>OZ005660.1:199414926-199974926 GCA_963930645.1 Salticus scenicus | reverse complement strand
GCAACTCAGAGTCCCGACAACCATGTTTCTTCCATTTTTTTTTTTGTTAAAGTATCAGAAAATGGCAAATTTCACTGTTTTTTATGATTTTTACAATACAGTCGACAGCGAAATTATCCGAGCACTAGTCAATAATTCTGATATCAAAAAAGTACATTTAATACTATTTTGTTGAATAAATCCTAGTCTAATCATGTTCTTAGACTGACTTAGGCAGACAATTAACACAAGACGTAAAAAAGCCTATTTTTTGTATTTTGGTTTTAAAATTACAAATAATAACAATTCCAGAGCTGCCAACCAAATCCGGCAAATTGTTAGTACCGCCCCTTTTTCTACACCACTTAATTTTTAGAGTAATTCTCTTCAAATATATTTATGATGAATGAAGAAAACAAATACTCTAAAAATTAAGTGGTGTAGAAAAAGGGGCGTTTTTCAATAGGCGTTAACAATTTGCCGGATTAGGTTGGCAGCTCTGCAATTCAATCATTTACTGTATTTTTCATATTTTTATGTTCTACTTAGTTTGTACATGACTCGACAAGGATTTATTTAACAAAGCAGTATTAAGTGAACTTTTTTAGACAGGGATTATTGCTAGTGCTCAGATACTTTTGCTGCCGACTGTATCACACATGGTAACCTTTAGTGCTATCAACCCTGCCTCCTGGCCATCCTCTCTGCTGGCAACCCTGTATTCGTACCTTATATGTTTTTTTTTTCTGGTATTCTAGTTAACAGGTATTCTTTGTTAAGTATGATTGTGCTGTTTTATAGTTAAAGTTTCATGTTCAAAATGGCAAGTTTTCAGTGTAGAACTTGTAAAACCGTACCCGATAAGTTTTTCTTTCTGTATTTGTGAACTATTCATGTTAAAATCACATGGCAGACAATTAACACAAGACGTAAAAAAGCCTATTTTTTGTATTTTGGTTTTAAAATTACAAATAATAACAATTCAAGCATTTACTGTATTTTTCATATTTTTATGTTCTACTTAGTTTGTCTCCATATTAACAGTATTCCATGCTAAATTAATATAATTAATATAATTGATAGTAATAATGCATGTCTTCTAAAGACTTTTGTACATTGCTTTGTGTACAGATTAAATAATCATAACAAAAAAAACTGTACGTGTTACAGATTTTTCACTATTATTTTTTAATTCTGCACTACATAATTAGTTGAAAATAGTTAATTTCATTTCTGTTACCCCCCCTCCCCAATTTTTTTTTGTCGACTAGTGTTATTTTAACCGTTAAATGTCTTCTGACCTGAGAAGCTACAAAGGTAGAAAGTTCTAAAACACGAGCATTTGTAGGAAGGAGGATATTTGAGGCGATTTGTGCCCAGAAAAAAAAAAAAAAAAAAAAAAAATCAATAAAAACTATAATGACTTTAAGACTTACTAGAGGGCGCTGTTTGTCCAGCGCAGAGAAAAACTTTCGATTTGAAGAGAGACTTTGAGTTTGTTTTAGACAGTGAATGATGCAACGCCTAGAAGTGTAAACACCAGGTTTGAGTCCCGGTCATTGTTTATTTGGAGGAGTGGAAATTCAAAGTTAATTTTAAATTATGTGAAATATTTACGTGTTTTATTTATGTTAGATGTGTCTGTGTCGTATCGTGTTTGTAAAACGAGAATTAAATAAATTTCTCGAAAAAAAAAGATCGCCTCTTCATGATTTCCAGCCTTCGATACATCACAGTCGTAGTTTGGTGGCACCTCATAGAATTCGATCTACGCTACAAAGATGCGCTACTAAAGGGGTAAGTGCCATTTATGTATGAAATAGCGCTTTATGATTTGAAAATAATAATACACCTCAGTCCTTCTATAGGACGTGAGAAAATATTTTTTTAAAAAGTACTTTAATTTGCATTATGTATTTAATCGCGAGTGAAGTACACCATAGCCTTGCTTATCCCTATTTATTTAGTAAAAGCATTATTTTAAGATAAATTATTATTTGTAGAGAAAAATATATATTAAACTGATCATCCGTTTTTTAAAAGAAATAAAAAAAGAAGGAAATCTTTCTTTTTTTTTTTTTTTTGTCGATGTATTTTGAAAAAAGAAAATAAATAAAGTTAATGAATCAGCGAGATATAAATAAATATATATATTTTTTCTTTTGTTTAGTGATATATTCCTAATAAGAATATTTTAGGATAGCTAAATTGGATTATTGTACAAAGAATTTCTATTTAAAAAGAGCTGTAATTTTTAAGAACAAAGTTGTTTAAATAAAAAGTTTGTTCTGCATTTAAAGGAAATTGAAGAATAAATATTCCTTTTTAGGGCTTTGAGAAATAAATAAATAATAATAAAAAAAAAAGAGTGAATGAAAAATAAAAATAAAAAATCATTTAGTTTTTGTTTTCATGTAAAATGATTCTGTTTTTGTTTGGAACAAAATATTTTAGTTTCGTTTTGAAGTAAAATTGTTTAATTGGTTTCAAATGAAATGTTTAATAATTAGATGCATGTTTTACATAATAATTACTATGGTAATTTATGTTACTTAAATCCAGTTTTGATTGAACTTACTTAAAATATCAATTATTCTGTTTGCTGAGAAATATTATGTGTGCAAAAAGAATTAAATGGTTTTGCAAATAAATTGATTTATTTTAGTGAAATGAAATAATGATTGTGTATTAAACGAGTAGTACTTGGCATAAGTACATACTTGGTTAAAAATATTGTTTTGAGTATTCTTTTAGAATATATGATTTATTTAATAAAAGAAATTTGAAAATGTTAATATATTCTGTTCTTTAAAAAGAAAAGTGTTTTTTTTTATATGAAAGAAATATATATATATATATAGAAGTGTTCTCTTAAAAAAAAAAAAAAAAAAAAAAAAAAAAAAAAAAGAGAGTATGAAATTCTTTTAAACTTGCATTTGAAATAGTATAATATTAATTTATGCAGTACATTTCAGATATTCTCTTTTTTTTGGACAAAGTGTTCTTTTAAATAAGCAAAAATAAATTATTTTTCGTAAGTTACAGATACCATTAACTGGTTTAGATATTATTTAAAAAAATAATAATAATTACAAAGGTTAATTACCCTTATTATGTTATTTTTTGTGTGTTTGATTGTTTTTGGAAAAAAAAAAGCGGTAATAGAAAGGGAAAAAAAAAAAAAAAACTTTTCTGATTATTTTATTTGTTTATATCTTATTATCGTTTTAATATTTTGAGAGCATTCTGGTTTTGTTTGGGGTCTCCAAATATGGCATTTTTGGCCAGGGCTAGGACACATGAATTGATTCAGATTTGCGAGGAGATCGGGGTAGAAGTAGATTCTTCCAGTAGAGTTATTGACATAAAAAAATTAATTTTGGCTAACAAGTCCTACAATGAGGAAGAAGTAAAATTAATATTGGAAAGGCTTCTTGAAGATAAAAAAATTCAAGAAGAAGAGAGAATAAGGCGAGAAGAAAGAGAGGAAAGAATGACCCAAGAAACTCAACAATATGAGATTCAATTAAAGAAATTGGAAATTTCAAAAGAAAATCCTGAAAGAATATCAGAACCAGAAAAAAATGGCTGAATCGGTTCCAAGAATACAGCTAACTCAAATTGCCCCAAGATTTTAAGAGAAACATGACGAAATGGGTTTATATTTAGTAAATTTTGAAGGAAGAGCGGAGATGGCACGAGTTCCAAAAAAGGATTGTGTGGCCTACTTGTTAGCAGTTTTACCGCCAGAACTTTCCAATATGTTGGCCAGAGAGTCTCCAACCGATGTTACAAATTATTATTTTTTAAGAATCTCATCATGGAAAGATATAAATTGAACAGCGAAAAATTAAAACAGTGTTTCTATAAGCATCATAAAACACCCGAAAAATCTTGGAGAAATTACGCCCAAGAACTTACTAGTTATTTTACGGAGTGGCTCACAGAATTAAAGATAGTGAATTTTCAACAGCTGAAAGGTCTAATAGTGACTGAGCAGTTGAAGTTTCGAGTGCCTGCTGATGTGGGAGAACATTTTATTGAAAGTTGGCTTACCTTTACAACACCTTTAGACTTAGCTGAAAAGTTAGATGAGTTTGAGAGTATTAGAGAAAGTTTCAAAAAGAAGGATTTGCCCAAAAAGAACTTTTCCAGCTTTCGTAACCAAAGTGGAAACTTTTGTGATGATAAGTCTGAGGATAATAGAAAAGATGTGAAGCCGAAATTTCATGCAAAACCTGAAACATCCCAAGAAAATCAAAGAAATAAAGAATTTGATAAAAGAAAAATTGCTCGTTGCTACGAATGTGGTTCTACTAATCATCTTTGACCTCAGTATGAGAAATTAAAGAAAAATGAAGAATTTATCTCACACATTATAGCTGAGGCAGGTTCTGATGAATCAATGACACCTTATACTTGTTTAGGTAAAGTGAATTTGGTTGAGATGAAGATAATTCGAGATACTGGTGCTTCAAGTGATCTAATCAGCAGCAAGTATGTGAAACCATATATGTACACAAATGAGAAAATGTATATTAGGACTCCATTAAAAGTTAATTCTATATGTTTTCCACTTGCAGAAGTTGAATTGGATCGTAAAATGGGACACTTAAAAACTAACGCAGCTGTCCTATAAAATTCCTTTTATAGTGACAAGTATTTGTTAGGAAATAAAACTGCTGCAATGCTCAAAGATTGCAAATCAAAAGAAAATGTACAAGTGTCTAAGCTAAATTCAGAACAAACAAGAAATCCTAAGAAATTTTTAAGAATGCAAAAAATATTCAAAATAAAAATTTTGCTCATTTTGACCAAAAATTGATTAAAAGCAAATCTGAAGATGAAAAAAAACTGAAGAGGTAGGAGAAATCTTGCCAGAATTTTCATGGCCAGAACTCAATAAAACCTCTCCAAAAGTGTTTGTTGAAGAACTGCAGGATATCAAAGAAAATCAAAATAAAATAGAAAATGAAGATGTTCTTAAAGAGAAAATAAATTTTGACCATCTCAAAACTGAAAATTTCAGATTGTTAAATGAAATCATATGTTTAAAAGGGGAGATCGAGGAAAAGAAAATTAAAGAACAAGAACTGTCTCTTGAAAATAAAAAACTTACTGAAGAGTTGGAACATACTACTAAAAATTATTTGGAACTAAATAATGCCTTGAAAGACCTTAAACAGAAAAATGAAGACTCTAATTTTGTGATGGATGAACTAAAAGCTGAAATAGATGATTATCTGAATAAAAAATGCTTAGAATATGAAAAGCAGATAAATGAAAAAATTCAAGAGAAAGAAAAGTTTGAAAATCAGTTAAAAATTCTTCGTCTTGATTCACAAAGTGAAAAGAAGAATTATCTAAATCAGTTAGGAATTCTGAATGTTGAAAAGAATAATTACAAATAAGAATTAGAAAACACTAGAATTGAAAATCTTAAGCTATCTAATCAAATCAATAAAATGGAAGAAAAACTCTTGCGAATGAAAAGTAAAGAAAATGAAACTTCTCTTTAAAATGAAAAGTATGTTGAAGAAAAGAATGAAATTAGTATCATTAATTCCAAGTTAGATTACCTGCTTAATATTCTTGAAGAGAAAGAAAAAATTTCCAATGCTAAATTTGATCAGTTGACAGCTGAATTGCAGAAAAATAAATTAGATCTTATGCAATTATCTGGAAAATGCTTAACTTATGAAAAACAATTGAAGGAAGAACTTTTTGCGACTACTTTGGGTGCATTCAAGCTCTTGAAAAATCTACCTAAAGATTCTAGTCAACTAATGGCAAAGTTATTGAAAGACCGTGAAAAGTGTCCAGTGACATATAGTGAGAAAGTCGTCAATTTTCCTAAAGCAAGAAAAAAACATGTAAAGACATTTCCTTCAAAATGAGTGTTACTAAGTTGCACATCAAACCTTTTACATGTCAACTTACTCGAGCTCATGTGAAAATTTTTGGACATTTAGTGAGCCAGAGATTGAGAACTCCAAGTGAAATGAAGGTTCGAGTCAAAAAAGATTCTTCGACTCATACTACCAAGACTCATGGGACAGCCTTTTTGAAATTAGTTGAACATCGAAAATGCATTCCTGAATTTTTTGAAAATGCAACTTTATTGTCAGACTTACTAAAGGATTGGACTCTAAAATCCACTGACTGGAATAGCTCTTGCCAAAGGGCATTTGAAGAACTAAAGGAGAATTTATCTCAAAATCCTATTTTATTTAGTCCTAATTGTATAAAGCTATTCATGTTCCCGAGGGAAAAAAAAAAAAAAAAAAGACCAAATCCCAGACTTTTACTTTGGGGACTCTATGCAGTATTATTTAATTATGAGGTTGTTGAGTCTATAGAATTACAATCTCAGAATGCTGATAGATTAAGTCTTATCCCTTAGTTAAAAAAATTATGTATTTGTTTAAATGCTGCTATATATATGTGTGGTATATAAGTATTCGCAAATGTATGTTTCTGCTATCTATATTTAACTTTGCATATTTATTTAGTGTCTCTGGTATATTGTGTGTAATAATATTTAATTTTCTATTTGGTATACGTTTTTTTTTTTTTTTTTTTTTTTTTTTTTTTTTGTATTAAGTTAAATAGTGTATTTAATCTAAAATAGGGATAAGTCTGGTGCATTTAAATATAACCAGGTACTGTTTCTGCATAGAATTGGTGCTTGCTCGTATATTTTTTTATTTACTTTTATTAAATTAATTACGATATCTAGAAAATAGACTAATATGTTGAACATTGTGACTATTGAATTTGAATATAGACTCATCCTAATCAAGTATTATTTAACCAAACTTTTCCCTTTACACTAGTGGAAAGTTTCTTCCCTGAAGGGAGGAGGTCTGTAATGACTTTAAGACTCACTAGAGGGCGCTGTTTGTCCAGCGCAGAGAAAGACTTTCGATTTGAAGAGAGACATAGAGTTTGTTTTAGACAGTGAATGATGCAACGCCTAGAAGTGTAAACACCGGGTTTGACTCCCGCTCATTGTTTATTTGGTGGACTGGAAATTCAAAGTTAATTTTAAATTATGTAAAATATTTATGTGTTTTATTTATGTTAGATGTTTCTATGTCGTATCGTGTTTGTAAAACGAGAATTAAATAAATTTCTCGAAAAAAAGGATCGCCTCTTCATGATTTCCAGCCTTCGATACATCATAAAACAATGTTTCTGTTTTTTTTTTTTTTTTTTTTTTTTTCGCAACATTTCTCTTATTTTTTACATATTCCAGCTTCCAGTTTGCCATTTTCTTACCAAAACACCCCAAATAATAAAAATTGTACAGTGAATTTTTTTTTTTTTTTTTTTTTTTTTTTTTTTTTTTTAATGTTGGTGAGTGGAGTAAAAGCAAGAAAGTTTGGCTGATTCACTGTACGACGTTTGTTTTCAATAACTCCCACGTTAATTGTTTTGGACAGTAAAACATGAACAGTAAAACTTCCTGCTTTGAGACGTGTTAAAGGTCATTGCTCTTATCATTGTAGTTGTCAGTCATTATATACAATTAGTACACGTTTTGCGATAAGAGAGTGAACTTTATGGTGCTCTCGACGGTGGTGATCTCGTGTGGTGATCTTTAACATGCGTGAAAGGAGGATATTTTACTGTTCATGTTTTACTGCCCAAAACATTTAACGTGGGAGTTATTGAAAGCAAACGTCGTACAGTGAATCAATCAAACTTTCTTCCGAGGGCTTTGAGACTTTAACTCCACTCACCAACATTTGGAAATAAATTTCACTGTATAATTTTTATTATTTGGGGTGTTTTGGTAGAAAATGGCAAACTGGAAGCTGGAATATGTAAAAAATAAAACAAATATTGCCCCCCCCCCCAAAAAAAAAAAAAAAAACACAGAAAATGATTGTTTTTATTGATTTTCTTTTGTTTTCTGGGAACAAATCACCTAAAATTTCCTCCTTAATACAATTGTTCGTGTTTTAGAACTTTCTACCTTCGTAGCTCCTCAGGTGAGAAGACATTTAACGGTTAAAATAATCATCATTCCTCTCCAAATCAAACTGATGGGTATAAAATTACCAAACAATGATAAAAATGGGAGAGGGGGCGTAACAAGTAAATGGTGTGTGATGGGGCAAAATGGGGGCCAGATTTGGATTCAGGAGGTCATTTTACATAAGAATCTGCAAGAATGGCATCAGATACAGAAAAAAAAAATTTGCAGAGCATTGTTATTCATAATCTTTATATTACATACCGAGTTTCTCATATATATGTAACAAAGAAGTCGAGATAGAGCTTTTTCGTAAATGGAACTATATTGCAACATATCAGCGACTCATTCGGTCGATTGAACCCATATTGAATTAATGTGGCTTTGCATGTTATCCATCTCACAAATCAAATTTGATGCATTTATATATCACAGAAGTCGATATATTGCCTTATCTGAAACGGAATTTAATTGTAGCTCATCAGAGGCAGCTGTCGGCTGATATGTGCCTAAATTGAAGTACACTAATTTTACACAATATCCATATCATACCAAGTTTGTTGCTTTTACACACTAAAGAAGTTTAGATATAGCCTTCGCTTTAACGAGGGCGGGGAGGGGGGGGGAGAATCACTGCATACCCGTGCCACCCACTGCGTGATTTATTCCAAAAACTATTCAGAAACAATTTAAACCAATGTCTAATCAAATGTCGATCTTGCTTATATACAGTCCATTAGTTCCTGAGATACAAAAATATACTAGCACATCACACATAGACAAAGATAGTTAGTCATTTTACAAAAATGGGCGAATGATGTTTAAGGCATCTTAAAACGTGTAAATTCTTCGAAGACTAGATGTCGGAAATTTTCACAAATCCAGTAATTATTTCTATATTATTTTATATAACTACGGTCTTTACTGGTTATCATAAACAAATATTTAATCAATAAAGTAAAGCTAGGAGAAATTGTACGGTAGGAGACATTGCGCACATAGGGTATCGGAGAGAAAGAGTAGAGTGGGAGAGTTCCAGTTTCAGGTGGTTGTACAACATCAATAGTGAAATGCCGACTTGAATTTACATATTGATTGCTTCAAGAGTTTAAGATGAAACGTGGTTATTTTGTCTCCTTCTCAAAAAAAAAAAAAAAAAAAAAAAAAAAAAAATGCTTGAATTTTCATAACTCTTCATAAATATTTCAATATAATGGTAGTAGTACAAAATATTTTTAATTTAAACAATTTTTCATAAGCTACGAACCTAGACTAACGGTACGAGTACCATGATTTTCTCTAAAAGCGAATAATTGTTTAATACAAGACTACAATGATGGGATTTACCTCTAGAATGCTGTTAGCCTATGCAAAATTTATCACAAAGTATTTAAATTTTATTGCATATATATTTATTTTTGCAATACTTTCTAATATGAGGCTCGATTTTTGTGCAACTGTCGGCTGCTTACACAGAAGAGATAAAACTAAATGCAAGTAAAAAATGTCAGCCTGCTCAATCTTCTTTTTGAGGTATGTAACTGTCTAAATTTCAATAAAATAAAATAAATAAAATAAACGTAAAGGATTTTAGAACGTAAAAGATTTTTGGTAGAAGATTTTGAGGAAAAACTTTAATAAATAGTTAATGGTGAGCGGATTCTTGGCTTAAAAATGGGCGAGACTAGCCACATATGATTGTATACACGGTGTGCTAATTTTATTTTACTCAGAAATGCCTGTTGGAGACGGATACACCGTCTTGAACAGGTTCAATTGCAGCAGGTGGTTGCACAATAACTTCACCATGTACAATAAGTCCACAATCATTGCACCATGTGCAATGATTGTGGACAACAAGCGATTCGGTCAGAAAACAAGAAACCACCCTACCTGAAAAGGAAATGCACTAATTTTAACTTAAACGCGATGAGTGACTTTATATTATTTTCTGGTCTTGTTCTTTTTTCTGTTTCTTTAATATTTTTCCTTTAAATAAATTTTTGTAGTTCTTTTTAAATTTCTTTTATTTTTCTGATTCCTTAAAATTATTGAATTGAAATATCCACTCCCAATGCAAAAATAATTGTTTACAAATACCTTACAACAATGTCATTTAAGTGAATTTTTTTTATTGGTAATGTAATTGTAGTTATAACGAAGCGCAATCTCTCCTACCCATGTGCGCAATCACACCTACCTTATAAGGAGAGATTGCGCAAAATACCTATCTTGGTTTTATTAATGCTGTTGTTTTAAATTACAACAGAGCAACAAAATATCAATGGAAATGCATAGAAGAAGGATCAAGTCAAAATTATGCACTAAAAGTTTATCCAAAAATTAATATTTGGATTTTTTATATTGTTTTGTTGAATTGTACGCAAACTCTCCTAGCTTTACCTTAGATCTTCTCACAGTTATATTTTACATAAGCTATTCGGTTGAATTTTCACCAATTTATGATGAGATAAAACCATCTGAGAAATCGCAGAAAATAATAACAGCGCCGTTTTTAAACTTATCCACACCAAAATCTAATAACAGTAATTTTTTATGATATATATCTCACACGATGTGCGATGCATTTATATAGCACAGAAGTTGAAATATAGCTTTCTCGTAAACGTAAATTATGTATCTAAAGTGAATCAACATAATTTTACCCTGTATCCATCTTATACGCCAGGTTTTGTACATTTATACATTATAGAAGCATATATATAGTTTTCCCCAATATGGATTTAAATTGCATCATAGCAGCATCATTTGACGCTAGATATACAAATTGAACCAACAGAGCTTTACTTAATATCTATCTCTTGTACTAAGTATTACAGTAGATGCTGAGCTTTCCTTAAAATAAGAGGAAATCCCACCTGTTGGTGATACATCGCAAAAGCTAATTAGCACCATTTCCAGCGAAAGTGTCCAAGTTTGATAAAATTCAGTAGACTGATTCATGAGATAAAACGGCCGCACAATTTTGGCAGCACAAACAGACAGGAATTTTCTAATATTGATCAAATAGGGTTCTGGACATCTCAAAACGTGTACATTAAACGGAAATCGAAAATTTTCACAAATCCAATATTTTCTTATTATATATACAGAAGATAGTAATAAATCCACTTTTTCGGAAATAAGTAATCAATGTCAGTTAATAGAACTGCATTATTTTTGCATAAAAAATATATCTTTAGATTACAGCTGATGTATATCACAAAGGAAAGAAAGAAAATTGAAAAGAAGAAAGAAAGTAAAAAATTATATCTTAAATAAATTACAGAAAAAAAAAATCAAATTTTTCTTTTACTTTCTTTTACCCATACATATGGTAGAGAAAGTATTACTTTTGGTCAAATTTTCGAAATTTACATACATTGAGCTCTCCTGAACCCTATAAACATGTTTTTTACGGAATACCTGTGTGTCTGTGCAATTTGTTATCAGACTACAGTCGGTAACAAAAGTTTCCGAACACTATCAGAAATTCTTATATAAAAAAAGTACGCTTAATACGGTTTTGCTAAGTAAATCCTTGTCAAATCCTGTTCTTAGACTGACTAAGAACATGATTCGACAAGGATTTATTAAACAAAACAGTATTAACTCTACTTTTTTTAAATAGGAATTTTTGTTAGTGTTCGGATACTTTTGTTACCGACTGTACCTCAAGAAAAAAATGAAAGCAGGATGTTCAAACTTTATATTTGAAATCAGTTTAATTTAAAGATGCTGTACTAAGTTTTTTATTGGGTTCATTCAAATGGTTCTATACAAGAACATCCAAAAATTTCAAATACAATACGTCTACGGCAGAAACGTCTGATAGGTACACTTTAACATCAAAAGACTGCACTAAATCAAGTGATATGAGCACATTTTTATTATATGCTTAAAACTCTATTTAATGTAGAATGTGGAATGAAAATCATTGATCATTCACATACAGGGTTACACAAGACTTTAGGTATTTTGATTTTGGAGTTATACATTAAAATTTTAATGATTGATTTTTTCATGTAGGACTAAATTTAATTACACAATTTGGTGCGAATACAAATTAATGACATTATATAGGGCTACACAAAATTAAACGAAAATTTTATTTTCTGTTGAATGCAATTGATGAAGTGCTTTGATACATTTCACCATATCAACGAAAACTGTTCAGGAATGAAAATTAATTTCTCATACCCATACGGCAGATAAAGCATTTTTTGAAATCCATTTTTTATTTTATTTATTTTATTTTATTTATTTATTTTTTCATATTTTTTTGTATAATGTCGTGTTTTGAGGTCCGCTGAATACGAAAGTCAAGTTTTTAGTGATTTATCTGTATGTATACGTATTATAAGCGTAACTTAAAACAAATAATTATTCGAAATCATAATTTGTATTTTAATTTCATATGAATTTGCCACGATCGTGAGTTTTGATCAAGATGTCTAAATAATTTGGAATAAAGTTTAAATTGCATAACTGTATAAAGTGTAGGGGAAAGTTGTCCAAAACGGGGACGCTAACATACCTCTGTCCGCAAAAAAAAATCTATAAATAAGAAAAATTCGGCAAAGCATTTCCTGATTAGAACATGTGTTGGACTATCAGATGGCAAAGTTATTTAAAAAAAAATATCATTAGTATAGGCAGAAAAAACATTTTTCTGAAAAATGGGCAAAGTCCCCGTTTTGGACAACCGGTTTGGTAAAACGGGGTACTCATAAGAAATAACGTAAATTCAAGTCCTAATGCGAAATTTTATTAGAAAAACTTGGATTACAAAGAAAAGGTGAAGTTAATGCAAAATCAAGATGCAGATAAAGTATTTTGTTATCTTTTTGAACAGTTAATAGAATGACACAAAGTATAATCAAACACAGACTCACATATGAAATTGACATCGCTTTTTTTAACACTTGAAAAAAGCGATGTGCCCAACTTCGACAGCTGCAACATTGAATCTACCCCTTTTTGTCTTTCAAGTCAATGTAAAGTTCATTACAAAAAATACAAGTGTCCTCACTAGTGTGTTCCTCATCAGATGATAATACTGGGTTTTGAATTTTTTTATTTTCTTCTCCTTTTTAGCTTTTGGATAATTAGGATTAGATTCGGTGGGATTCTTGACCAATTTTCTTTTTTGTTTATTCTGCTTTGCATTTTTCTCCTGTTCTGCAGCTTTCAATACTGCTTTGTAAGGTGATGAAGTAGTTTTACGTCTCCTCATGTCATTCACTTTTTTTTTTTTTTGCTAACGTTCAGTTTCTTATGATAGAGGCATTATTATTTTAGGCGAAATGTTAAAAGCTGAACATTTCTGGGGTTCGACGTCCCCGTTTTGGACTACCGTCAATGTCCCCGTTTGAGCCGATCATGACGTGTGCTAAAAACATGGCGTCTCTTCACACACGTGTCAGACAAAACTATAAAGCAATGTGTGAAAATGTATATTAAATCTAGACGAATCCATAACGTACTTACCAAAATCGAACGTTCAAAGGTCACTTGATAAGATACAATACAGTGTACGGCCACAATCGAAATGAAAATCGTAAAAATTTGAAAACTTTGTAGAAAATAACAGATCCGGTAAAATATGTCAAAAACTAGATTCAAACTTGCTTATAGCCGAATTAGAATTATCGTAGACTATTGGATTCAATGAGGACAGCACTAATCAATGAGAAACTGAACGTCCCCATTTGACCCGCCGTCCCCGTTTTAGACAACTCTCCCCTACTTTTTTATATAGGAAATTTTTGCTAGTGTTCGGAGACTTTTGTTACCGATTATATATATATATAGCTATATTATTTCCTTTCGTATATTATGTCACACGTACGAAAGAAAATTTAAGCTTTATTGGTGATCAGTATATCCATGATAGACACTTTTTAATTGAAAAATATTGCACTTTTTTAAAGAGTTTTGTCTGACCAATCGTAAGTTTAATGTATTTAAATATACCTAAAACTATTTAAATATGTACTGAAGTATATACATATCAAAAAACAGAATTCAAGATAATTAAAGTACTGCTAAGGTGTTAACATTTTTATTAAATTTTATAACTCTTTTCTTCTTGAAATATTTCCAGGGTGAAACAGTAAAATTTTGTCTAATTCTTGTAGGATCTTAATTTTATTTTTCTACATTTACATATAACCACTAACACATTTTTTATTATAACTCA
Source organism: Salticus scenicus (assembly GCA_963930645.1). NCBI lineage: Eukaryota > Metazoa > Arthropoda > Arachnida > Araneae > Salticidae > Salticus > Salticus scenicus. The sequence continues at coordinate 199,960,764 of OZ005660.1, read as the reverse complement.
TTGAATACTAAAGAAAAGTATACAAAAACGTATACTTTTCCGCACTGACAGACTCTCAGAAATTTGAGTATGAAGTCAAAATAGGGTGTTGTTATTGAAAAAATCAAAGTTGGCGCTTATTTCATTATGAAGATAACAGCTAATTCAAAATTCGACAGCATTTTCAAAAAGTGCATTTAATTTCCTGTTGAATGGTGCCTATTAATTTTTTCTGCGTTAATTAATAATAAAATTACTGCGAGTGCTGCGATTTTTCCCCTCCTACTGTACATACTGTGGCTAAAAATTATGGCATATTTCTTACTAGAAATTTTGAAAAAAAAAAAAAAAATCCCTAAGCCTGTGTTCCTAAGCCTAGGGAGGCTTGACGCCCTATTTAGGAAGACATGACACCCTATCTCCCCCCCCTCCTCTTTCCCCTCACGAAAACGAGAAAAGTCATAGGTATTGAAAAGAAAAACACTGATTTTGTGATTTAAACGTTTTCCAGTTTAATTTTGTAGAAGATTTTAGTGAATATTAAAAAAAAAAAAAAAAAAATGTTTATTGTTTCCTTTTGTTTTTTTTCATGTTTTGTAGTTTTTACTTTAAGATTTTTTTTTTTTTTTTTTTTTTTCATTTCTTTTGACAGCATTTTTTTTCTTTTCTTTTTCCTTTTCTTTTTTATGCCTTTTTTCTTTCTTCTATTTCCCTTCTGTTTAGTGTGATAGTAGCTAACATATCCTTCTCTTCTTCTTTTCTGTTATTTATTATGTAACAATTCATTGGGCTCAATAATAAAAAATATTTTAGATATTTTTTAAATAAAAACAGTTTATTAGGCCTAAATATTTAGAATGTTTTACTTTTTTCTATATATATATATACATATATATATAACTAGGCTTAAATCACAATATTAAGTTATTCATAGGATAAAAATGCATTAAATCAAACAAAGAAAATTAAATTAAAATTTTCATTATATCTCTAACGCGGCCAGTGGGCGTTTCTTTTGCAATTTGTATGTTATTTATTTCTCAGGAATGTACCCAATATTCATATTCGTACAATCAATATACTATGGATACAACTACTTTGGTTAGAAAGAATATAATTATGATGTATAACCATTTGCAATATAGATGTGAATACAGAAAATTTTGTCCTGAAATGTTGTAACTTGCCGAATAACGTCCACAGCTGGGCCCTATTCTCAAAAGTACAAATGCATGCGGTCACGAAAGTTTTAATCATAGGATCAAGTTTCCTTAGTTTGCCTGGGTCAAGTCGCCTCAAGTTGTATTGCTTTGTTAATCCTAATTGTTTAGGAACTTGCATTGCAGTTATATGTGGTTACTATATACCAATAAATGACTAGGACAGTGACTAAAACAGCTATACTTCTTTATATAATAAAAGCGAAATATCTAACGGGATTTTCTCACGCATAAATTATTACGAAGCTCGTTTCATAATTTTTAAAATATATATCTTTATATTTATGAAATAAGTTTGAAAAAAATAAGAATGGGCGGAGTTTGGATAAAATCTTATCAAAATACACACTGCTTCACTAAGCTGAATTGCATATTTGGAAAACTATATTAAAATTAAATTTTTTCGCTGCTATTAAATTTTTGTAATACATTGTGTGTGAACAATTGTTAATGGTAAAACACGTTTTTTGTTTTTATTCATCCTTTAATGATACTTAAATTAGCCTTTTACATACACTACAGTAAGGCGTGGTTTTCATTAATTAGGTGTGTTTTTATAGATCATTAAAAAATTTCATATTTTATTTCTGAAGAAAGAGCTATCGAGAGAAAATAATTTATGCATAAAAATACACATTTATATATGCTCTTTCGATTGCTGCTTACTTGGATTTTTTCACTTTTACTGCACGGCATGATGTTTTCCAGCTGGGCATGATTGGGTTTCGAATTTTTTATAAACTAAAATTAAATATTCACACCGGAAAAACCTTTATTGAGGCCTGAAATACCGATAGCAATTTAAGGGTGTGTTTCAGAAAGTGCTTCAGCATTCAAACGGTTAAGAAATAGATTACGTATAAATTCCAAAAGTAACGCCCACTGGCGGAGCTACAGATTTTAAAATGACGTGAATCTACGTCAGCGGTCGCGAAAGTGTTAAAAAAGGTGTGATAACAAACAAAGTGAATCCCTTTTATCACCATAGTTGCAACTTTAGCTGGTTTTGTGCGACCGGATAATTTTACTGAGAAATAAAAAGAAAATTATTAAAATTTTCTGGTAATGAAAAAGTGCTAAAGTTGGCAGTTATATTTGATAATAATCTGCGTGAAGAAAATAAAATTTTTAATACTCATACTTCTTTTTCTATATTAAATTTGTCAATAAGGTTTTAAAAATCTCAACTTTGCTATTTGTGATGGCTTAGTAAACTTCATTTTAAAAGTTTCTCCTATTAAAGAAGTTTAACATCTTAAGAAAATCCCTTTTAGTCTAGTAATCTGAATTCTTCAAGGAAGGGAATAAGAATAGATTAAATTGGGAGTTCATTCATAAATGATTTTTTTGTGGAAGGTTTTACGTTTAATGATATATATACGATGAATATAGTTTTGCCTAGTTTCAAAAAGTTTGTTTACTAATAACCTTGAAAATATTTTCTATTGTCAGTATTTTTTTTTTCTTTCATTTTAAGCAGAAATGATATCCACGCTTAAAAATTTCTCTAAAACTTTTTTATCGTAAGAGTACAGAAAATTGTTATTCGATTAAATGTCATCATTATAAAATAAATAATTGGGGAAAATTGAAAAATAATAGATTTTTATGGTTACTGTACGGTTTGGACGTGAAAAATTTCACCCACTACATGAAGAATAAAAAAAGTACCGAAATTTCTAGTACATAATCCGCAGGTAAGATGTGTCATTTCTCCACCAGAAATTTTATTTAATAGAGAAATGTATACTTTTTCGAAGGAAGAGCTCGTACAGATAGAAATTTATTTATCAAATTAAATTTCTGGTGCAAAACTGGATTATATAACCTGCGAATTATACACCAGAAATTACGGTAAAATTGCAGGATAAAAAACTAATTAGCTCACCAAACTCTTTTTACCCGTGAACTTCATTTATCGAATTCCTTAATTGAGCGTATGAAATTTCGTATTTCGGGAGTTACACATAATTCGAGTCAAATGAAGATGAAAAGATTTCGTATTTAGGAAATTGGTATAAAAAATAGGTTTTATTTGTTTAGTGAATTTTTATTATTTATTAATAAAATTTATCATAATCTGAATTTATTCAGGTTTACATATAGATGATTCAAACCAAATATTTCTCGAAAATTAGAAAACGGTGATTTTTCCATTTTGTGTATTTAAGATCGTCTATAGGTCTAATAGACATTTTTGAAATTAGTTTAGCTGTGAAAACAAGTTCACACATATGTTCTTTTAAATATTTATTTCTTTTCTAAATAATTCAATTTAAAATTTTAAATAAAAAAAGCCAATTTATTAAGAATATTTATAAAAATAATTAATTCTTTTAACAAATTAAATTTAATTTAATTTATTCCAATAAAAAAAAGAACATTTTATTCTGCAATATCCTCTGAAATCAATTCATTCTATTATAAAAGTCAATCTCTATTTAATTTAATTTGTATTTTTACTAAGGGACTTATTCGTTTGTAGATAGATACATTTCCCCCTTTTCAACAACGTTATGTTCAATATCTCATTTAATCATAGATAGAAAATAATTTATTTGTCTAAATTACTTTATAATATAAACAGAAGTTGCAAAATTTATTTCATTTCCGGTGATTTGTGTTATCATAATGACTTTGTTCAGTCTCTTGGGCGTCAACAGGAGCTGGATTCGTTTCTTTTAATAATAATAATAAAATAAAAAAGAACAGATAAATTCTTAATGATATATTGGTGGCGCCAATAAAAAGTAATTACTTTGGCATAATTTATGTTGCCAAGCTTGGCTTTGTCTTTTGAATAACGGATTAAATTTTTGAATTAACCAATTAGAACATTCTTTTGGCGCTTTATTTGGCATTAGTTTACTAATTTCGGGTTTGAATTGGCGAATGCAATTCAGTGTACACCTTTCGCATTCAAACAGTTAGTATCTCTTGTTTACTGGTTTAAGAAACAACTGCCCTCGTTTGCTCTCCCTCTCTCTCTTTGCCCTATAGATCATATGAGGACCATTGTAAGTGATTGCTTGACAATTCATGTTTTTTACATAAAAATAAAAAACAATTTCTATTGCAAGTGACTTCTATTATTTATGTCAAGTGACACTCTTTTCAAAAGACTATATGAATTTCCAGGTATTTTTGGTAAGCAATGTACTATGATGGATCCACTATTTCACGGACAATATACTTCTTTACAAGACTTGGTCTCCGTGACCATTGGTTCTTCATTTTTTCTACTAGGATCAAGAGAGAGGGAGGGGCTGTATTTATTCTTATGTTGTTGGACATTCTCAGTATACTCGAACTTTTCTCATGGATTACGCATACGCTTATCGGACATGACAAGGAAAAAGAAACAAGTTATATTACTGGACGGCAATGCCTCCGTTGATGAACTGGATCTCGATTTGCGCTACTAGCCTTTTTTTTTAAATGTTCCTCTGTATAGAGAAACGAGAAAAACGTTCAACTGTTTAACAGTGCATTTTTGCATACATACAATTTTAAAGCCAGAACTTCGTGCAGTTTTTGCGTGTTATTGGTTTAATTGAAAATGCGTTAGTGCATTATCTGCATAAAAGATTTTTGTCAACTCCTGTCCCCCGTTCGACCGAATATGTCACCAAGCTTCGTCACTGAGTAACAGTTACCTGTAGTATGATGCTTCCAGATTTCTGTGAATGTACAGTGCTTTGGAAAATTTAACAATCTCTTGATTTTTCAGCAGCTGTTTCTGTACCAATCCAATCTGCTTCATTTCCGAATTTTGTGTATTCAAGCCATGCCGTTTGGATTTATTTTGCCGTTTTTTTAGTGTTTGTGCACATTTTTTTTTTTTTTTTTTTAAAGGAACGTCCTAATCAAGTGAAATCTTATAGTGACGATTGGAAATATACATTCAGGTACCCTACGTGTGCAAACTGATGAAAAGCACATATGTATCGTGCAAAAGAAAAATTGTATACGGGAAGAAGACTGCCTCTTTTATATGAACATCAGTGCTCATAAAATTTTTTAATTTTTGTTATAAACATAATTCCAGAATTTTGTTTTCATACAAACAATTTCTTCATCAGATGATTGGAGAATATTAAATATAATTTGAAAAGCATGTTACAAAAATTAGTGAACTTGTAGGATTATTTGAATACATTTTCTTCAAGACTGTTTTCATGTGAGTATATCATTTTTTCAATCGCAAATTTTTTTCCATAGACTTGGTATTCTTTTAGTGTATTTAAAGCGTTTTCTTTACGTTTAAATTGGAAATGTTTCATATGTATATTATGTTTGGTTATGCTCGTAAATTTTCAGGTATTTTTAATGTTGAATTAAATTTTTTGGGGGTCTTGTTTTAATACATTTAGGGGAAAATTAATTAATATATCGTTTCATGTTGTCTTGCATATTTATACATATGTAGATAGACTGAATACACTGGGAGTTATTGTCGAGTCATTTATAATTCATATGAGAATTTATCTATTTTTCTTTGTTGTGTTTATATATGTGTTTATACTTATATTTGATCTGGTCAATTTTTTATGAAGAGGAAATTTTATTAAGGTTAAATTTTTCAATAATATTGCTTGAAAATGATGTGCATGAAAATGTATTATTGGAATTTAAATTTAAAATTTTGTTAGGATTTTGAATTTCTACAAATGATTTTTTTTTTTTTTTGGAATTTCTCGATAGGTTTAAATAATACATATACACATATTTTTTTTTTTAATTAGTTTTTATTTTTTTTAGGAACTAGTGTAAATAATGTGTTAAATATATTAGAAAATGCACATTATAGTGTTTTAAATAACTTTACACCGATGTTTCCTGTTTTTATTTTACACTTTCACATACACTTTTAAACAACCTATTTGAGAAATTTTGAAATGTAAACTTAATAATTTAATTTACATAGATGTAAAACTCATTTTTTTACACTATTATTGCAAACAAACTATTTTTAGGGAAGTGTATAATTATAATTTTTTACAACAAATGTGTCCTTTTGTACTTCCCATTTATATTCACATTTACACACGGTTTCCTAAAAAAGTATACTATTAATTTATAACTTGATCTTTTACATATAGTAACAATTTAAAATTATAGTAAAAAAAAAAAGAAATTGTGCATGCACTCTGATTTTCAGTAATATGTAGTAATATATTTATTTTCTCAAAATTATTTTGCATAAAATGATTATTGTTATTTCTTAAATAATTTTTCTATTGATATGAATATTTATGGACATTTTGAAAATTATGTTTTTGCCCATGTCATTTTCAAATTTACTCAATTACATGAATATTTACCAGGAATTGATAACAAAAAAGACCTTTTTTTTTTTACTTCATTGATAGATAATGTTGATATATACATTGATGGATGATTTTCATTTTAACTCATTAATGAGATCATAGCTTAGGATTAATTTTATCTGCTTTAATTAAGTTAGATACGAAGCTTTTACACTGCAATATTTTTTTCACTAATTAACAACTTGAACACTGTACACACTTATCACACTGAATTGATAATAGTCACATTTTTTTTTTTTTTTTTTTAATATACTAAAGAACAACTTTTAAGAACAACTAATCATAATTGCATTTTATTTTTTTACGCTGTGTATTTATGCCCCATTGCTGTGTTGAATGTCGACTTAAATATGGAAATGGTATTTTGATGCTCAACGCATAATCCTTTCTCTTGATTTCTGGCCAAAAATTGTTTTGAGTAAGGGTGTACTTTGAGTAACTTAATTTGCATAATACACATTTTATTTCACTTACATAAAATAATTTTAGCTATAAACATTGTCATTTAACATTTATAAAATATCAAGTAATTCTAGCCGTGTCAGTTGCTTGAAGCTGTTTTGCTAGTTTTGATTTCTTATTTTACAAAACAAACTATGCATGATTGTGTAAATCTAACCTGATCTGTTTTATTTAAAAAAAAGAAAACTTTGCTAGTCACAGTGTTATACATGCATAGTAGAACAATCTAAAATATTTTCTACAGAATAATTACACCATTTTTTTACATGTATTTTTTTTTTTTTTTCAGTTGTATAAAATATCTATTTGCCTATTTTTTAAACCTTTAAGGAAACACAAAAGTTTATAATTTTATTTACACAATTTATTTAGATTTTAATAATTGAAAGTTGTATTGCAGGTATTGGGTCTTGAATAAATTATGAGAAAAATAATTCATCCTCAGTCAAAAAAAAAAAAAAAAATTAAATGTTTTGTACATTAAATTTATTCAAAAATTTTAAAAATAATATTCAGTTTTCTTTCCTTCATTGCATAATAGATTTTTTTTTAGTATACTCGGATATATATATATATATTTTGATATGCTAATCTTTTTTAAATAAATCATAATGCAATTTTGTTTTCATACAGGTATGGGTTTATCACCTTTCATATTTTTCGATATTTTTATTTTTATTTTGCACATTACAATTTTATTTATGGTATTGGCACAGAAATTGCATTTCTTCAAGACACTTTTTTTACATATTAACGAACAATTAATTGTGCCAAATGTGATTTTGGTTACATAAAGTTATTTATAAGTTTATTTAGACACACACAAAGATTAAAATTTTACTTATGATGTGTTCACATAAACCTGGCTGTATCATCGAGATCTTAAAATATGTCAGTCGTGAATTAAACACCTCATGTCTTAAAATACAATCACACATTTACCCATTTTAAAATACATTATTTATTTCATTTGTCAATTTACCATATTTAATAATTAATACAGTTAACTGAAGGTTATTTTTTTTAAATGATCAAATATTTTGAATTACACATTTTTTTTTCTCATTTACCTTAATTGACTACTTTTGTATAAACACATGGTGATAGCAGTTGAATGTTTGATGAAGAAGAGAAATGTTTAAGAGAAATAATAAGATAAAAACAAAAAAAAAAAGGGAATTGATTTATGATCAATGAGATCAACTGATTTTTGTCAATGAGAATTCATGAATAAATATGCTAGCAGATTCAATCATATGAATAATATTTTTGTGTACACTTGTTGAAGGCAAATGTAATTGCCGTTTAATTTTATTCCAGTTGATGATTTAAATTGTGTTGACGTATTCTGTTGAAAAGGTCAACTAATATTTATATATTTTGCATATGCACTGATTTATTTGAGTTGACGTATTCTGTTGAAAAGGTCAACCGTTATTATTCTGGCCATGCTTTACATATTATTTGCGCTATTTTAAGAGGATCCTCACACACACAAAAAAAGAAAAAATAATAATTAAATAAAGAAAAGTCCTATATATTTTTTTTATGTGTACACTAATAAACATTTTTTATTTTTTCGTTTTGTTTACATTTTGATGCATGTTAAATTCGTGATTAGAAAGCTTTCACTACAGCTATGGTAATTTGTTTTTGTGGCAATTTATTTTAATTTTAATATATTGTGGAACACTTACAGACATATACTAAATTTTTAATAGTTTCAAATTATTTCAGTTGTTATTTTACAAATCTATTTAATTATTAAAAACATATCACCCATTTGATTACAAGTTTAATTACACATACACATTTGCCCTTTAAACACAATTGTGTTGCTCTGGTTGTCAGTATAATACTGGGATCTTTGGATTTCGACCATTATATTGGTTTCAACACCTGTAATTGTGTAGGGGACTTCTAATTTTTTTACAAAATTTTTTAAAGTTATAAATTAATAATTAATTCACACAAATAAAAGGAGTTTAAATTTATATATTTTTGTTGCTAGATCTCTGTATGTGTTCCTGTATATGTTTTCTTTTGGGTCGGAATTTCATTGTATTATTGGCTGATTTATCAGTATGTCAGTCATAATGCAAATATATCCAATAATATTATTTTATTCTCTTGCACACGCATGTTTTACCATGCTTTTCTGCATTTTTATCAGACTTGGCCTCACTACCCAATGTTTGACACACTCACACATTTTCACAAAATTTTTTCTGACCTATTTAGTTGATATTTTATTGGTTCACATGTGGTGATGTCGTTTTACATTTTTGTTTATTGAATTTTTACAAGAATTTTTACACAAAAATTTAAAAAAAAAAAAAAAAAAAAAAAAAAAAAACTGGTTATTATAGTACATACACAAAAGTAAATAAATAGATAAATAATTTTTATTTCTTTGTCAATTTACAGTAATTTCTGATATTTTTAGAGCCTATTTGTTTACATTCGTAAGAAATATATTAGTTATTATTTTTGGTAAGCAATGTACTATGATGGATCCATTATTTCACGGACAATATACTTCTTTACATTAGCAATTAAGAAAAAGAAAAATGTTGTAAACATTAAAGTGTTAAATGGCTGAATTTATAGAATAAACTATAGTTAAAAGTATCTGCAGTCAAATCCGGTTAGTTTGAATAAAATATGTTACTATTAATTTATCTGATTTAATAAATATATCGTAGTGTGTTACACCTGAAACTAATACTGTGAAAAGAAAAAAAATATTTCTGCCTTATATAACAAGAATAATACAACCTTATATAAGATGTGCACTTTTGATAACTGCGAAACAAAAACTGTCTAAATTTATTTATGACATAAAATATAGATAATAAAGCTGCTATGCATGTTTGACACACACCACTTAATTCTATATTTAGAAAAAGCTTTTACGTTGCAAAGCTTGAAACCAGCTACTTCCGTGAAAACATTATGTTTTTTTTTTTTCAGTTAAAAGGTTCTTTACGTTTGATTCATAAATATTCCTAAAAATATCTTTTATTGATAGAAAATGACGTAATTTTCTAAGGAAAATTTTTCGATATTTTTCGCTGTATCTCACCTTTTGAGATATCTCTTTAAAAGCATTTAATTAGATTTCATGGAAGGCAAATTATTCCCTTCTTTAAATGACGCAAACTTTAATGAAGGAAATTTCATAATAATATGTATCACAATCGTGAACGCAAGGCAAAATGTGTCTGTGTTTCAACAGATGCAATTTAAAAATGTTTAATAAACAGAGCTGTCAAACTTTCCGATTTTTAGGCACCGTTTTTCTTTTTCTTTTCTTTTTTTTTAATTAATTATTTTATTGTTTAATAATTCTTGATAAAGTTAATAGCAGATTTCCATGATTAAACTGCATTATTTATTTAATTAATTATTTCATTATACAGAGTTGTCCGTGTAAAGAAACCCCTCCTACACAAACACTCATTATAAAGAAATCCGTGTCCATCATAAAAGAACTTTGTACTTGTATTATGCTGGTCGCGTCTTGTACTACGTGAGATCTTTTTTACACTGACTACTCTTTACATTATATTATTTTTAATAAATAAACTATTTTTTATTATATATTTTATCGATTTAAAAACATAGAAAGAGACACAACTGCAGTGCAAAAATAAACTAATTCTGCTTTCACGCTGTCCCATTTCCATTATTTTGTCACGTAAAGAATGAATATGAATGTATATAAATGACTATATAATGAATAATTATAATTCCTTTAAAAAAAAAATGATATAATTCATAATAAATTCTTATAAGCGAAGATAACATCTCTGCCACATCAAAAACTGAATAACCAATAAATAAATTTTTCTTATTTTCCTTCCCACTCTTAACTGTAGTGTAACTAGATATATTGGCTACAAAAAAAAAAAAAAAAAAGGAGAGAGAGAGAAAGAAAGAAAGATATTAATTACTTTCCAGAACTTATTTAGCTCAATTTCCTCTTAGCTTCCTATACTCTCCACTCTGCATTTCATGCAAGGCTATTGTGGAGAAGAAAGGGACAGGCAAGAGAACTTTTGTTTAGTATCTTTTTTCATACATTAAAAAACGGAATAGCAGGAGTACTAGCTGTAGCAAATATCTTTATTAAAAAAAAATATATATATATCTTTGTTGATGTATAAAATAATTAACATAAAAAGTACATTATTAAAAAACTATCAGATATTGATTAAAATAAATATTATTATTATTATTTTTTTTGTTTCCTTTTAGTAATATATTATTTAACCACATTTCTTGCGACCATGGAAACCTCTGCGCAAGTGCAGATTGAACGAGTCTAGTGTTAATATAGGGGTGACTGAGAGAAAACAAGCGATAAGGGAACACCGAATAACTGGATGTTTGCCAAATAACTATCTCTCGGCCAATTTTGCATCCCTCCAAACTTTTGGACTCGGCCTCACTGCTAGTCGTAGGAAACGTGGACGCACTATAGAATTTATGTAGACTCACAGTTGCCAACATTGTAATTTATTCGGGAATCCGCTTTTAATTCGCATCACTTTATTTTTAGAATATTTTTGACCATTATATTACTGCGATAAAATAAGGGGGAAAAAAAAATCTTAAAAAAAAAAAAAATAGTGGTATACGGGATAAAAAAAATGCTCCGAAATAAATTAAAATTTTGGCATCTCTGATCAGACTGTTAAAATTACTCTTTCCAGATTAAACAATGGCGACTTTTAATAAATGAATAATCTTGTTATTTTCACAATCGATAAAGTTGCGCGCTTTGATATCTATATATTGTTTTGATGTTAATGATTTTACAGGTGTAGTTTTATGAAACTAAATAAATTTAAAAGAACATAATATGTGCTTTTAATTTTTTAAAACAAATTTTTAAATATTATAGCAACCGAATTGCCAACTTTTGTAATTTACTACGACGCAATTCGAGCCCTAATTTTACTGCATACCATTTTACTTACAGAATAATCATCTTCAAAATAGAATTAGAGCACACTTGCCACCCACATCATTATGAATAGTAAAATTTTAGTACTCGCCTTTTTTTTTTCAACACCAGTCATTTTTCTGAGAAATTTTATTCTTATTTAATCGTAACGAACGTTGAAAAGAATTACTCTAAAAACAAAGTGGTGTAGAAAAATGAGCAATTTTTCAAGGGGCGTTAACAATCTTACGCTTATTAATGAGATGGCTGGCAATTACGAATTACAGCAAAATAAGAAAAAATTACTCCTTATCCTTTTTCCGGTTTTAACGCGCGAAAAATTATTGCCGAATTAGGGTCCGCGCCATTCAATTTCCACCAGTAACTTCGAAGAGTGATATTGACGTAATCAAAGTCAATAGACAACCGTTACATTACAATTTAGTGGTGGATATTGAATTAAAAAGTCCAACCTTGATCAGAGGTGTGAAATTTAATTGGGCCGGCAATGGGTTAAAAAATTGTGGTATTAAATAAAGGCATGGTTCTCAATGCTCCGGAATAATTATAAATGTTAGTAACCTTGCAGTGGTACTTTAATCTTTCAAAATAATGTTTTTCAAATCAAATGTGCAGAAAATATTTCATTTCAAAATTATTTATTTTCAACTATCATTGTCTAGAGAAAGCATATATACATACATAGTTGCCAACATTTTAATTTACTCCGGAGCCTTTTTAGCCTTACCTCGGTTTCACACCACTTAATTTTTAGAGTATTTAACCCCAATATATAAGGTAAAGCTAGGAGTGATCGCGCGGTAGAAGAGATTGCGCACATAGGGGATCAGCGGGAAGGAGTGGAGTGACGAAGTTGCAATATTAGGTGGCTGTAAAGCATCAGTAGTGAAGTGCCGACTTCAATTTGCACGTTGATTGCTTCAAGAGTTTAAGAAAAAACGTGGTTATTTCGCCTCTTTCTCAAAAATAATTGCAGAGCTGCCAACATAATCCGGCAAATTGCTAGTACCGCCCCTTTTTCTACACTAGTCATTTCTTAGAGTTTTTTTCTTCTTAATTCATCGCAAATATATTTAAAGATAATTACATAAAAAATTAAGTAGTGTAGAAAAAGAGGCGGTACTAACAATTTGCCGATTAGGTTGGCAGCTCTGTAACTGCTTGAATTTTCGTAACTCTTACTAAGAATTTCAATACAATGGTAGTAGTAGAAAATATTTAAAGTTTAAACAATTTTTCATAAGCTGCAAACCTAGACTAACGGTACGAGAACCACGAATTTCTCTAAAAGCAAATCATTATTTAATAAAAGGCTGCGTAATCTCTCCTACCAAAAAGGGATAGTTTGCGCTTTGGCTATTTAGGAGAGACTGCGCATTGATTTTTAGAATATTTTACACTAATAGAGATTTGTAGCTTATTGGTAATGGCAAGACAGCGAGAATGAGTTTGTAGAATGTCTGGAACTGCACTAGGAAATTATTTCGACAAATGACTGGACTAGTTCGACCCATTCGAGACGGTGAATCGTATAGGACATACTTGCCAACCGTACATTATGATCCGTACAATTTTTAGTACCCGCCTTTTTTTTTTTCACACCAATAATTTTTCAGAGTAATTTTAGTCTTATTTAATCGTAACAACATTTGGAGAGAATTATTCTAAAAATATAGTGGTGTGAGAAAAGGGGCGTTTTTTCAGGGGGCGTTAACAATTGTACGTTTATTAATGAGGTGGTTGGCAAGTATGATAGGAGACTGTTCCCAGAATCTGAAATTGAACATTGTTCAGGAGTGGCAAGATCGACAAAAGCCACACCTCTGATGGGAAATATCTCTCGAATGCTAATGTGCCTATGAGAAATTTATCGCAAATTATTTAAATGTTATTGTATATCTATTTAGTTTTGCAATACTTTCAAGTATGATGCGAAAGCTGTCGGCTGCTTAAATAGAAGGGATAAAACTAAATGCGAGCAAAACGTATCAGCCTACTCAAACTTATTTTTAAGGAATATAATCGTCTACATTATAATAAACTTAATTAAATTAAATAAAAGTAAATGATTTTAAAGTCGGAATGAGAAGATTTCAAATCAAGTGAAATTTAGGTTTTGTGTTTTGAACATTTCTGGGCGTTTTGAAGGAAAAAAAAAAAAAAAAAAAAAAAAAAAAACTTTATAAATAGTAAACGGTTGGAGGATTCTGGGCTTAAAAACGGGCAGGACTAGCTTATAACATTGCACACACGGATTCTTACCTTTTTTCCCCCCTTCTCAGAAATGCATTACCGGAAATGCCCACACGGGGTGCAATCCGTCTCGAAAATGTTCACTTGTGGCAGATGGTTGCAGAATAACCTCACCATGTACAACAATAAGTGTAATGATAGTGGACAACGAGAGAATCGGTCAGCAAACAAGAAACCATCCTAGCTAAAAAAAATTGTACTAATTTTATATTAAATGTTTTATCTAGGAACTTAATGTTCTTCATCTGGTCTTTTTCTTTATCTAGTTTTGTTCTTTTTACTGTTTCTTTAACATTTTTTCTTTAATTAATTTTTTGTAGTTTTTTTTTAATTTCTGTTATGTTTTTGATTTTTTAATTATTGATTTGAAATATCTATTCCCAATACAGAAATATTTGATAACAAATACCTTACAACAATGTCATTTAAGCGCAATTAATATTATTATTAATGTAATTGTAGTTATAATTAAGCGCAATCTCTCCTACCCATGTGCGCAATCACTCCTACCCTATAAGGAAAGATTGCGCACAATAACTCTCTTGGTTTTATTTCAGCTGTTGTTTTAAATTATAACAGAACAACAAAATAGTAATGGAAATGCATAGAAGGAGGATCAGTTTAAAATTATGTACCAATAGTTTAGTAAAAAATTAATATTTCGATTTTTTATATCGTTCTGTTGAATTGTGCGCAAACTCTCCTAGCTTTACCTTAATTACGATAATATAAGAAAAATTTACTCTTAAAAAAAAAGTCTTATGCAATATATGCGGGCTAAAAATGCTCCGGAATAAATTAAAATGTTGGCAACTCTGTATATACACATGAGTATGACTCTAGTACTTTTGCGACGATGGCAGACAATAAGCAAAAATAATTGGGTAAATACCTAAATTTAAGGGCTTTTATGACCGCAGACGAATTTTGTGACAACAAATGCAATTTAACTTCCGTAGAATAAATTTTAAAAGAATGGTAAATAATGTTAACACTCTATGGTAGTATCACTCTATGATTTTCAGTTATTTTAACGTGGCATAGTAATAGAAAGAATGCCTCTAATGTCTACAGGCCCACCAGCGACTGAGCGCTTCTGAGCTCAAAGCTGGTAAAGGTGAGGTGCCGGGTTCGATCTCAGGTCATGCTCGTCGGCCTAGTCGTTCAGAGTTCCGTGCTTTTTTCAGAAACATGCGTAAGTATGGGCTAGGACCCCTTAGAAAGACCCCCCTATGGAAGGCACTTCCTGTCAGGCCTAGGACCCTAGTGCAGTCAATCGGTCTTACTCCCCATAACATAACGTCTACAATTAGCATATAGAAACGAAGATCCATCGCGTGTCACTGAATTTAGGTTGTTTACAGAATTTCTTAGAGGTCCAGGCTCTCTCCTGGATGAGAAACTATAGAAATTAACAGCTGAAGTTTGACAGCTGAAAGTTTGACAGTCCCAGAAAATGTGTCAGCCTTAAGAAAAATATTAAACAATCAGAATCGCTGTATTTTCAGGATGACACAGAAAGAGCTGAACATTAGATCCGTCGTTACACATATGATTATTCTTGAAACTGCATATAAAATATTAATTTGTCGTTGGGTTTCCCATAATGTAACAGAAGAAAAAATGTGAAGCTTGTCGGAATATGCAAAGAAACTGGTTAATTACTTAATTGTGTTACCATTCTCTTATTTCTGAAGTAATAATTGGTGGTAAAATCTATATAAATATTTATGACTTTCTAATACGCCAGCAAACAACACTATGGGATTTGGAACATGGTCCTAAACCAACAGTACTGAAAAGACAATGAGCAATGGAAAAAGTAATGTATGTTGTTTTCTTTAAAAATACAGGACTTTTCAAAGCCACGAAGCTGAAGGAACAGATGACAGTTACAGCTAACTGGTACACCACTATCTGTCTTACTGAATTTCCCTGAGAAGTGAATGTAAGGAAATTCAAGCTTTACAATAAAAAGGCATCATCTTATAGGGCGAAACTGACATTCAAATTTATTGAACAAAAACATATCAAATTGTTAAACGTTCAACTTAATTCTCCTGATCGTGCTATTTGTGACTTTTGGATTCATTTTAATCAAAAGAAAACTTTACATGCTCATTGCTAATTCGAAGATGAGATTGACGAGGCTGTACAAGCGTACAAAAATCTCGATTATTTCTTTTTAAACGAAAATATAGAATGGAAGTATATCCTTCCTAAGGCTACAAATTATGCCAGCTTGTGAGTTGTCAGAATCAGATCGATGAAATAATGTTTTAATTGTATTAAATAGTACTCGAAAACAACATAATAGCCCATTAAGATCATTATCATAAAAAATAAATCTATGCTAGCTCGTCTTTCAGAGCACGCAGATTATTTAGAAATTTTGACCTGTCATTCAGCATATAAACCCTGGGTAAGATAAGTTAGCTTTGCACCAGAAATGTTATTGACAACTAAAGTTATATTTGTAAGATCTTTAAAAATAACATAGATTTTTCTAGTAAAAAAAAAAAAAAAATCTGATGTCAGAATGATATACCTCACTTGAGGAATATACGCTGAAAATTTCGTTGCTAATTATTTTCTAATCGGTCTCCCACAAGTGGTCGAGAGTTTATGCCAGGGGCAAAAGAGTTCTATTTTTTTCCCCATCTGTATTTTCCTATATAATATTCTAACTTGTAAAATCACAGACTCTCTACATAAGTATGATAAAAAAAAATTCTGTATAGAAATATTGTTGGAAGCGAAACTCTTTTATACCTGTTATGCTCTAGAGGCTGGTAATTAAAACATGTCATGTTTGATCCCAGGTAGCGCTCATTGACCTTGCCATTTTGAGTTTTCCATGTTTTATCCGAAATTCGCATAGTTATTAGCTGGTACCTTTGAAAAAGAACCCCATGAATGGCATTTCACCTAGGCATACAGCGCAAATGCAGTCATTCGGGTTTAACACACCCGGTTTAAAGATGACGCCTATCTCTTAATCATCAGTAATAGATACCTAAACTAATAAATCAAACTTATAACAGCAAACTTCTAAATTACAACAAACTTTTTCGAAATTCTTGAAAGCTGATTATTTAATTAACTTATAGTGAATTATGAAGTATTATTTTGCGAAACAAGCTATAAATCCTGTGGAAATAGTTGTAAAAAAGGAGGGAAGTTACCTTAATGAGTATTAGGGCATATTGTAAAAATATTTGTAAGAGGATTTAAATGATAGGTGTGGTAGATATTAAAAGAAAGTGACGTATTAAAGAGAGATCCATTTCTAAAACAGCTGTTTTACTCACTGAGTCTCAAACAATAACAGACTTCGAAAAATATCTATGTATTAATTTATGTATTATTATTATTATTATTTTACACATATATAATCACAGAACTGGTAGTATTTCTATACTTACCAACTTTCTAATTAATATTCCATAGTATTGTTAATCCCACCCTTTTTACCCACCAGTAAATTTTTAGAGTAATATTCTCCAAATTCAGTTACGATTAAATAAGAAGAAAAATACTCAAAAAGATACTGGTGTGAAAAAGAAGGCGGGCTAACAATTTTACGGATTATTAATTAGTATGTTGGCAAGTGTGCATTTCTAACTTAATCCATAGCATTGTACCTTTTCCCTTTGGCACCACCCTTTTCCCCAGGGATCGGAGCGTTCCTATATTTTTACAATTACATTATTGTACTTTCTCTACAGTTTTCTAAAAGAAATATTTCGCGAGGGTTTTTACGCTACTTTAGCATGATATGCTTTTGGAAAATTTTCTTTTTAAAAATTGTGGTGAAATGTAATAAACGATCTTAAAAATATAGGAACGTTGCGGCCTCTGCCTTTTCCATACCACAATTCAAAAGAGTAATTTTATCATTATTTAAACGTTGTTACACAACATGGAAAATTTCTTTACAAAAAAAAAAAAAAAAAAAAAAAAAAAAAGTTGTGATATAAAGGCGGGCATGAACAATGCTCCGGAATAAATCTAAAAATGAAATCTGGTGTGAAACAACCACACGACTTCCATTATCCATTATTACACATATTATATACATTTTTTGAAGGTAATGTGATCTAGACCTGCTAACTATGCTAGTTTATCTGTAATAGAATTAGGCCCCGCCCTTTTTTCACACCAGAGTAGTTGTAGAGTAATATTCAGCAATAAGTTCTCATGATTAAATAAGAAGACTAGCACAGTTAGCAGGCCTATGTGATCATAAGACAAAAAATTGACCTAACAAAGTTGTCACCTAAAAACTTTCTGATAAGAGAAAGCTGATAAACGTGCAAAGACATATATAAAACAGAACTGAAATACCGAGTTAAAAAAAGTCAGTGGGCCCTTTTTTTTAAACTCATTTCCATAGTCTAAAATTGACCTAACTAATCAGGAAAACTGTTAATTTTCATGTAATAACCATGTAATATTAGGGGGACCGGAAAATAATGTCGTTTTGAATTAATAAAATGAAACCGGAAATTTTTGTTTAACAGTATTTACATGGTACTTTACAAATAACCATCTTATAAGTTACCTAAGAATATCTTAAATTTTATCCAGGATAAATTTCCGATGTCATTATTTTAATTCAAAACGACATTATTTTCCGGTCCCCCTAATACATGAGAAAGGATATGTAAAACAGGTTTATGTAACAATTTTTAAGAAAATCGTTAGAGTCTTTTTATGATACCGACTTTTACCAAAACTTGGCATACTCTACTGTTGACAGTAAAACAACATTTACGTACAAAGGGATATCTAATAGGGATTAATACGGCGAGTTCCAAAAAATCCATAAACCCGTTTGGAAGTATCGCGCTTACGAAACTTAAAATTGAGCTTTTTATAGAAGACGCCTATCAATTTTCCTGAACTAACCAGTTAATTTATATGAAAAGACATCTAATAGAGTGTTTATATAGCAAGTTTGAAGAAAATCATTACAGCCCTTTTTGAGATACGCACTTACGATCTTCTTCTGATTTTCCAATTTTCACCAAAAGTTTTAAAAATCATTTGTACACCACAACTTTCACAATTCTGAAGCTTCGTTGTTCTATCTTTATTAGTTTTGGAGATATAATAGTCAGAAGATTCTCATATACATATACACACACTGATCAATTGCTAAAAACTACTATAATGGATTCAATAGACCTTACAATATATAAATCAGGTAAAAACTCGATATCGAATATTTGGACCAAATACAATACTTACATTACCTATGGCAGTTGTGTAATGGAAGTAATATTCCAAACTCTGGAATGAATTGTGTATCTAATCATATCCTCCTAAACTAGATGCCTTCCGCGTGGCTCGGAAACTTGGCAACAGTTCAAGCGGTGAACAGCGCCACCTGGTACACATTGCACACATTTTTATTCCATTGTCACCATTAATTTTAAGAACTGATATATGATACATATAATTGACGTTTCTTCGATTCTATTCGCCTCTTATGTATATCAAATCCCACTTTTAAACATGTTTGCTGGCTGTTGAATAAAAAAGTCGCACAATCTGTACCGGGGGGCGCTGCCTACCGCCAAGATTCCAAGCCACGCGGAAGGCATCTAGTTTAGGACGCTATGATCTAATAGTCCTTTTTTAAATTCACTTAAAAAATTTTTAAAGAAAATATGTAGAGAATATTAAAGGGTGCTGCTATCCATGGGAACATACACATCTTAACTGGCAAAATTTACTTATTTTGAGATAAAATGTAATTGGGTATAAATTTCTCAAACAAACTTATACACTCGACTTTTTCCTTTTAAAATATATAGAGGTTACATAGAGCCAAAGCTGTCAAAATCTATAATTTATTCCAGAGAATATACCACTTATTTTCTAAAAATACTTTTTGCTTATTTTATCGTAGTTATATATTATAGAAAGTTATTTTGTAAATTCAATGGTGTCAATTAAAGTTTGGGCTAAAAGTGCTCCTGGTTAAATTAAGTAACTCAGCATTTCTATAAAACGAATTAAATATAAATGAATGCATAATGCTTTTAATGACCAGTTGCGGTGTGAAGTATTGCGTGTATATACACCGACAACATTTAAAGGGTTAAATACTAATAAGCAATAACCGTTTGTAAAACAATGTAATGTTTAATAGTTAGATGAACGCCTAAATTCAAGGCTTGCTTATAATTATTTAATTATTTATTTACAAAAAAATCATCTATTAATAAGCATTAGCTAGGTAAAAAGTTAAAATGAATAATTTAATTAAATAATAGATACATCTTAATCTTTAGATTTATATAAATATGATACACAAAAGCTTTCCAGAAGTGTTTCTAACAAAATAATTTTCTTATTTAGTTATTTCAAGATGCTGAAATATTTCTCTAAGAATGTCTAATCTAATTTTTAAGGTTCAAAGTCTTTCGGTTTTTCTGATATTTGTATTACCATTAATTTTCAACAGAAAGTTTTAATAACAATTTTCTAGTGATTGTAAAAGATTAATTGCATTGGAAAATACTACTAGTAGTAGTAAAGAAAGGTGGTTATTCCTAAAAAAAAAAAATATAACGCAGAATAAATAAATTTACTATTAGTTGTTAAGTTTTGTCTATACGTTTGCTGAAGCTTTTATTTTAGTAATGTCTTGGCATAGTATAACTGCTACATTATATAGCTTTTCCGTATACGTCCCCATTACTAATACTGTTGAGTACATGCAAAGCGAATGCTCTACCACTGAGCTGCGCCCCCGACAATTGTTGAGTACAGTTAAAATATTCTTTATAAGTTTATTATAACGTCAGTTTAAATGTGTTTTCATGTCTTTCTCTACTTTTAGTAATATGCATAGTTGCCAACTTAGTACTTTTTGTCTACCGAAAAAGTTTAACAGAAATATTTATTTTATTTAATCGGTATCAGCAAACTGTAAAGGCTTTTAAAGATTTAGTAAATAAAAATGCTGGTGTGAAACAAGCATACGACTTCCGTTACCCACTTTTACACGTATACACTAAGCGACAAAGAAACAAAAAAAAAAAAAAAAAAAAAAAGCCGAACTTGGATATTTTCCTTTTCACCTTCTACAACCGCCAATTTCATCGTTTTTAAAGCAAATTTTCGAACAGATTTTATTATGTTGTCCTTCATATACACTTTAGGATTCAGTCCAGTGTTAAAGATAAAATGCAATTGTCAGGAAAAATGTAATTTTAGGCATTATTTCAAAAATGGTAAGAACAAGGCAGTTAACGATGCCACAAAAAGTATTAATTTTTGAATGAAAATCAAAAAATATTTTAATACGTGAGATGGCAAAATAATTAAATGTTAACGAAATATTGATAAAATGGTTTTTAGCAAGATATAAAATTTTTCGGTCATTTAAACAAGAAATTTTGCTTTAGACGGCCATGTTGCTCATCCAAGCGAGATGACCATAAGTTAAAAAGCCGTTGCTTCAAAAATCGGTTTGTA
This sequence comes from Salticus scenicus, assembly GCA_963930645.1. Classification (NCBI taxonomy): domain Eukaryota; kingdom Metazoa; phylum Arthropoda; class Arachnida; order Araneae; family Salticidae; genus Salticus; species Salticus scenicus. The sequence goes on along the minus strand of OZ005660.1, from coordinate 199,939,057 downwards.
TTACATTTAGAACATATGAGAGATTCAGAAAAAAGTGTTTTGCAGCATAATTTCTTTAGCTACAATGCAGCAACTATTAAACAAAGCAGGTTTAAATGATAGAAATTTTGAAAAAATTGCATTCTTAGTGGAAAGAATTAGAAAAGCAAGACCTCTGATGGCTGAAAAAATTAAAAAATGATTAGTTAAATATTGGACTGAACTGGTTCTTTCTCATGAGTCGAGTTTAACTTATTTCGAGTTAAAGAAAACAAGCAGATCTGATAACGAATATATGACCGAATTAATGAAAATCGCCCTTTTAAAACAGTAACACATCCTCCATACATTACGGTACGGAGGTGCATAACTTTTCAAACAGTCGGACAAATTTTTATGCTCAAGGAATTAATTAACTCGGAAATAAAACACGACCATCATAATAGTGATGCCTGACCGATTATTTTCGAGCTATCTTGGACATTCCCACAAACAGCATTTCAAGGTGATAATGCGCCTTACCACACGGCGTCTGTGGTAAGTTTATTTAATTCAAATTCTCAAAATTTCCTATCCATTAACAAGAGCATCTATAATTCTGTAAGTAATCATACCTTTTTTTACTTTAAGTTAAATCCCACGAAGGATTTAGTAGAATTTCCTCTTTACCAAACATGGAAATAGTCCTACTCGTGATCCGCTCGAAAATGTTTCGTCTATAAAAAGACGGGGGAGAGGGGAGAGGATTCGAAATTTGCAGCCTACAACTCTGCCAGAACTAGAAAAAGTATTTGTGATATTTCGCACATTGAAATTTCTGAGATCTATATTAAAACACTGTATAATATTATGTCATTGCGCATTAAAGCATTAATACCCTATAAAGATGGATTTAACCCAATGCAGAATACATATTTTTATTAAAAAATTGCGTAGATCTCACAAATAAATAGTTTTATTTCATATAATAAATCATAATAGAATTCAAAATGTATGGTTATTGCATTATGTTTTAAAAGAAATTTTTATATAGATTTTTATAAATTACTTCGTAGAGTGTAATAAAACGAATTATTACATAGAAAACGTACATAGGTATCATTTCATCCCTTTGGAATTATGCAAACATGACAGTTTTATATGTTTCAAACATTAATTTTAAAGTTATTACAAATTAAAAAGGTGCAAGTCATTTTTTCCGCAGTGCGGCTTTTTTTTTTTTTTTTTTTGTCGCTTAGTGTAGTTGCTAACTTAACAACTTTTGGCTACTGGAAAAATTTAATAATATTTTTTTATTATACTTTATCAGTGAAAACCGTTACAGTTCACTGATTAATAATAATAAATATTTCTATTAATTTTTTTCAGTATTCAAAAGGTGCTAAGTTGGCAACTATAATTACACTTATTACATGCACTTTTTGCAGTTAATATTATCAGAAGACATAGAATTGACCTAATGAAATAGACACCTAAAAAAATTTTCCGGTAAGAGAAAGTTTATATACGTGTGAAGACATATAAAGCAGAGTTTACACAGTGTTTTTTTTTTCCCCTTTTTTTGGAAACATCAATTTTCGCGATCTAAAACAGATCTATTTTATCAGGATAACTATTAATTTTCCTGTGATAACCAAGCAAAGCATGAGAAAGGATATCTAAAATGGGTTCATGAAACAATTTTCAAGGTAATCGTTAGAGCCGTTTTTGAGATGCCAACTTTTACAAAAACTTGCCGTAATTAATTGTTGACCAGAAAACATTAATTGCATGCAAAAGGATATTTAAAAGAGGGTTAATATGGCAAGTTTGAAGAAAAAAATCATGCAGCCGTTTTAAAAGGAACGGACTTGCAGGACTTGAAATTCAGCTATTTATACAGGACGCCTATCAATTTCCCAAAATTAACCAACTATATCATTCGAAAGAACATGTAATAGATTGATTATACAGCAGTTTTGAAGAAAATCGTTGGAACCGTTTTTGAGATGCGGACTTACGGTCCCACTTTCGGTTTCGAATGTCCCACTTCTGTTTTTCCAATTTTCTCCAAAATTTGGAAAATTCATCCGTACATCAGACCTGTTTCAATTCAAAAGTTTCGTGGTTCTATCTTTATTAGTTGCTGAGTTATAGTAGCCAGAAGATTCCCCACGTACATACACACAGAGACCAATTAAACACTTTTTTGGACTCAGGAAAGCTTAAAACATGTAAATCAGGTGAAATATTGATACAATACTTCCATTACCTACGGTAGTAAAGGTAATGGAAGTAAAAAAAGATTACAAAAACTTCTGGTCGTTAAAAGTGAGGAATGTGGACACGGTATTAACACAAAACAGATCATCGAAATGGGAAACCAACGATTTCCGACATTAGACATGATAGAAACAGATTACAAGCTCCGATGAAAAGCAACGCATCTTGAAATGATTTTGTGTTTAAGTGCCTTATAGCAGAGCATTTCTGGTATGAGTTATATATATATTATATTTGTAACTCACAGTTATATATAGTTATACATATATTATGTATATAATATATATTCGCAGCCGCCACCCGAATCCGCAAAATTGTTAGTACCTGCCCCCCCCCCCTTTTTTTTTTATCACACCACATAATTTTTAAAGCAATTCTCTTTAAATGTCTTTACGATAAAATAAGAAGAAGAGTATTCTAAAAAAAAAGACTGTTAAAAAAAAAAAAAAAAAAAGAAGAAGAAGAAGAAGAGCTCATATGGAGCAAAATTAAACCAGTACTATGTCAAACCGTAAAAAGAATGAAGAGGCTAAAAATATTAAAACATCCCTCACGTCCAAATTTTCCAGCCATGCTACAAAAAAATCAAACACATATTTAGAAAGAACAGAAAAAATGCTATAAATGATATCAATTGTGTTAGAATATCTAGATTTAATGGCGAGTTACAAAAGCTGAATTTGTGAAAAAATGCAAAATTAAATATTCAGCTAAATATGTGATCGGTAATTTAGTAGAAATCGTTCTATCTATAATTGGTAAAATTTGTTACTCTAATAACTTTCGAATAAGCTTACAATGAACAATATCGGTTGCCTAATGCAGGAGAAATTTAGCTGTCAAGATTCGTTTTCACGTTTCACAAACAAGATACCGCCTATCACATTTTTAAATTCCGCATGAACACTCCCTTTATTAATTCACCTTTGATCACAGATACATACTTGCCAATATCCTAATTATGAACCAGAAAATATTTAGTACAAGCCCCTTTTTCCGCATCAATATATTTTTAGAGTAAGTTTTCTAAATTTAATTACGATTAAATAAAAAGAAGAACACTCTGAAAATATACCAGTGTGTAAAAAGAGGCGTGTACTAAAAAAAATCCGCTTCATAATTAGGATGTTGATAATTTTGTAAATATATGCATTACTTATCGTTTATTTGTTAAATAGGCAATAATTGTATGTTTATCTGAATCATACTATTTAAAAATACATTATTTTGTATTTTCATTCTAAAAAAAGTACAAAAATATTTTTCGTTACATATGGAAATAGGTTATCCCTCAGAATACGTAAAACCTCGGGTAAATTTAGAGTGGCAATCATTTTAATTTATTCTGCTAGCATTTTAAGCCCCATCTTAATTTCATACTACTTTTATTTTAAGACTTTTTTTTTTTTTTTTTTATCGCTGCAGATTGCCCACATTTTATAATTTATTTCAGAGCATTTTTAGCACCACCTTTATTCCATACCACTTTTATTTTAAGAGTAACCTTCTTACTTTATCTTAGTTATATGTTGAAGAAAAATATTCTATAAATAAAGAGGTGCAAAGTAAAGGCGGGGCTAAAAATTCGCCGGAATAAATGGTAATGTTGGCAACTATGAATTTATTAATTTTACATTTTCGATGGGAAAAAGGAAAAAAGAAAGCAAAATAAGTTTTTTTATGCATACATACTTTAACTCATACTTGTCAACATCCTAATTAATATCCCGTAGTGTTGTTAGTCCTGCCCTTTTTTTTCACACCAGTAAATTTTTAGAGTAATATTCTCCAAATGCCATTATGATTAAATAAGAAGAAAAATACTCTAAAAGGATACTGGTGTGAAAAATAAGGCGGGGCTAACAATACTACAGAATACTAATTAGTATGTTGGCAAGTACGCTTTACCCATAGGCACAGAGTACATACCTGTTTCTTCGTTTTAAAAATTAATTTATTTGCATGGTTTTGTAATATTGATACATCTTATACGGGTTTTTCATGCAATTTAAAGAAGAAACTCCTCCCTGAATGCATATCTTTATATTACGATACAGATAAACATACAGTTATCGTCTGTGTGATAAATAAAGAGTAAATTAATGCATATAAGTATGATCAAAGCGACCGGATACTTATGTATTTTTGACAGTAAGGTTCACCTCTGGGCGTTATTCTCCCAAGTTTTAATATTCAGAACAAAATTTTTCGTATTCAACTTTATAATACAAAGGGATATGTTACCGCTAAAGTGTAGAAATCAGTTAATCTGCAGATTAGCTAGGTAATCCGCACATTAACTAGAGTGATCCGTTAAAGTGAAGAAAATTGTTTCATTTCTCAAGTTGCTTAGGTAATCAGCGAATTACCTGGATTATCTGCACATTACTGATTAGACACTCGTTAATCTGCACATTACCTACTAGGCACTCGTTAAAATGAAAATAAGATCTCTACTGTTGTAATTTTACAGCAAGATGTGTTGTATTTGTTTTTTTCATTCGAAAAAAAAAAAAGATTAGTTTCTTTTCTTTCTTTCTTTCTTTATTTTAATTTGTACGTCTTTTAAAGTTACATTTGTTTTATTTATTTCATCTTTTTATTCTGTCTATATAAGTTTGAAGATGTTATTCATTTTTAATATGAAATATAATATCTTTAATAGCTTTCAACAAATTCGATTTTATAAATGAATATTAGAATTGTAATACAGTAACAATTTATTTCAAAATAAAAATATTTAACCATTTAAAAAAAAAAAAAGTTTTGTTAATAACTTACATTTGTATAACTTAAAAAAAAAAAAAAAAAAAAAAAAAAAAAAAAATATGGACCAATTTTTAATTTGCTAAAGAAATATTAAATTAGAAAAATCAGAAGCATTATTTAAGAAGTACTTCAAATAATTAAAACTGCTTTAATATTTTTTAGAACGCATGAAAATTAAAATATCAGTTTTCCAATGCTTTTTAAAACTAAATTTTGCAGCATACATATATCTGTACAAGTTTAGCAAATATATTAATTAAAAAAAAAAAAAAAAAAACTTTTACACATTTTATGTGATAAACTACAACGAAATTATCTGAAAAAGCGAATAAAATTAAATAATAATAATAATAATAATATAATCATGATATATAAAATATATGAAGAAAACTTGAAATTCAAAGAAAAAAAAAAAAAAATAAAATAAAATAATAATAAATAAAAAAATATTGCAATGAAATGCTAAAAATTGTACAAAAATTTCATATTAAGTATTTATTAAATAAAGCCATAATATTGAATGCCATAAGATGTTTAGAGTTAAAAATTAATACTTTTCTTTTTCATTAAGTAATAGTAATTAAAATCAATTATAAAATAAATCAGTTTTTAAAAGTTGTGGTTTAATAGTTTTATTTCGGGAAGAAATAATTGTTGTGTTGTAAATTTAATATTTATAATTGAAAATGGAGTTTCACGAGAGAGAGCTTTTCATTAAGATATTTCATTAATAAAATGCAGACCCTTATCAAACTTATATTAACTTAATTAAAAATGAGAAGGTATAAAACCAAAATTAAAACAATTATAACTTACTTGTTACTTTAAATTTTGTGTTGGTCATAATAAGAAACCGAATCATCGCTTCGATCCTCCACGCTTTGTGTTTACAGTTTATCATAGCGGAGAGGAAGGGGTAAAAGTTTTAGTTTTTGTTTGAAGCTCATTCGTGTATTTGTATCACATGACTGTTTGACGTCACAGTGAATTTAAAACAACTAAGACTCGAAACAAACATTTGAACTTTAATGATAGAGAAGCCGCTAATGTGCTGTTTACCTAATTAAAATGCGGAGAACTCTTGATTCCGCACTTTAACGGGTCATTTTAGCTAATCTGTAGATTAGCTAGTTAATCTGCACATTAACGGATTTCGAGCTTTAACGGTAACAGATATGCATTATAATTATATTCTTTCTAATAAACATATTGAATCCACAGCAAATTTTATTGCCAATATAGGAACACTGGGTATATACTTAAGAAATAACTAACATACAAACCAGGAAAGAAACGCCCATTGGCGGAATTACAGATATTCAAATGACGTGAATCTACATAAGCGGTCGCGAAAGTGTTAAGAGGTGTTGGTAAGGAGAGTTTCAAAATATGATGAGCAGTGTCTCAATTTCCGAAAACATTGAAACGAATGGTGTATACAAACAAACAGCTAAATTTTTCCCGCAGATGTCAACCGATGTTTCAGTTATTTGAAATCTATTGGAATAGGCCAACTTTTAATAAATTTCACCAATTGCAGCTAGAACAGTTTTAGCGAAATTGTCGTTTAAACTTTCGAGCGTAAGTTCGATTTTGCATTTTTTACTTTTTCTGTTCTTGTAATTCGTCACTACATCTAAATATTCTAACACAGTTATTGTTTTGTAGAATTTTTTTTTTTTTTTTTTTTTTTTTTGCTTTTTCTAAATATGTACTTGATTTTCGTGTATCAAGTCTGAAAACTTCAGGAATGAGAACTTTTTCAATTTTTAAAAAAATATTTTTCATTATATTTGCAATAAACTTTTTTTTTTTTTTATGTTTACAAAAAAAAAAAAAAAAAAAACTACACTAAGCGACAAAAAAAAAAAAAAAAAAAAAAAAAAAAAGCCGCATTGCAGAAAAATGGAAAATACCTTTTTTATTTGTAATAACTTTAAAATTAATGGTTGAAACAAATAAAACTGTCTTGTTTGCATAATACCAAAGGTATGAAATGATACCTATGTACATTTTCAATTCAATAATTCGCTTTAATGCACTCTACGAAGTACTTTTTAAAAATCTGCATAAAACTTTCTTTTTAAACATAATGCAATAACCATACACTTTGTATTCTATTATGATAAGTTATTATATTTTAATACATGAAATAAAACTATTTATTTGTTAGATCTAAGCTATTTTTTATTAAAAAAATGTATTCTGCATTGGGTTAATTCCATCTTTATATGGAATTACTGTTTTAATGCGCAATGGCATAGTTTTATACAGCGTTTTAATATAAATATAAAAAATTTCAATGTGCCAAATATCTCAAATAATTTTTTCTAGTTCTGGCAGAGTTATAGGCCGCAAATTTCGAATCCACTCCCCTCTCCACCGCCTTTTATAGACGAAACATTTGCGAGCGGATCACGAGTAGGACTATTTCCATGTCTGGTAAAGAAGAAATTCTACTATATCTTTTATGGGATTTAACTTAAAGTGAAAAGAGTTATGATTATTTACAGAATTATAGGTTCTCATGAGAATGGATAGGAAATTTTGACAATTTGAAGTGAATAATCTTACCACAGATGCCGTGTAGTAAGGTGCATTACCATCTTGAAATGCTATTTGCAGAAATGTCCAAGATACCTCCAAAATAGTCGTCAGGCACTACCTTTATGAAGATTGTGTTTTATTTCGAGTTAAGTTTATTTCGATACTAAGAGGATTGACTATAAAACGCTGGTAGTGAATTATCAGTAATGCAGCTTATAGCTAACTAAACCATATTAAATCAAATAAACAGTTCTCGCTGACTCTACCTAAATATGTTTTTGTTTGTTTCAAAATTTACAAATACTTAAATACAAAGTTCAAGTATAATTTTGAATTGATATCTTTTTTCCTTATTCGCTGAAGTTTACGCACAGAAAGAATGTGTTCTCAAATTTAAAAATCTTATGATGAAATATTATCAAATTTGACTTAATGTGAAGTGAAAACCAAAGACGAGGGTTTTTGATAAGTAAGAAATCAAACTGCCAAATTTTTATTTTTGGCAAAATTAATTTTCGTTGATAGCCTATTTTTTTAACCGGTAAAACATATCACAGAAAACAAATAGTTTTTACCATTTCAATGAAATACATGTACAGTCGGTAACTAAAGTGTCCGAACACAAGCAAAAATTCCTATATAAAACTAGTATGTTGTGGCCAGCACATGACTTTCTTCTATATTTTCCTATAAAAATTCACCCAGTAAAAATAATTCATTAAAATTATTATTTAAAAAAATTATCTTCCATGACAATGCAGACGATTTCCATATTAGAGAAGTAGTATACTAAATATATTAGTACACTAAATATCCAAAAAAAAAAAAAAAAAAAAAAGTCCATTTAAAGTCCTCAATATTAAATAATAATAATAATAATAATAAAAACATTTTTTTTTTCCAAAGTTTTTTTTTCGTTAACCTTTTGAAAGGGGCTGTGACAGCATCTGTCACGCTTCACCATAGGATTTCGTAAGAGCCTCTCTCAAAAGGTTAAAAGTACAAAAAAAAAAAAAAAAAAAAAAAAAAAAATCGATAATTTTGTTTAAAATTATCACAGATCTATAGTTCAGCAATTCGTTTTAAAAGTATTGATGAGACCTTTCGAAAGATACCCATCTTGAAAATTTATCCACACGGAAGTGGGGGGGGGGGGAGCGATGCCCCCACATGCACAAAACTTTTTTCCTAGTTAACTACTACTATTATCAATAATTCATATTAATTTTACAATCACAAGTTAAAAATAACTCTCATTATGTACATTTATACGAAATTTTGTCCTATATTGCCATGTTAAAAATTTAGAAAAAATGCGATTACAGCTCCACCTGTTGAGCGATTGATCCCCAAATCTAATCAGCACCACTTTATGTCAGGGTTCAACTATATACCAAGTTTGGTTAAATTTCGTTTATTGGTTCGCGAGATACAGCGTCCACAAAATTCGTGATACACACAGACAGACAGACATTTTCTAAAAACTATCAAATCGTGTTCAGGACATACCAAAACTTGTAAATCCATCGAAAACCGGAGTTCGAAAAATTTCAAGAATCCAATACTTTCTCTATATTACATATAGAAGAAAGTAAAAATGGGGGAGGTTGCGTACCAAAAAAACAGCAGGTGGTGGGGTAAAATGGGGGCCAGATTCGGATTCAGGAAGTCCTTTTACATAAGAATCTCCAAGAATGATATCAGATATCGATATTTTTTTTTTTTTTTTTTTTTCTTTCAGAGTAGTGTTATTGGAACATGAACAAAGAATTTTTAGAAATATTGGAAATGCTCAAACTGCTGTATAGAAAAAAATCCTGAGAAATTCCCCATGAAAAAATGTGTATAGTTATCTTATTAAAACAGAATAAATAATAATAATAATAATAATAATAAAAATCAAGAAAAAAAACAGAGTTGTTTGTCAATATAAAGAAAACTGTAGGACTCGAGGAATGTAAAATATAAATAATTACGAGATTTAAAGAACTTTTTACATACCACGTTTTTAAATTTTCTGTTGAATCATATAAATTTGACCATTCTGTGTATTAATAAATTCTTAAAAAAAAAAATTTTTGGTGAATTATCCCATCAACTTGAAAGAAAATGATCAAATGCGTAATAAAGAGAGCAATTATAAAAAAAATTTCAAACATTTAGAAAATTGAATAAAAATATTAAAAGAATGCATTGTCATTGTGTTCTGAGCTCTTCTAAAAGTTTCAAATGTCTAGATAGTCAGAGAGTTAGCTAAAAAGTCTTTGCAAAGCTTGTACTGGACAATCAAACAAGAATGCGAGTTAATAAAATATAGTAATGAATAAAAACCAAATTAAAAAAAAATTATGAAAACTTTAACGGTGCTACTCTATTATATAATGTAGAGGGACAATTAATTAAAATTTTTTTATGGAAGTCTCTTGACTATGAAAAAATTAATAAAGCAATATGAAATAATTATTAAAATCCAATTTTGTAATGTAAAGGGCAGATAAAAAGAATTACAATAGTTAAAGTATAATTATTTAATTTCTTCATAACTTAATCAGAAAAAGACTTTAGAAATGTTAAAATTTTGATTTTAATGAGTAAATAATAATTTAACTTTTTAAATTATTTTATTATGAATGATATATTTGATGTAAAAAAAAAAAAAAAAAATCTGGAGTGACTCCACTCGACTTTCCGAACATTGAGTAATTAACAGTTTTGTAGATAAAGTAAAGAAAGAGTAGTTGTTAAACAAGCAAAAGAGAGAAAACCATAATAGAGTGTTTGAGTATTTTTCTCCATCTATTACACGTTGTTTTATTTAACGCTACTGAACTTTGAGCCCATAGATCATAATGATAAAGAAATTTTCGTTGTGCCCCTGTAAAAACCTATAAATGCTAGATTCACCAAAATGCTTATAGTTAGTGCAACAGTGATTTATAATACTCATATAAATTTTCAGCTGAATTCAATAAGGCGTTTAGATGCTATCGTACTTTTTAAAATTTAGTCCCATAGGCCATAATGATAAAGAATTTTTCTTTGTGTCCCTGTAAAAACACTGTAAGTGCTAGATTCACCAAAATCTATACAGTTAGTTCAACTGTTATCTATAACATGTGTACAAATTTTTTGCTCAGATTAATAAGGCGTTTAGACGCTATCACATTTTTAAAAATTTGGCCCCATAGGCATAATGATAAAGAATTTTCTTTGTGTCCCTGTAAAAAAAACTATAATTGCTAGATTCTCCAAAATCTATGCAGATTGAGTATTTGTGATCTATAATATGTGTATAAAATGTTTGCTCAACTGAATAAGGCGTTTAGATGCTATCGCACTTTTAAGATTTTGCTCCCATAGGCCATAATGATAAAGAATTTTTCTTTGTGTCCCTGTAAAAAAACTATAAGTGCTAGATTCACCAAAATCTATAGGGTTCGTACTATGGTGACTTACAATATGCGTACCAACTTTCAGGTTAATCGAACAAAGCGTTTAGACGCTAGCGTGTTCACTCACAGACATACACACATACACACACACATACATATATCATCGTAAAAATAGTGAAAACGGACTCAGGGGACCTCAAAACGTATAGAAACATCAAAATCTCGAATTCGGATTTTTGACATGATTACAATACTTTCCTCACTATAGTGTTCGGAAAGTAAAAAAAAGGAAGGAAGAAAATATTCTTAAAAAATCTGATTAAACCCGATAAAACCCACTAGATTGGGTTAAGAAAAAAAAAAAAAAAAAAAAAAAAAAAAAAAACTCGATTTTTTTTAACCGGTTTGTAGTTTATGTTGGAGAGGGAACCTGTTTCCACGGCTTATATTCTAAATAATAATAATAGTTATTATTTTCTTCTCATTATTGTATGTTAGAAGTTATGTACTGATGTCTCCAGTGGCTAGATGGTTTTATCTTTAAAATCTAAATTCTAAGACAATAATCTTATTGCAAGAAAAACTTAAATAGGTTCAACTTTAATTTTTTTTTTTTTTTTTTTTTTTTTTTTTTTTGCTGTTATGTCTTGCTTGAGCATAGCTGCCATGTGTTATGATTGATTACTGATGTTTTTAATAGAAATGTTTATTTATCTTATCTAATCTTAAAAAATTGTTACAAAAACTTACAAAAATAAAAAATAAATAAAAAATAAATCAATAAACGCTCTATAAAACACTGCTATTCAGAAATCTTAACATTTAACACCCCCTCCCCCGATTACCACAAGCCTCAACAGCAGAATTGAGCCCAGAGAAAAAAAAAAAAAAAATCTTTTCAACACATGGGTGTTGTATTCATGAAAAAATATATTAATTTTAGTTTCTTATTTTAAAAACGTAAATATTTATTTATTTTTATAATAGCATTGTTTGTATAATATCGTGTGAATGAGTTAAATAATTTTATAGTTTCAGGATTTGCTAGAGGAGTTACATTGCCATCAAAACATGCACACATTAAACAAGTCGTTAAAGCACAATTTGTTACTGCACATTGGCTGTTTTCTGTAGTTGGTTAAAAATTCTTGTATCTCTTAATTTATCTTCTTAGGTCTGTATAAATATTTTTAAAATTAACCAGCAGCTTCCTTACATATTTAAATGTTTAACTAGGATATTCAAGAGATACTACAAGAATTAATTTTAACACATACTATGTCGATTAAAAAAAAAATATATATATATATATATATATATATATATATATATATATATATATATATATTTAAATTTTATAGATTATAAAATTTGAAAAACTAAAAAATTCTACAACTGCCTTTTATTTTCATATAAACTTTACAGAAAAATGTTTAATATATATATATATATATTCATTTTAAATAATTCCTTTGAACTTAGTGTATCGAATTTTGGCTAAACTTTAAAATCAGTTGTAATAATTTTTGTTTACATTTAAGATTAAGGAAAATATGTACAAATATAAATGCTACTGCTCTGAGTTATAAAATTTTACCCAAGTTTTTATTATTATATTGTAAAATAAGTATAAAATAAATACATAAAAGGTTTTAAGCAGAAACATTTTATGACCTCTTATCAATAGTAAAAATCATTTTTTTTTTTCTTTAAGTGTTTTTCTTTTAGTCAGTATGCTGTCAGAAACTCAGTTAAATATGCTAATTTTTTTTTTTCAAAGAGACTATGTAGAATTTAGTCTTTTAATAAAACACATTAGTAGAGGAAGAAGGAGAGTACTGCATGAGAGGAGGTAAGGAGGGCCGGAAGTGAGGATCCCTCCTCCGTAGATAAGAGTCTGATCCCTCCTCCGTAGATAAGAGTCTGCACCGTAGATAAGAGAACGTCTAGCGTAGATGAGGAAGTTGATATGATGAAGAATTTAATTATGATTTTAAAATTAATTTAAAACTTAGAAAAATATATATATATATATAATATTTAAAAAGAGAGTTTCTTAGGTTTTTTTTTAATCTGTTTAAACATTTCTTAAAAAAATTTCAAAAAATAAAGAGATATACTGACCTTGGAATCGAACCAGGTACCTTCAAAGTTTTGGCGTTTGACCTCGATTCTGCTATTTAGACCTTGGAATCGAACCAGGCACCTTTGGTCTCGGATGTAGTTTTATTAAAAGGGGTCCCACCATCCACCCGCCACATTTATTGGGGTTGTGGGGGATGTGGGGTTAAGGGGCTCCTTCTACTACTATCTGGTCAGCGTGTTATCTTATCGGTGTCGCGTGAGCCTGAAAGATAAGGAAGTTGTAATCTTTGATGCCTATTATTTTCTTAATTATGAATTTAAAATTAATTTTAAACTTAGAAAAAAATTTTAAAAAGAGAATTTTAATGAACGATAAAAATTTTAAAACAATGAATTAAGTATATTTTAAAACGAATTAAGTTTTAATGAATGTGATTAGAAAACTTGGTAATTCCCAAAAGAGAATTTTAGAAAATGTACTCACCTTGGACTTGAACCCGGCACTACATCTCTTCGAACCTCTAGCGTTTGACCTCGCGACCAGGACTCTGTGAGAATTTTAGAAAATGTACTCACCTTTAGTGTATGTTGGAATCGAACCAGAGGGTTTTAAAAATTAAATAAAGAGATAGACTCACCTTGGAATCGAACCCGGAACCTTCGGTACAGTCATATGAAATGTAATTATAGGGGTCCCACATCGGTAGTGTTGCCCTCTATTAGTCGATTTGAGAGAATTTATTTATATATATATATATATATATATATATATATATATATATATATATATATATATATATATATTAAATAAAGAATTTAACGAGAGGTTTTTTCGAAATGGTTAGAGAATTTAATCGAATGAATTTAGGTGTTGCCATTCGGAGATTGTAAATTCAAAAGAGAATTTTAGAAAATGAACTCACCTTTAGTTTATGTTGGAATTGAACCCGGAACTTTCCCTCTTCAAGTCGAACCAAAGGGCTTTAAAAAATTAAATAAAGAGATAGACTCACCTTGGAATCGAACCAGGAACCTCTGGTGCAGTCATATGTAATTCTAGGGGTCCCACATCGGTAGTGTTGCCCTCTGTTAGTCGATTTGAGAGAATTTATTTATATATATATATTTTTTAAATAAAGAATTTAACGCTTTAAATATCGTATAAAGAATGGGTTTAAATTATGATGAAATTTCTACTATTTAAACGATATTTTTAAATCGATCTTTTTTTATAGTAATTTGAAAAATTTACAGAAGGAAAAATTTAAATATTGTGATAAGTGCATCATTTTTTCTGTCATATGCAGTAATAGAGTGATTAATAATTGTGTAATCCACTCTTTATCCTTCAAATAGTGTATTTAAAGAACTTTATCAGTGCACTTTCTTAAATTACGGGATGTTGGTATTATCTTTTACACTTGTAATTTTTTAGTTTGAACTTCCATTTTATAATAAAATAGTTATATTATCTTCTATCCTAATATATTTCAAATAAATAGAGAATCTTGTAAATGAGTTGTCTTAGAAATTTTGCGAAGGACAATTTAAATAATGTGGTAAGTGCGTATTTTCGGATATATGTAGAAATAGTGATTAAGACTTGTGTTTATCTTTCCATTACAGGAAATGTTTAAACATGAGATCTTGGTCATAAACTTTTAAATAGATAAGGAATCTTTTAAATGAGTTGTATTAGAAATTATGTAAGAAGATATTTTTATGTACTTAATTGTGAGATAAGTAGTTTTCGTTTAAAAATATGTGATTCAAGATGAAACTTTGATAGTGAATTCATTAAATTATTCCCCTTAAAGTGAAAATACTATAGTACAGAGTTACCATTTATTTAATTCATTAAAAAAATATGCTTCTTTTCTACACTTTCAAAGAAACAAATGAGTGATAAGCTTATTTCTTATCGACCATGTTGATACTACGTCATACTACGATAAACTCATTTTGTTTGATTATCTTATATAGTTCTACTAAACTAGTTAAAAAACTTTTTGAATTATTCACCTTAAAATGAAAATACTATACTACTGAGTTACCATTTATTTAATTCATTAAAAAATATGCTTCTTGAAAATAATGAGCTATCTAGAAGTATTTTTCATTGATATATTTATTTAATAATATTAATTTAAGAACTTTATTTTATAAATTAACTTCTATCAACCAATAACATTTTACCACGCAACAGAGTTATCGTAGATTTTATTTTAACCACAGGAATACACTCTATTTAAGATAGAAATAGGTGCACTAGTATTGAACATGGTGGCTTTTTGGGGTCACGTGATTTTTTTTCGTCCAATCAGAAGCACGGAATTTTAATGATCGATGGTGTTAGTCGATCTGAGAGAATTTATTTTTAATTTTTATTTTAATTTTTCTTTTTTTCTTCTTTTTAATAAAGAATTTAACGCGAGGATTTAGCATTTTTCATGATGGTCGGAAAATTTAATTGAATGAATTTAGGTGTTATCATTCGGAGATTTATATTAGTAAATTTTTATAGAGTTTATAAAATTAAGCACTTTGTGAAATTAAGTGTTTTTTTATACAGATATTTTTGAGGTACCATGATCCAATCGAAAGCATGTATTTTTAATAAATAGTATTATAAAATTAAGTGATATTACTACACAAGTTTTGGAAAAAACCGCGGAAAACTTTAAATCTGGTATAAAGAATGGTTCTATTTAGATAATAATTAAAATTGTACTGTTTAAGCGATAAAGATTTTTAAAATTTCTTATTAACTATGTCGTTTAGTAATTTCAAAAACTTGTAAAAATATGATATTTAGATTGCAGTAAGTGTTTTAATTATTTTATGTGTATAGTACTTTTTAGATAAACAATACTTATAAATGATGAAAAAATTTTGAAGTACATTAAGGTTTAATAGTACTTTTTGTGATGTTATGTAGCTTATTAGATCCTCAATAGTTATAAATATTGCAAAAATGTTGAAGTACATTAAGGTTTAATAGTTATTAGATAAACAATACTTATAAATGATGTAAAAATGTTGAAGTACATTAAGGTTTAATAGTTGCATAGTTATATTTTATGTGCATATTTAGTACTTTTTGTGATGTAA
Source organism: Salticus scenicus (assembly GCA_963930645.1). Classification (NCBI taxonomy): domain Eukaryota; kingdom Metazoa; phylum Arthropoda; class Arachnida; order Araneae; family Salticidae; genus Salticus; species Salticus scenicus. The sequence continues at coordinate 199,922,912 of OZ005660.1, read as the reverse complement.
TGTAGCTTATTAGATGTCCAATAGTTATAAATGATGCAAAAATGTTGAAGTACATTAAGGTTTAATACTTGCTTAGATATATTTTATGTGCATATATAGTACTTTTGCGATGTTATGTAACTTTTTAAATGAATAATACATATAAATATTGCAAAAATGTTGAAGTACATTAAGGTTTAATACTTACTTAGTTATATTTTATGTGTATATAGTACTTTTTGTGATACAAAATATTCTCGGGGGATAGTAGTTTACAAGCGATTTTAACCACAGGAATACACTCTGTTTAAGATAGAAATAGATGCACTAGTATTGAACATGCTGGCTTCTTTTATGGTCACGTGATCCAATTAGAAGCATGGATTTTTAATAATTATAAAATTAAGTGATTTTAGTATACAAGTTTCGGAAAAAACCATGAAAAACTTCAAACGAATAGTCTACAAGCTTTAAAATCTGTGATGTGCAAATTATTTGTTTTAACATGTTGATAAACTAGATTACATTAAAAGGTTTGGGTATTAAAATGATACATATTTGGCGTGATTAATAGGGGTTTTAAAGTATTTGGCTGCTTCACCTAGTGTATGAATTTAGCTTATATTTGGCGTTATTTCGCCAATAATTACAAATTTGGTGGTAAACCTACAGTATAAATGCATTCGCAAAGAAAATTTTGTCAGTTGCTGCTGTATTTTTGAGGAGTGCGCACGTTTAATTTATCAACTTGTATTTTTTATAACTCTTTACTTTTTAGTGAGAGAGATGGATTTATCTGAAAAGATGCCTATTTCAAATGAGTTGTCATCAAACTTGGATACTAAGAAACTACCGAAAACTTTTAGCTGTGTTTCTTGCAGTGTGGTATTTAAACGAAAATGGGATTTGCTTCGTCACATGAAAATTCATCTTAACGAAAAATCTTTTATTTGCAATGAATGCTCGAAAGGATTTACCAGATCAGATGAGTTAAAGAGACATTTAAAAATTCATGAAAAGCCTTCTATTGAACATAGATGTGGGCAATGTGATGAATCCTTTAATCGCAAGTATCAGTTGCTGATGCATATTAGAAAAAATCATCGAAAACCTTTACCAGCACATTCCTGTGATCAATGTGCAGAAACATTTAGCCAGAAATATAAATTATTAGAGCATGTTAGAGAAAATCATCGAAAACCCTCATCACAAGGTGCATTAAAGCAAACGATGAAGTCTGACCGAGATCTGCTTAAGGAGAAAATTATGCATTTTAAAAGAAAAAATGCTCTTAATACATTTACAATAACCACATTTGATAATAAAAACAAAAATTTGGATTTGACATCATTTTTTAATAATTTAAGAACTGATATTTTAAACGAATTAAACTTTCAATTAAATGACCCAAGGATCATTGAAATGGTATATTAATGTAGAAGTTATTTTTAGTTGTATTTATGAAAATGGAGAGAAGGATTTTATTACTCAAAATTTTAGGTCAAAAAGTATAACAACTCTTTTAATAAATGATTTAAATAATGATCTTGAAAGCGCTTTTAACAAGATGAAAAAGTGTTTTGATGAATTTAGTGAACAAGGATCAGGTTGGACATTAACAGAAATTTTCAAATTAGAACTTTGTATGACAAAATATGGTGCTTTTCAAATGTAATATCTGATTGTACTATATATATCAAAAATTGTTAGTTGAATCTTATAAAATTATTGTAAACTTTGTATAAAAATGATGCATGTAAAAATCTTATAATTTGAAAAATAAAAGTATGTGTATAAAAATTGTATTTTTAATTATTTATCTCATATAAAAATTTTATGTAAAAGTTTAAACTATTAATCGGATTTTTAAAATAAATGCACTTATGTTAATGTAGAGGTATTTTTTCTTTTCTTTTTTTTTTTTTTTTTAAATATGATTTTAAAACTATATATTTTATAAAAACGAAAAATGTTATTTCATAAATAAATTGATATTTTATAGTAAATAAATTTATATTTTATAGTAAATAAATGCATAATCTTACCAATTTTAGAGATTGTATCAAAAAATCATGAACTTTCCAATTTTAGCATTAACCATTTAACATATAGTCTAGAGTAATACTAACCTGCTTAAAAGTTTAACTTTTCTGCGTGCTTGAAATTAGACATGAATAAATTATCTGTTTTAACACGTTGATAAACTAAAATAGTTTACGTGATTTTTTAATGGGATTGGGGATGTTTTACAAGATTTGGCTATTAAAATAACATATCCGCTATGATTTGGCGAGATTTTTTAAATATATTTGGCAATAAATACTGATTTGGCATTAAACATAGAGTATAAATTCAGTCTCAGAGGAAAATTTAATCAGTTGCTGACTTGTTTTCGTGCTTCATATAGCATTTTTAAAGTTTTACTTTGATTATATTTATAATGGATCTATCTGAGGAAGTGCAAGTTTCTGTTCATCAACAACCCTCTTCATCATGTTTTGAAGATGAGACTTTACACTTAAAGGATGCAAAGCCATATGTTTGTGATATATGTAAGAAAGCATTTAGTAGATCGTACGGTTATAAAAGACACTTAAAAACTCATAAAAAACCTCGCATAGGATATGGGTGTGAATACTGCATGGAAAATTTTACTCGTAAACGGGATTTTTTAAAACATAATGCAAAAATTCATAAAAAGACTTTACATAATCACAGTTGTGATGAATGTACCCAGCTAAAAAAAATCTCTAACATGTCTCCAAAAAAAAAAAAAAAAAAAAAAAAATGTGCAGATATTTTTAAAAATTCTGCATATTTTTTAAAGACATAAAAAAATTGCATTTAAACTTCAATTGATTCTACAAATTTTTTGCAGATTTTCATAACATCATCAAACTTCACCAACACAATGCAGATATTTTGAAGACAAAAAAAAAAAAAAAAAAAAAAAAAAAAAATCTGCAATCAATCTGCAATTTAATTTACAGATATTTAAGACCTTCAAAACACCATTAAATTTCACCAACAAAATGCAGACATTTTGAAGACAAAAGAAAATCTTCATTCTATCTTCACTTTCATGTACGGATTTTTTGCAGATTTTTAAATCGTCACTAAATTTTACCAACAAAATGCAGACATTTTGAAGAAAAAAAAAATCAGCATTTTCTATCTTTATTCAACCTTTACAGTTTTTGTAAATTTTTTATAATTAATACATATATATAAGCTGAGTTGGTCTTATCTCACTTATGCACTATGCGCTTTGGGCAATTGATGACGGATTGGAACAAAAACAGTTAAGAATAAAAGACGTATATATATCTTTAATTTTCTATGATTTTTTTTTTAATTATAGTGTATTACTGTCAATTAAAAAAAAATAAATAAAATAAAAAAAAAAACTGTATGTTGTGGCCACCACAAGACTTTCTTCTATATTTTCCTATACAAATTCACTCAGTAGTAACAATATATATATATAAAAAAAAAAAAAAAAAAAAAAAAATCCATAACTTTGTTTTAAATTATCACAGATTTATAGTACAACCATTCATTTTAAAGGTATTGCCGAGACCTTCCGAAAGATACCAATCTTGAAAATTCACCCCCCCCCCGGGGGGGGGGAACCGATGCCCCCACTAGCACATTTTTTTTTTCTAGTTAACTACTACTATTATCACTAATTCATATTAATTTTACAATCACAAGTTTAAAATAACTCTCATTATGTACATTTATACAAAATTTTGTCCTATACTGCCATGTTAAAAATTTAGAAAAAAAAAAATTTTCGTGAAAATGTTAAAAAATCTAAAACTTTGTTTTAAATTATTACAGATTTATAGTTCAACCATTAGTTTTAAAGGTATTGACGAGACCTTTCTAAATATACCCATCTGGAAAAATTACCCCCCTTTTGTGGGTACTTCCCCCCCCATGGGGGGGCGAGTCTCCTACAAATACAAAATTTTTTCCTAGTTGACTATCTCTGTTACAAATAATTCTTTTACATTTCATAATGATTATTAAAAAATATTTTTCTTTATGCACATTTATACAAAATTTTGTCCTATACCACCATGTTAAAAATTTAATAAAAGCGGGATGCCAACGCAACCAGTAAGACAATATTTACCAAAAGTTGATGAGCACTAATGTATGTGAAGGTGCAACTACATACCAATTTGTATGCAATTCTGTGCAGTAGTTCCTGAGATACAGTTGCCACAAAATTTTGTCACACGCACACACAGACTGAAAGACTGACATTTTCTAAAAATGGTCAAATCGTGTTCTACAGCTCTCAAAACATGTAAATCCATCAAAAACCCGAGATCGTAAATTTTTACGAATCTAAGACTTTCTTCTATTGAATATAGAAGAAAGTAAAAAAAGTATTCATTTTACTTTTCTCATGAGTAAATGCAAAAAATTTTCTGTAAGGAAAACTTTCTGTGAATCTGTTCGTATAATACTATATATGCATATATATCTAGTACATTTTTAAAATCCTACACATTTAAAGCTTGTTTTCTTTTTGTTTTTTAAGGTTCCACAAAAATATGTACTATTGCAATAAGTATATGAAAATAAAATTTAGTAATCTTCATGAAATTTTAACATAAATATTAATGTTTGTAAAAATTTCTTAATTTCACAATAAATAACACTTTTTGGATAGAAATTAATATTTACTGTTGAAGCTCGAAATTCGTTAATGAGCAGATTAACTAAAATGAACGATTAAATTGCAGAATCAAGAGTTTTCCGCATTTAAACTAGATAACTTATTCTTCAATTTTCTGTTTCGACCTTTACTGTGACGTCTAACTGTCATGTGATTCAGATGCGCGAATGAGCTTCAAACTTCAAACCATAACCGAAACTTTTAAACGTTTGCTATTGCTTCCGGTGAATGGTAAAGCCAACACAAAACTTTTAGACGGTTTGGAAGATCAAATAAGAATTGTTTGAAGTAATAAATCAGCAATTTTGTATAATGATGTAGACTAATTTTAAATATTTCTTTTTGACAGTAGAATGAATGTAAAGTGGTATGTGGATTTACTACTTTTAATTTTTATTTATTTATTTTGAGATTGAAGATATTTTGTTTAATTACGCGATAAATAAGTGAATTTACACATTTTTATTATTATTATTATTATTATTATTTTCTGAAGCAGTTACACAATGTTTATATAAAGAAAAAAAAATGTTAAATAAATATTTAAATCGACGATATGCGATTTCCGTACTTTAAAAAAGTATATGTTTCACTTGTTTTAAATTTGAAATATATATAAATTTCTTTTTTGCTATTATCATTAATATTTTGTTAAACAAACTGATGGTTAGGCATTAAAAAAAAGTTTCACGTTTATTAGGAATAATTAATGGAGAAAAAATATAATTTTCATTATTTTTGAAAAAAAAAGAAAAAAAAGTGATATTTTTTACGATTAAATGTTTATTTATAATAAGATTCGATAAATAAATTTTGAAAAATTCTCGTCTTTTTTCTTTTTTTTTTTTTTATATATTATTTTAATTTACTTATTTTTTGAATTCAATGTATTCTTTCTGACATTCAGTGTGTTTGTTTATATTTTTAATATGATATAACTTATACCAAATTGTCTTTGAAAATAAGAAATAATATATATATAAACATTTTTTTTTTTTTTTTTTCGTATTACAGTATTATTTAATGTGACTTATATTTAACATGACTTCCTTTATTTTTTTATTTTCAAAGATTAATTTAATATATCTAAATCTTAGAGGAATAAAAACTCGTGTGAAAAAGTCAAATTCAAGTTATTATATTTCGGGATGCATCTGTGTTTCCTATACAATGTTTTTACTTTCTCTTACCCATAAGGTAGAGAAAGTATTGTTTTTGGATCAAATTTTCGAACGTGAGATTTTGTTATATTTACACGTTTTGAGGTGTCCTGAATACGAAAATCATGTTTTTAGCGGTTGGTCTGTGTGTGTGTCTGACTGTTATCAGCATATATCAAGAACAAATAGTAGCAGACATTCTAAACTTGGTATTCTAAATGTGTATCATATAGGGGTACTACAGTAACCTTTTTGTTAAGGTCAAGCAAATGGTTCGTGTACAGGGACAATCAAGAGAATTCTAATACATTACGTCTGTGGGGGAAATTGCAGGTAAGTAGAGTTTAACGTTTATAGACTGCACTAATCCAAATGAAACGAATATATATTTTTTGTAATAGAGATAGTCAACTGTATTTTTTTTTTTGTGTATGTAGGAGCCTTGCCTTCCCCCTCGAGGGGAGTAAATTTTCATGATGGGTATCTTTCAAAAGAGCTCGCCAATACCTTTAAAACGAATGGTTGAACCATCGATCTGCGATAATTTGAAACAAAGTTATCGATTTTTTTTTTTTTTTTTACTTTTAACAATCATATTTTTTTTTTTTTTTTTATTTATTTATTTATTTTTTTATTGAGAATAAAATGGACTTTTTTTGGATATTTGGTGTTATACTACTTCTCTAATATGGAAATCGTCTGCATTATCATAAAAGATAATTTTTTTAAATAATAATTTTAATAAATTATTTTTTAAAAACAGAATTATTTTTTAATAACCGAATTAAGTTCTATATAAATGTAGGTGCATTAATGAAACGGGGGGTTGAGGGGGACGGTAGCCCCCCTCAACCCCCCTCAACACAGAACTAATTATCATATAAAACTCTTCCGAAACCTAATTTGAATTGTTTAACATATGTTTACATGACAGTACTCGTTGTCTTACCTCTTAATCTCCAACCTGTGTTTATAGTATTAAATTTCAGGGTAAGAGAAAGTCGTGTGAGTGACACGCCAGGTTATTTAGCTAATAATTATGCAAAAATTATTAAATAATTTTTTCTAGTATAAAATAATATTTTAGAAACACAGAAACAAGAAATTGTTGCAAAATATTTATCTAAATGTTTACTGAAAGTTTCTTATTCTTCAAAAATTGTTATAAAATGCATCCTCATATAATTGCATTTTTTCTGATAATAATATATTTATAATTAAATTTAAATTTCAGTTGCTGCAAACTAAACTTCTATCCTAATTAACTAAAAACTAATTTATACTACTAGTAGTATTTCTGTAACTATAAGGGCTGTAAGGATTTTTTTTTCCATACTCGTCGTATTAATTCCCTTTTAAATATCATTTTGTATGTAATTATTGTTTTCCGGTGAATAATTGGGTAAGCCAAGTTTTGGTAAAAGTTGGTATCTCAAAAACGTCTCTAACGATTTTCTTGAAAATGAGTTAAATAAATCTATTTTAGATATCCTTTCTCGTGTATTACGTGGTTATTACAGAAAAATTAACACTAACCCTGCTTAGGTACGGGTAAATAGGGCAAAAAAAAATGTGAATTCGTCCCTTCGCACAAAGTGTTTCTAATTTTGTTCCTGATGGGTTGGCAGCTATGGCAGTTTATCTCCTCTACTGGACCAATTTATGCAACTTTTTCGTAGAATGATCCTTATTATCCACAGAGGGATTCTACTTTCATAACTGAAAAACGAGATTTGGGAAGGGAGGGGGGGGGGCTAAAGTTTTTCAAAATACCTTCTGATTTATATGAACTGATAAATAAAGCCTTTCAATTACTAAAACACGTTTTAAACAACCCTACTTTTATGCTTAATTCTCTGAAAATTTTTCGCTTGGGGGGGGGGGGGAGGGGAGACATCCTCAAAGGAAGACACGGTCGACGCTTGTTCGTGGAGTGTTGTTTCTGTCAGTGCTTTTGTCGCTTTTTCTTGTGGTGCCACATTCTGTATGTTGGCCTTGGGCTCATTGCCATTCACATAATTAGTATTTTTAATGATTTCAAGAGATGATTCTCAATAAAAAGTATAAATTAGGGTTTTCATAGTCGGTGATTTTCTTTCCTTTTTTTTTTTTTTTAAATTATTAAATTTGATGTTAATATTTCGATCTAGGCAGTTTTTAGGCAATGCTGTGGTATTTTTGTTAAACTATATGGCTGGTGAAAAATTCTTGTACTATCTACTGTAGATATTTTGCTTTGTTACACCTATGTAGCAGCCATCATCGGAATTTTCGAGTGTAAAAGGGATTTGATAAACTCCAAGAGGTATCTAAGGGAAATCTAATCTAAGGTATTTAAAAAAAATAACCCCTTAGATACCCCCATTTATAATATCACTTTTACACGCAAAAATTCTGATGATGACTGCTACACAGGTGAAGATGATAGTCTGAAGGTACTAAAACTTTTTAACCAACGTTACTTTTAGGCTTTTAATCCTGTGAATCTTTCGCTCAGGAGCCCCCGCATCCTCAGATAGGGAAGACCTACACAGTCGACGTAGGTTCTTGGAGTGTTTTTTTTCTCTCAGTTTTTGTCGCTTCTTCGATGGGGGTAAACGCCTATGTTGTCAACGTTTGCTTTATTGGGCTCGTTTGCCAGCATTCACAAGTAATAAGCGTAGTAAGCTAAACACAAACCCTCCACTAATGTAGTATATGTGACGCAGTAGATACGTGCTAGATACGTCATAGTAGACAATGTCACGTGACATAGTAGATAAGAAAGCTTACCACGTGATATTGATAAGAAATAGCGTTATCGACCATTTCACACCGTGCGAGTAGAAGAGAAGAACGCAAATTAACAACTGTGTTGAGGTAAGTCCAGTTTTTATATCATTTATTTAAACATAAATAAAGAGACCAGTGTTTTATATTAAAAATTTAACCAATAGGTGGGGCTACATTTGGGTACAGAAGATAACAAAAATTTGTTTTTAATAAAGGTTTTAGGCATATCATTAAGAGCTTGCAACAATTCTCCCTGTGCATTGATAGGCACTTTCTTATTCGTAGAAAATATTTAATAAATCAGCAATATTAGAGTTCTTAATTTTACGGTTTTTATAAGTCACTTCGTCCCATTCCAATTTGTTGAGAGAGAATTTCTTTAAAACGAATTAAAATCACCAAGTCTTATTGTATATAAATGTATTAAACGATTTAGTTAATAAGAAAGCAAAAATATATTTATACATGTTTAGATTTTTTTTCGTGACTTAACGTATCTATTGTAATATAAAATGGTGTGTAGAAAGTAATTTCATAATAAAAACACAATTTTTGATTAAAATAATTTATTTTACATTATTATTGTCAATATAAAAACAGGTTCATAAAAATCTAAATTGTTGTTGAATCGTTAAGATTACATTGAGTTATACATTCTACATTAAAATTATCCAAAAATGTCAACAAGTCGTTATCAACACTCACCGGTGAAAAATTATTTTGATTACTCATACACTCTACATTAAAATTCGTAAAGTCCACATTTATATTCTGAAAGTTGTTCGTTGGTGAGTCATAAATATTACTTTGTGTCAAACATTCAGTATTTATATTTCCATTAGCAGTGGGTAAAACGTTGTATGCATTTTCATTATTATCCAAAACATTTGATAAGATCACATTTTCACTGGTTGATGAACCGAAAACAATATTTTGATTATCTGAAAAATTCGTTAAGTTCGCATTTGCACTCTCAAAGTTCTTGGTTGGTGAGTCAATATTTTGTGTTATGCGTTCGGTATTCATATTTTCATTATTTAAAAATATTAAAAAATACGTATTGTTATTTTCATCATGAAAGCTTTTGGCTAAAGAATAGGTGTTGGTTAAAAAAGCAGTATTCAAAAAATTCGTTAAGTTCATATTTTCACTGTCTAAGTTGAGAGTATTTCGTTCATTGCATTTTGTACATACGTAAGCAGAAGAATCTTTACGATGATTTTTTCTGTTATGACGTAATAATTCATACTTATATAGAAAACTTTCATTGCATTCTGCACATAGATATTCAAGTAAAACCTTTCGATGTACCATTTTTTTATGATTCAATAAATCTTGTTTAGTCCTAAACACTTCACTACATTCATCACAACTGTGATTATGTAAAGTCTTTTTATGAATTTTTGCATTATGTTTTAAAAAATCCCGTTTACGAGTAAAATTTTCCATGCAGTATTCACACCCATATCCTATGCGAGGTTTTTCATGAGTTTTTAAGTGTCTTTTATAACCGTACGATCTACTAAATGCTTTCTTACATATATCACAAACATATGGCTTTGCATCCTTTAAGTGTAAAGTCTCATCTTCAAAACATGATGAAGAGGGATGTTGATGAACAGAAACTTGCACTTCCTCAGATAGATCCATTATAAATATAATCAAAGTAAAACTTTAAAAATGCTATATGAAGCACGAAAACAAGTCAGCAACTGATTAAATTTTCCTCTGAGACTGAATTTATACTCTATGTTTAATGCCAAATCAGTATTTATTGCCAAATATATTTAAAAAATCTCGCCAAATCATAGCGGATATGTTATTTTAATAGCCAAATCTTGTAAAACATCCCCAATCCCAGTAAAAAATCACGTAAACTATTTTAGTTTATCAACGTGTTAAAACAGATAATTTATTCATGTCTAATTTCAAGCACGCAGAAAAGTTAAACTTTTAAGCAGGTTAGTATTACTCTAGACTATATGTTAAATGGTTAATGCTAAAATTGGAAAGTTCATGATTTTTTGATACAATCTCTAAAATTGGTAAGATTATGCATTTATTTACTATAAAATATAAATTTATTTACTATAAAATATCAATTTATTTATGAAATAACATTTTTCGTTTTTATAAAATATATAGTTTTAAAATCATATTTAAAAAAAAAAAAAAAAAAAAAAAAAAATACCTCTACATTAACATAAGTGCATTTATTTTAAAAATCCGATTAATAGTTTAAACTTTTACATAAAATTTTTATATGAGATAAATAATTAAAAATACAATTTTTATACACATACTTTTATTTTTCAAATTATAAGATTTTTACATGCATCATTTTTATACAAAGTTTACAATAATTTTATAAGATTCAACTAACAATTTTTGATATATATAGTAAAATCAGATATTACATTTGAAAAGCACCATATTTTGTCATACAAAGTTCTAATTTGAAAATTTCTGTTAATGTCCAACCTGATCCTTGTTCACTAAATTCATCAAAACACTTTTTCATCTTGTTAAAAGCGCTTTCAAGATCATTATTTAAATCATTTATTAAAAGAGTTGTTATACTTTTTGACCTAAAATTTTGAGTAATAAAATCCATCTCTCCATTTTCATAAATACAACTAAAAATAACTTCTACATTAATATACCATTTCAATGATCCTTGGTCATTTAATTGAAAGTTTAATTCGTTTAAAATATCAGTTCTTAAATTATTAAAAAATGATGTCAAATCCAAATTTTTGTTTTTATTATCAAATGTGGTTATTGTAAATGTATTAAGAGCATTTTTTTTTTTTAAATGCATAATTTTCTCCTTAAGCAGATCTCGGTCAGACTTCATCGTTTGCTTTAATGCACCTTGTGATGAGGGTTTTCGATGATTTTCTCTAACATGCTCTAATAATTTATATTTCTGGCTAAATGTTTCTGCACATTGATCACAGGAATGCGCTGGTAAAGGTTTTCGATGATTTTTTCTAATATGCATCAGCAACTGATATTTGCGATTAAAGGATTCATCACATTGCCCACATCTATGTTCAATAGAAGGCTTTTCATGAATTTTTAAATGTCTCTTTAACTCATCTGATCTGGTAAATCCTTTCGAGCATTCATTGCAAATAAAAGATTTTTCGTTGAGATGAATTTTCATGTGACGAAGCAAATCCCATTTTCGTTTAAATACCACACTGCAAGAAACACAGCTAAAAGTTTTCGGTAGTTTCTTAGTATCCAAGTTTGATGACAACTCATTTGAAATAGGCATCTTTTCAGATAAATCCATCTCTCTCACTAAAAAGTAAAGTGTTATAAAAAATACAAGTTGATAAATTAAACGTGCGCACTCCTCAAAAATACAGCAGCAACTGACAAAATTTTCTTTGCGAATGCATTTATACTGTAGGTTTACCACCAAATTTGTAATTATTGGCGAAATAACGCCAAATATAAGCTAAATTCATACACTAGGTGAAGCAGCCAAATACTTTAGAACCCCTATTAATCACGCCAAATATGTATCATTTTAATACCCAAACCTTTTAATGTAATCTAGTTTATCAACATGTTAAAACAAATAATTTGCACATCACAGATTTTAAAGCTTGTAGACTATTCGTTTGAAGTTTTTCATGGTTTTTTCCGAAACTTGTATACTAAAATCACTTAATTTTATAATTATTAAAAATCCATGCTTCTGATTGGATCACGTGACCATAAAAGAAGCCAGCATGTTCAATACTAGTGCATCTATTTCTATCTTAAACAGAGTGTATTCCTGTGGTTAAAATCGCTTGAAAACTACTATCCCCCGAGAATATTTTGTATCACAAAAAGTACTATATACACATAAAATATAACTAAGTAAGTATTAAACCTTAATGTACTTCAACATTTTTGCAATATTTATATGTATTATTCATTTAAAAAGTTACATAACATCGCAAAAGTACTATATATGCACATAAAATATATCTAAGCAAGTATTAAACCTTAATGTACTTCAACATTTTTGCATCATTTATAACTATTGGACATCTAATAAGCTACATTACATCACAAAAAGTACTAAATATGCACATAAAATATAACTATGCAACTATTAAACCTTAATGTACATCAACATTTTTACATCATTTATAAGTATTGTTTATCTAATAACTATTAAACCTTAATGTACTTCAACATTTTTGCAATATTTATAACTATTGAGGATCTAATAAGCTACATAACATCACAAAAAGTACTATTAAACCTTAACGTACTTCAAAATTTTTGCATCATTTATAAGTATTGTTTATCTAAAAAGTACTATACACATAAAATAATTAAAACACTTACTGCAATCTAAATATCATATTTTTACAAGTTTTTGAAATTACTAAACGACTTAGTTAATAAGAAATTTTAAAAATCTTTATCTCTTAAACAGTACAATTTTAATTATTATCTAAATAGAACCATTCTTTATACCAGATTTAAAGTTTTCCGCGGTTTTTTCCAAAACTTGTGTAGTAATATCACTTAATTTTATAATACTATTTATTAAAAATACATGCTTTCGATTGGATCATGGTACCTCAAAAATATCTGTATAAAAAAACACTTAATTTCACAAAGTGCTTAATTTTATAAACTCTATAAAAATTTACTAATATAAATCTCCGAATGATAACACCTAAATTCATTCAATTAAATTTTCCGACCATCATGAAAAATGCTAAGTCCTCGCGTTAAATTCTTTATTAAAAAGAAAAAAAAATTTAAAATTAAAATTAAAATTAAAAATAAATTCTCTCAGATCGACTAACACCATCGATCATTAAAATTCCGTGCTTCTGATTGGACGAAAAAAAATCACGTGACCCCAAAAAGCCACCATGTTCAATACTAGTGCACCTATTTCTATCTTAAATAGAGTGTATTCCTGTGGTTAAAATAAAATCTACGATAACTCTGTTGCGTGGTAAAATGTTATTGGTTGATAGAAGTTAATTTATAAAATAAAGTTCTTAAATTAATATTATTAAATAAATATATCAATGAAAAATACTTCTAGATAGCTCATTATTTTCAAGAAACATATTTTTTAATGAATTAAATAAATGGTAACTCAGTAGTATAGTATTTTCATTTTAAGGTGAATAATTCAAAAAGGTTTTTAACTAGTTTAGTAGAACTATATAAGATAATCAAACAAAATGAGTTTATCGTAGTATGACGTAGTATCAACATGGTCGATAAGAAATAAGCTTATCACTCATTTGTTTCTTTGAAAGTGTAGAAAAGAGGCATATTTTTTTAATGAATTAAATAAATGGTAACTCTGTACTATAGTATTTTCACTTTAAGGGGAATAATTTAATGAATTCACTATCAAAGTTTCATCTTGAATCACATATTTTTAAACGAAAACTACTTATCTAAGAATTAAGTACATAAAAATATCTTCTTACATAATTTCTAATACAACTCATTTAAAAGATTCCTTATCTATTTAAAAGTTTAAGACCAAGATCTCATGTTTAAACATTTCCTGTAATGGAAAGATAAACACAAGTCTTACTCACTATTTCTACATATATCCGAAAATACGCACTTACCACATTATTTAAATTGTCCTTCGCAAAATTTCTAAGACAACTCATTTACAAGATTCTCTATTTATTTGAAATATATTAGGATAGAAGATAATATAACTATTTTATTATAAAATGGAAGTTCAAACTAAAAAATTACAAGTGTAAAAGATAATACCAACATCCCGTAATTTAAGAAAGTGCACTGATAAAGTTCTTTAAATACACTATTTGAAGGATAAAGAGTGGATTGCACAATTATTAATCACTCTATTACTGCATATGACAGAAAAAATGATGCACTTATCACAATATTTAAATTTTTCCTTCTGTAAATTTTTCAAATTACTGTAAAAAAAGATCGATTTAAAAATATCGTTTAAATAGTAGAAATTTCATCATAATTTAAACCCATTCTTTATACGATATTTAAAGCGTTAAATTCTTTATTTAAAAAAAAAATATATATATATATATATATATATATATAAATAAATTCTCTCAAATCGACTAACAGAGGGCAACACTACCGATGTGGGACCCCTAGAATTACATATGACTGCACCAGAGGTTCCTGGTTCGATTCCAAGGTGAGTCTATCTCTTTATTTAATTTTTTAAAGCCCTTTGGTTCGACTTGAAGAGGGAAAGTTCCGGGTTCAATTCCAACATAAACTAAAGGTGAGTTCATTTTCTAAAATTCTCTTTTGAATTTACAATCTCCGAATGGCAACACCTAAATTCATTCGATTAAATTCTCTAACCATCTCGAAAAAACCTCTCGTTAAATTCTTTATTTAAAAAATATATATATATATATATATAAATAAATAAATTCTCTCAAATCGACTAATAGAGGGCAACACTACCGATGTGGGACCCCTATAATTACATTTCATATGACTGTACCGAAGGTTCCGGGTTCGATTCCAAGGTGAGTCTATCTCTTTATTTAATTTTTAAAACCCCCTGGTTCGATTCCAACATACACTAAAGGTGAGTACATTTTCTAAAATTCTCACAGAGTCCTGGTCGCGAGGTCAAACGCTAGAGGTTCGAAGAGATGTAGTGCCGGGTTCAAGTCCAAGGTGAGTACATTTTCTAAAATTCTCTTTTGGGAATTACCAAGTTTTCTAATCACATTCATTGAAACTTAATTCATTTTAAAATATACTTAATTCATTGTTTTAAAATTTTTATCGTTCATTAAAATTCTCTTTTTAAAAATTTTTTCTGAGTTTAAAATTAATTTTAAATTCATAATTAAGAAAATAATAGGCATCAAAGATTACAACTTCTTTATCTTTCAGGCTCACGCGACACCGATAAGATAACACGCTGACCAGATAGTAGTAGAAGGAGCCCCTTAACCCCACATCCCCCACAACCCCAATAAATGTGGCGGGTGGATGGTGGGACCCCTTTTAATAAAACTACATCCGAGACCAAAGGTGCCTGGTTCGATTCCAAGGTCTAAATAGCAGAATCGAGGTCAAACGCCAAAACTTTGAAGGTACCTGGTTCGATTCCAAGGTCAGTATATCTCTTTATTTTTTGAAATTTTTTTAAGAAATGTTTAAACAGATTAAAAAAACTCTAAGAAACTCTCTTTTTAAAAATTATATACATATATATTTTTCTAAGTTTTAAATTAATTTTAAAATCATAATTAAATTCTTCATCATATCAACTTCCTCATCTACGCTAGACGTTCTCTTATCTACGGTGCAGACTCTTATCTACGGAGGAGGGATCCTCACTTCCGGCCCTCCTTACCTCCTCTCATGCAGTACTCTCCTTCTTCCTCTACTCATATTACACATACGATAAGTAACGTAAGAAATATTTAAACAAATATCTTTGAAAACAGCGGAAAGCATGCGCGAGAAGTTGCGCAGATCTGTTTTTGGAGAAAATCGTTCCTCCAAGAGGAAAAAAAAAAAAATAAACAAAACTTGAAAGCAGAAGGATGTGTGAGATATTGCGCAGATCCGTTTCCGGAGTCTTCATGCGACAATCGCTTATAATAGTTTATTGAAATAGGAAACCAACGATCTCCCATACTTGTCACGATACAGACAATTTTAATTTCTGAAGATGAACATCAGACCTTAAAAGAGATTTTATTTGTAAGTGCCTTATAGCAGAGTATTTCTGGTGTGAGCACATATATATATTAATATATGTATGTGTGTATATATATATTCGTAGCCGCCACCCTAATACGCAAAATTGTTAGTGCTTGCCCCCCCCCCCTTTTTTTTATCACACCACGTAATTTTTATAGGAATTCTCTTTAAATGTCCTTACGATAAAATAAGAAGAAGAGTATTCTAAAAAAAAAAAAAAAAAAAGAAGAAGAAGAAGAAGAGCTCATATGGAGCAAAATTAAACCTGTCCTATCTCAAACCGTAAAAAGAATGAAGAGGATAAAAATATTAAAACATCCCTCACGTCCAAATTTTCTAGCCATGCTACAAAAAAATCAAACACATATTTAGAAAGAGCAGAAAAAAATACTATAAATGATATAAATTGTGTTAGAATATCTAGATTTAATGGCGAGTTACAAAAGCTGAATTTGTGAAAAAATGCAAAATTAAATATTCAGCTAAATATGTGATCGGCAATTTAGTAAAAATCGTTCTATCTATAATTGGTAAAACCTGTTTAAAATTTGTCCACTCTAATAACTTTCGAATAAGCTTACAATGAACAATATCGGTTGTCTTATGCAGGGGAAATTTAGCTGTCAAGATTCGTTTTCACGTTTCACAAACTTAAGATACCGCCTATCACATTTTTAAATTCCGCATGACAACTCCCTTTATTAATTCACCTTTTATCATAGATACATACTTGACAACATCCTAATTATGAACCAGAAAATATTTAGTACAAGCCCCTTTTTCCGCATGAATATATTTTTAGAGTAACTTTTCTAAATTTAATTACGATTAAATAAAAAGAAGAACACTCTGAAAATATACCGGTGTGTAAAAAGAGGCGTGTACTAAAAAAATTCCGGTTCATAATTAGGATGTTGGTAATCTTGTAAATATATGCATTATTTATCATTTATTTTTTAAATAGGCAATAATTGTGTGTTTATCTGTATCATAATATTTAAAAATACATTATTTTGTATTTTCATTTTTAAAAAAGTACAAAAATATTTTTCGTTACATATGGAGATAGGTTATCCCTCAGAATTTCTGAAACCTCGGGTAAATTTAGAGTTGCAATCATTTTAATTTATTCTCCAAGCATTTTAAGCCCCATCTTAATTTCATACTACTTTTATTTAAGACCTTTTTTTTTTTTTTTTTTTTTTTTTTTTTTTTTTTATCGCTGCAGATTGCTAACATTTTATAATTTATTCCAGAGCATTTTTAGCACCGCCTTTATTCCATACCACTTTTATTTTAAGAGTAACCCGTAGTGTTGTTAGTCCTGCCCTTTTTTTTTTCACACCAGTAAATTTTTAGAGTAATATTCTCCAAATGCCATTATGATTAAATAAGTAGAAGAATACTCTCAAAATATACTGGTGTGAAAAATAAGGCGGGGGTAACAATACTACAGAATTTAGTACAGTCACCCAAAAAAAAAACGCCACCCCCCCACCTAATTTTGCCGTAAATTATCGTAGAAACATGCGACTGGTACCAATCAGTTTGTAATAACGTCTAGTTTATAATGTTATAGTTAGATTTTACTTAGGGGGTCGTCTACATATTAAAACTGACATCAACTTCATTTTTTTCAATGGTAACCCCCATTTTTTATAATTTATTTGTATTCTTTGGATCAAATCATCACGGAAAATGGTATAGTTTATATATTTCGCTCAATTTTTCATAAAGTTATAAGCTGTCAAAGTTTGGGGATGCTAATGTTAAATGAATGTGACAAACATTAAATCATATCTTCAGAAATAATTATGATATTTAAATTCTGTTTTTTTTATTCGTTAGAATGAAGTGACCCAAACATATTCCATGCAAAATTTTGCTAAAAAAACATTTTTTGAATTATGAAAATTATTAATAAATTCATATTTGAAAAAATTATGAATTATGACCTATGTTAATTTTTGCACGAATAGAACGGGCATCATCAAAAACATGGGTTTCCAAATTTACAGCTCGTTCCTAACATTATTTTTTGAGTTACAGTGATATTTCACTTTTTATTCCTGTTAGGGGGCCGTCACTTGTTACAATCTGTATCTTCTATAAGTAAATGTTTGTATATAATTTGACGGAAAACTATTTTAATTTACCTTTATGTTATTTTTATTGTTTCCTAAGCAATATTTCGATGTTTATTATACAAATTGGCATATTTTTGTAAAGTTATCACAATGTAGGCGAGGAATTGTGAAAGAATTTCAAAAGAAAAGAAGCCCCGCCTCTGATTCGCTGAAACACTATTTAAAAAAAAAAGACAAATTTCCATATTCCTATTTGACTCTATATGTGACGCTGGTATGAATAAATCACAATGGTATTTACTACATCGATTATTGAAGACAAAACTTAAATGATTTAATTACAAATAATCAAAATTATTTTGCTTTATATTATAAAGTTTTAGAAAATTTGTGAAAAGGCGTGGCTTACGGTACAAGAGAAGAATATATCCGATCTTAATATGTTAAGTCTTTCTTCATAAGTATTAAATATCTTTTTCTAGTTTTTCGCTGCTAAAATTCTATTTTAACCCTGTTACACTTTTTTTCGCATTTCAATATTCAAGAGTACGTACACCTCTAGTTAACTATCATGTTTTAGAAAACACGGTACAGCGAAACTGATTGCATGAAACAGCAATTATGCATTCGACGATCGTTTTACTATTATTATTATGAACATTTAATAATTAAAAAAAAAAAAAAAAAATTACCATAAATTTTCTGTTTAAATTTTGTTGTGACATATTTGCATTTGGTTACTGTACCGTTAGTAAGCTTTGTGTTATTTAAAATTTATCCCATAATGTAACATAATAAAATATCAAATTTCTATTAAAAGTTTTTTAATACAGAATCAAATAGTGAAAAATTGCTTTATTATTATTATTATTATTATTTTTTTAAGTTTATAAGATCTATTATTGGAACATAGCTCAATAGTATTTATTTTCAATTTCCTAATCACGAAATCAAAGTCACAGTTATTATGGAATAAAAATTTAAAACAAAGGAATTGTCTTATTACTTTCAAATATATAGATATTGATCTTACAGAATCCTGAAATTTTATTTAAAAGACCCTAAACGTCTAAATTTAAAAATTCAAAATAAAATAAATTAATCTAAATGCTTTTAAAGTATAAACGGGAAGATTTCAAAATATATGAAAATTGGCATTTGTGTTTTGAACATTTTGGTGCGGCAGATATTGAAAACAATATTTTTATGATGAGCTGAACCTCAGCTTAAGAGAGGGCGGATCCAGCTATTTAGCACAAGTGATATCACCTGACTAAAACCAGAATAAACAACATTTTAATTTATTCCGGCGTATTTTTAGCCCACTGTTATTCTTTTTTTTTTTTCAAATTTCAACAGTAGCTACAGTACGCTTACGTCCTATTTACATTAAGCCTTGATATGGAAGCTATGTTGCTGTTTTTCGATGCTGTGAAATTTACAAAATATATTTGTGTTAATATACTATACAGATAGAAGAATAATTATATAATATCAACAAATCTTCTTTAATCAATATGTTTATATACATTACTGTATAGAAATGTTTATATATGAATATTGTATTTATTTTTAATGAGAGATATAAACACAAAATACTAAAAAAAAAAGAAGAAAATGTGTTATAAATTTTTATAAATCAAGCAAAATATATATGCATACTTGCCAACCTAACCCGTAACATTGTTAGTTCCCGCCCCTGTGTGTACACAATTTAATTTTTAGAGTAAATAACTTCAAATACTTTTACGATTAACTCATTGAGCGCCACGCGAATTCTTATGGTAATCCCATTCAGGCCACACGTGCTGCTTAGAAGCGTGTTATGTTTATCGAGTTTCAATAAACCCGATTAGGATTTAACGACGATATAATCCTATAAAAATCCTATTTAAAAAAAAAAAAAAAAAAAAAAAACATGAAGTAAATTTTAAATAAATTGTCAGTAATTACTTAAAACTATGTAAGTTCTGTAGTTTTATATCATATTTTACACTGCCGGCTGACTTAACCTAAATGGAAAGATCAGTGTCAGCCACCGATGGCTGACACGGCTCTGAAAAGACTGATGTGAAAAAAATGTACGGAAAGGGGCGGGACCAGTAATCTTCCGGGATAGGTTGACAAGAATGTATATACATAGAGCAATGCCAGAAAATGTTCTTTATTTTTCATTAACCAGATGAATGGTACTTTTTTTCTGAATAGTCTATGTATTAAATATAATGCTGCTTTAAATACCCTTTAAATGAAAAGTTTTATTACATAAAGTAATTTTCTGGCACTCTACAGCTTCCAAATGACACACAATACGAAACCCCGCCTTTTTCCAGTGTTTAAAGGGTATTAACGTTTAATATGCTTTATATTCGTTTTGATCTTTCCTTCTCCTCCTTCTCTTCTTCTTTTTTCCTTAAAAAAAAAAAAAGAGTTATGTAACATTTTGACCTTTTCAAGTGAAGATTTAGATTAAGGGTAGTCAGCTTTTCTACACCCACCGTCCACTTCGGTAGCTGTGTTAAAGTGTAGAATTTTAGAACATCCCATTAAGTAGTAGGATTTATTATTTTGCATATTAATTTGTTACACATTATAAAATATAAAAGCAAAAGAATATCGTGGAGATTTATGTAAAAGTTTTTAATAATGTCATGAAAAAAAAAAATAATAATATTAATTAATTAAAAACATAAATAAATAATAAAAAAAAAAATCTGTTTTAATATTTTAAAAAAGTCAATTAAAGAAAATGAAAGTACTGCAGTATCAGAACAAACTCCCATTGTCACTGTGAAACGGCCGTGGGAACCAGGTTGAGTGCCGCCGTTTGAGACAATTATACGGCAGCTTGAGTTAAAATATTTTTGAATTTTCAAACAAATTTAAAACCATTCATCTTTTTTTTTTTTTTTTTTTTTTTGATAGATATTTTAATATCTATTCAAGCTATTTAATTTTCTTCGTATGAAGTGAACTATCTGATGTTTAATCAATAGAAACCAATAAAAAACTTTTAATTCATAAACTAACTCAGAAAGTTCTGTGAATTAGTCATTTTTTTTTATTTTATAATTAACATTTCTGAAATTGTTTTCCGGTGTGAAACTTAATAAATAATGGATACTGGGTGGTAGATCGTGATTTATATTTTCTAAATGTATAGACGGACCCCTAATACATTTTCACGTGTAACTCTATTTAAAATTGATTTAAGGTATATAAATAGGTATGTTTTTCGAACCGCCTTGATCTCAGAAATCTGAATATGAAGTCAAAAATAGGGGTTGCCATTGAAGAAAATGAAGTTAATGCCAGTTTTAATATGTAGACGACCCCTTAGGCAAAATTTAACTATACCGTTATAAACTAGACGTTATTACAAATCGATCAGTACCAGTCAAATGTTTCTACGATAATTTACGGCGAAATTAGGTAGGGGGGTGGCGTTTTTTTTTTTGGGGTGACTGTACATTGGCAAGTACGCTTTAACCACAGGTATAGAGTACATACCTGTTTCTTCGTTTTAAAAATTAATTTATTTGCATGGTTTTGTAATAGTGATAGATCTTATACAGGTTTTTCATGCAATTTAAAGAAGAAACTCCTCCCTGAATGCATATATTTATATTACGATACAGATAATCATACAGTTATCGTCTATGTGATAAATAAAGTGTAAATTAATGCATATAAGTAAGATCAAATGCTAATTATTAACACTTTCCCGACCGGACACTTATGTATATTTTTGACAATAAGGTTCACCTCTGGGCGTTATTCTCCCAAGTTATAATATTTCAGAACAAAATTTTCTGTATTCACATTTATATTACAAATAGATATGATACCGCTAAAGTGTAGAAATCAGTTAATCTGCAGTTTAGCTAGATAATCTGCACGTTAACTAGAGTGATCCGTTAAAGTGAGGAAAATTGTTTCATTTCTCAAATTGCCTTGGTAATCAGCAAATTACCTAAATTATCTACACATTCCCGAATAGACACTTGTTAATTTGCACATTACCTACTAGGCACTCGTTAGAGTGAAAATAAGATCTCTGCTGTTGTAATTTTACAGCAAACTGTGTTGTATTTGTTTTTTTCATTCCGAAAAAAAAAAAAAAAAAAAGTTTTCTTTTTTTTCTTTCTTTACTTATTTTAATTTGTACGTCTTTTAAAGTTATATTTGTTTTAATTTGCTTTATTTATTTCATCTTTTTATTCTGTCAATGTAAGTTTGAAGATGTTGTGCATTTTTAATATGAAATATAACACCTTTAACAGCTTTCAACAAACTCTATTTTATAAATGAATATAAGAGTTGCAATACAGTAAGAATTTATTTCAAAATAAAAATATTTAACCATTTAAAAAATATATATATATTTATTTATTAACAACTTACATTGCTATTACTTAAACAAAACAATACAAAAAAAAATTATGCACCAATTTTTAATTCGCTAAAGAAATATTAAATTAGAAAAATCAGAAGCATCATTTAAGAAGTACTTCAAATAATTAAAACTGCTTTAATATTTTTTAGAACGCATGACAATTAAAATATCAGTTTTCCAATGCTTTATTAAACTAAATTTTGCAGCATACATATATCTGTACAAGTTTAGCAAATATATTATTTAAAAAAAAAAAAAAAAAAAAAAAAAAAAAAAAATTACACATTTTATGTAATAAACTACAACGAAATTATCTGAAAAATCGAATAAAATGAAATAATAATAATAATAATATAATCATTATATATGAAATACATAAAGAAAACTTGAAATTCAAAGAAACAGAAACAGGAACAAAAGCAAAAAAAATAAAATAAATAAAAAATAAAAAATAAAATATTGCAATGAAATGCTAAAAATTGAACAAAAATTTCATATTAAGTATTTATTAAGTAAAGCCATAATATTGAATGCCATAAGATATTTAGAGTTAAAAATTAATACTTTTTTTTTCATTAAGTAATAGTAATTTAAAAGTTGTGTTTTAATAGTTTTATTTCGGGAAGAAATAATTGCTGTGTTGTAAATTTAATATTTATAATTAAAAATGGAGTTTCACGAGAGAGAGCTTTTCATTAAGATTAGATTTCATTAATAAAATGCAGACCCTTATAAAACTTATATTAACAGAATTAAAAATGAGAAGAAATAAAATCAAAATTAAAACAATTATAACTTACTTGTTACTTTAAATTTTGTGTTGGTCGTCATCGCTTTTATCCTCCACTCTTTGCGTTTACAGTTTATCATAGAGGAGCGGAAGGGGTAAAAATTTTAGTTTATGTTTGAAGCTCATTCGCGTATCTGTATCACATGACTGTTTGACGTCATATAGTGAATGTAAAACAACTACGGCTCGAAACAAACATTTGAAGTTTAATGAAACAGAAGCCGCTAATGTACAGATTACCTAATTAAAATGCGGAGAACTTTTCATTTCGCACTTTAGCGGGTCATGTCAAGTAATCTGTAGAATAGCTAGGTAATCTACACATTAACGGATTTCGAGCTTTAACGGTAACAAGTATACATTATAATTATATTCTTTCTAATACAGGGTTCGTACGGTCCTTATTTTTTCCCTGAGTCTTATACCAGTAAATGTTTTAGAACGATTTTCGTTATAAAATAAGTCTTTCTGTTTAAGATGAATTTTATTGTTTCAGAATACTGGTGTGAGACTCAGGGAAAAAATAAGGCCCGTACGAACCCTGTAATAAACATATTTGTATCCACAGCAAATTTTATTGCAAATATATGAGCACTGGGTATATACTTAAGAAATAAGTAACATACAAACCAGGAAAGAAACGCCCACTGGCGGAGTTACAGATTTTCAAATGACGTGAATCTACGTCAGCGGTCGCGAAAGTGTTAAGATGTGTTGGTAAGGAGAGTTTGAAAACACCAGGAGCGAAGTCTCAATTTCCGAAAACATTAAAACGAATGGTCTATACAGACAAACAGCTAAATTTTTCCTGCACATGTCAATCGATGTTTCAGTTATTTGAAAGCTATTGGAATAGGCCAACTTTTAATAAATTTCACCAATTGCAGCTAGAATAGTTTTAGCGAAATTGTCGTTTAAACTTTCGAGCGTAAGTTCGATTTTGCATTTTTTACTTTTTCTGTTCTTGTAATTCCGCCCTACATCTAAATATTCTAACACAGTTCTTGTTTTGTAGAATTTTTTTTGTTCTTTCTAAATATGCACTTGATTTTCGTGTACCATGTCGGAAATCTTCACGAATGAGAACTTTTTCAATTTTTTTTTAAAATATTTTTTATTATATTTGAAATAAACTTTTTTTTTTCCCAAAAAAAAAAAAAAAAAAAAAAAAAAAAAAGATTTGACATAGGACAGGGTTGATATACTGATTTGTACTCCATGTGAGTACTTGTAAAACCCCTCTGAGTTTGTTATCCAATAAGGAATCACCATGTATGTGTATATATATATATATATATATATATACACACACACACACACTAAGCGAAAAGAAAAAAAAAAAAACGCGCTGCAGAAGAAAAGACAAATACCTTTTCTATTTGTAATAACTTTAAAATTAATGTTTGAAACAAATAAAACTGTCTTGTTTGCATAATACACCAAAGGGATGAAATGATACCTATGTGCATTTTCGATTTAATAATTCACTTTATTGCACTCTACGAAGTACTTTTTAAAAATCTGCTTAAAACTTTCCTTTTGAACATAATGCAATAACCATGCACTTTGTATTCTATTATGATTTAATATATGAAATAAACGAGTTGTATTTTAATACATGAAATAAATCTACTTATATTACTTAAATAAATTACCTTAAATAAAATCCTTTTTAAAGAACTTAGCATATAATTATTTCGAGTACTCCGTACCCATCTTCGGTGCCAAGTGCAAAAACGTCATTTTTCTGTTGATTGTCAAATTCGTGGTGTCGTGTTTTCACTTCACTTCACTTTCCAGTCGGTTTGGTTTCTTGTATTAACTGCTGCCATGCAGCCGCAATGATGCAGTGCTCTCGGTCGTTGACGGCTTGATTGTTAGTTATCATTTCGATGGCCTCCCGTTTTAGTGCGTAGTTGTGATTATTATACCGTCCTATTTTATTAATATTAATGGAGTTAACGTTAATCGGGGTAGTAATGTGGGTGGAAGAGAAAGCAGTGGAAGATTTTCTATATTTTAGGTCAGCGCTGTGATCTTTTTTGGCGATCGTTAATCCTGCGTTTCGTCATACCTATGTAACAAGCTTTTTTCCCGTTGGTGTGTCCGAAATTTATTTTAGATTCCTGCGGTGGATTTGTGATGGATAGTATCTTTTTCATTACGAATATGCTGAAAAATATTTTTATTTGGTTTGATCGGAATATTTACGTTTAGATTTTTAGCTTCGTTTTTTATTTTTATGCTAGTACCGTTACAAAAGGATATGGAGGTAGTAAAGTTGGATTTGGATTTTTGGGCATTGTTAATTTTATTTAAGGTTTTTATGCGTTTTTTATGAAGGTTGTCAACTAGGTTTTTAGAGTAATTAGCGTTAACTGCGATTTTTTTAATGTAGTTGAGTTCTGCTATGAGTAAGTTTTTGTTGGAGCAAACGAGGATTGCGCGGTTAATGTAAGAGCGGAGAGCAGAGTATTTATAGGAGAGAGGGGTGTTACAGTTTTTATTTATGATTTCTGTATTGGCAGTTGGTTTCCGATAGACAGTGGTATCAAAAGAATTATTTGGTTTTTTTATAATTTTAATGTCCAGAAAATTTAAAGTGTGACTTGTTTCATTTTCCATAGTGAATTTAATATTATTATCAATATATTTAATATTATCAATAGTGTTTAATTCAGTTAAGATGTTATCGTGATTTATGGAATTTGGAATAATGACAAAGACGTCATCGACGTAACAGGTCCAGAGTTTGCATTTGCTGATAACATTGTTAGCGGAATTTTACGAGGTGGCGTAATTTTAATTCGGCGATAATGCCCGAAATGGGGGATCCCATTGGGACTCCTTGAGTTTGTCGGCAGATATTTTGGTTGAATATAAAATACGATTCATTTAAAAGAAGGTTGTTGGCACGAATTAGGGTTTCACTGATTTTGTTGTTTCCATAGGTTTCGATTATTTTGGTGTTGATAATTTGGGTAATTTCTGGAATATCGATAGAGGGATATAAATCTTTAACATCGAAACTGACTAATTTATCATTATAGTTTAAATTAATGTTACGGAGTTTTTCAAGGAAAATTTCGTTGGAGTTTATTGAGAGATCGGAGGGAGGGAGAAGGGATTGGTAGATATTTTTCATGAATTTTTCTAGAAAATAAGTAGGACCTTCAGATTTATTAACAATAGGGCGGAGGGAAGGCGTGTATTTATGGTCTTTATATTTAGCAATAAGGCGAGGGATAACGGAAAACTATAATGATAAATTAGTCAGTTTCGATGTTAACGATTTATATCCCTCTATCGATATTCTGAAAATTACCAAAATTATCAACACAAAACTAATCAAAACCTATGGAAACAACAAAATCGGTGAAACCCCAATTAGTGCCAACAACATTCTTTTAAATGAATCGTATTTTATGTTCAACCAAAATATTGTTACAAAATTGTAAATAATTGTGTTTATTTTTGTATAAATTCTTCCAAAGAGGCTTAGTAAATTAATAAAGTGCTAATTTTGTGCATTTCTAGTCGTTTTAGCGTTGAAATAGCCTTATTTTCCCTTAAAAACGCATTAAAAAGCCCCAGTAATGCAAGTAATGGATTTGGCGCCAAATTTGGCGACTTTTTCCCACCTTGGCGATTTTTTTTGGCGACCTTGGCGAGAAAATCCTTATACCAAATATGGAAGCTGTAAGTTGATTGGTTGACCACTTTCTAGAGTTTTCTCGAAAAATCTGGGCTCCATGGAACAGCATATAAGGAGCACTTCCTCGCCAAGGCAGTCAGTTCAGTTCAGATCTCAGCCAGCTTCGCTAGTGCTTGCATTGCTCTTAAGCCTCTTTGAGAGAGACTTGCTTCAAGTGTTATTGTTATACAGTTTGTACTGTGGATTTGCTATTGACAGCTGTTGTTTAAGCTGTGTTTACTGTTTGAATTGAAGCTGATACTTGGTTTATAGACCTGCATTTTTCTGGAATTTTCTGTGAATAAATTACTGAATTTTTGTACGTTTGGCCTTCCATTCCCAGACAACTCACGAACCCCCAAGTACGCAACATTTCTGGTGTCAGAAGTGGGATTGTCTGTGAATGGTGATAACGAGAGCTATGGAACAAGAAATGAAGAAATTTCTAGAAGGACTCACTGCTCAGATGAATGAGTTAAGATCTGGATTGATCGAAGAAATGAAAGAAGGACAAAGAGAAATGAAAGAAGGACAGAGAGAGATGAGAGATAGCCTGAGTCAAGAGATGAAGGAAATGAAAGACACTATGGGTGAAGTTCAGGAAGAAATTAAATCTAATCAAGATGAGATGAAGAGAGAGCTTTCAACGGTGAAAGAAGCAATCGAAAGTAAATTATCGGATATGGGAAGCAGAATAGATGGAATAGAAGAGAAAGTTTTGAAAATAGAAGGAAGTTTTGAAGAGAAAGCTATGAAGATAGAAGAAAATGTTATGAAGGTTGAAGAGAAAGCTATGAAGATAGAAGAAAATGTTATGAAGATAGAAGAGAACTTCGAGAAGAAAGTCATGAAGAAAGTAGAGGAACATCTTGAGAGAAAAGTAGAAGAGAAGTTGATCTCCTTTCCCCAGGAAACGGAAAAGAGAGATAAAAGAAGCCAGAATCAGGAATCTATTAAGCTATCTACCTACGACGGCAGTTCCTCCTGGCATGTATATAAGACCCAGTTTTCCATCGTAGCTGAAGCTAACGGCTGGGATTCTACCGCCAAGTCAGTCCACTTAGCAGCAGCATTACGGGGAGATGCAGCCGAGATACTGAGAAATGTTTCTAAAGAAGAAAGGAACGACTTCGAGGCCCTGACTAGAGCACTGGAGCTACGCTTCGGAGAGAAGTGTTCTAAGGACTATAGTCGCCTCCAGCTAAAATCCCGTTACCAGAAAATGGGCGAAAGTTTGCAAGAGCTGGCAGCGGATATTCAGAGATTGTCACATCTAGCATTCTCAGACTGTCATGCTGACACTCGGAACGACTTAGCTCTTCAGTACTTTATCGATGCTGTTCGTGATCCAGAAATTCAAAAAGCGCTAAGACTCTCCAACATCAGAGACGTAGAATCAGCTTTAGGCTATGCACTTAGGATAGAGGCAGCCCAACAAGCCTCCCGTAAAGACCGCCATACCATAAGAGCAGTCTCATTAAACGATACCCCTGCTGGTGAAAATGAAATGAAGAGAAGTATCGAAGAGATCTTAAAGAGATTGCGCAGCCTGGAGAATAAAAAGGAAATAAAGGACCGGAAGATAAAGTGCTGGGGCTGTGGAGGGGATGGTCACGTGAAGAGGAACTGCCCTGTACGATCAACTATAGGAAATCACCCGTCTTCACCATCACTACAGGGAAACTAAGAGGAGGCCATCTCGCGGGGCGGAGGTTGCCTAAAATTAAAGAGCCCCAATTTACAGTATTTCATGTTTCATCGATGAGTGGCGGCGATAATGGACTTCACGTCTATGGCCAAGTCAACAACGCCACCTGCCGGATGATTCTGAACACAGGAGCCAACGTGACCATCATTAGGACGGATTTGGCTCAAGAACTAAAAGAGAAGATCATCTGGACGCCGCCCTGCGTTAAACTCCAGACTGTGACCGGAGACGAAATCAAAATATATGGAAAAATGAACTTGGCCATCACTTTTGGGAATGCCAGTTACCATCATATGGCATATGTGGCTGATATAAGAGATCCTTTAATCATTGGAATTGATTTCCTGAGAAAATTTAACTTTCAATTGGACTTCAAGAATAATGAACTGCATTCGAGTTCGGAAGATATCGCTGTGTTCAAACACTGAAAATCAAGACATTCAGACAATTTGCCAGATAACAGCCAAGTTTGAAATTTCCATCCCTCCACACACAGAGACAATAGTTTCAGGAACACCACCTACAAACCAATACTTCCGCTATGGACTGATTGAATACCCGAATACAGACAATAGCCCAAGAGGAGTTCTGGTAGCTTCATCTCTAGTTAATCTCTCAAAGAGTACTATTCCTGTGAGAGTCGCAAACATCAGCGATAAGGTCCGAACAGTGAAGAAGGATGAGGTGTAAGCAGCCTGCACTCCTGTAACATGCATCAACCGCCCCACGCAATCAACTGAATCCAAGTCTTCTGAACAATTAATAACGGAATTACACAAGAATGCAGAGATAGGAAAGGAACAGAGATGTGCTGCGGAGAAGCTACTCCAAGAATTTAAAGATCTGTTTTCTCGAACACCTGAAGACGTCGGGAGAACGAACATCACCCAGCACAGAATTGATACAGGAAATCATCCTCCAATCAAACAACATCCAAGAAGACTTCCTTTTGCTAAACAGGAAGAGGTCACTGAACTTCTAAATGAAATGCAGCACAATGACGTCATCGAGCCATCAACGAGTCCTTGGGCCTCTCCCATAGTACTGGTGCAGAAAAAGGATGGTTCAACAAGATTTTGCGTGGATTATCGTCGTTTGAATGACTTTACGAAGAAAGACAGTTACCCTCTTCCCAGAATTGACGACACATTAGACACACTTGCTGGCAATAAATGGTTCTCCACGTTGGATCTGAAGAGCGGTTACTGGCAAGTAGAATTACATCCTGATGATCGTGAAAAGACTGCATTCACCACGGGACAAGGACTGTGGCAATTTAAAGTTATGCCGTTCGGATTATGTAATGCTCCTGCCACCTTTAAACGCCTGATGGAGACAGTGCTAAAAGGACTTTCCTATGAAGCCTGTCTGGTGTATTTGGATGATATTATCATTGTGGGGCGCACCTTTGAAGACCATCTACGAAACATCCGGAAGGTGCTGGAGAAGCTCAGAATGGCTAACCTCAAATTGAATCCAGGCAAGTGTAAGTTGTTCCGTCGTGAAGTGAGCTACCTCGGCCATATCATCTCTGCCGAAGGTGTGAGAACTGATCCTGAGAAGATCTCTGCAGTCGAGAACTGGAGTCGCCCTGAAAATGTACACCAACTACGAAGTTTCCTGGGGTTATGCACTTATTACAGGAAGTTTGTCAAGGGTTTCTCAAATATTGCCAGACCACTACACAAGCTGACGGAAGCCAAACAGAAGTTTCTGTGGACAGATGAATGTGAAAATGCGTTCAAGCGACTTAAAGAGGCCTTAACATCATCGCCTATCTTGACGTATCCACAGCCCGACAGACAATTCATACTTGATACTGATGCCAGCCATGAGAGTGTCGGTGCTGTTCTGTCGCAGGAAATTGATGGTCAAGAAGATGTCATCGCCTATTGGAGTAAATGCCTGTCTAAACCGGAGCGAAATTACTGTACCACCAGGAAAGAGCTACTCGCCATCGTAAAAGCCATAGAACATTTCCATAATTACCTCTATGGCAGAAGATTCCTGCTCCGGACTGACCATGCATCTTTAACGTGGTTGCTCCAGTTCAAGAACCCGGAAGGACAGATTGCCAGGTGGATACAACGCCTGCAGGAATATGACTTCGAGATACGTCATCGTAAAGGGACTCTACATGGTAATGCAGATGCCTTGTCACGGAAGCCCTGCTCGGAAAGCTGCAAGTACTGCTCTAGAGCCGAACAGAAATACCTGCCGATAAATCCGGTTGCTTGCCAAGTTACTGTCTCAACATCATCAGATCAAGATCCCGATCCATGGAGTGACGAAGAACTTAGAAAAGCCCAGTTGGAAGATCCTGACATAAAGCCAATATTACAGCTGAAGGAGACGACCAGCAACAGACCTAGCTGGCAGGACATTTCCAGATTAAGTCCCATTACGAAAAGTTATTGGGCACTTTGGGGCTCTCTTCATATCAGAAACGGCGTATTATACAGAAAGTGGGAATCTGATGATGGGAAAAGCTTCAGATGGCAGATTTTATCACCAAGATAAAAAATTCCAGCTGTTTTAAAACAACTGCATAGTAGCTCTACCGGAGGCCATTTTGGGGTAATGAAGACTCTGCAGAAAGTTCGGGAACGCTTCTACAAGGCGAAGGAGGATGTGGAGAAATGGTGTAAATCCTGTGATGCTTGTGCGGCACGTAAAGGCCCGCAGAAACGAAGTCGAGGAAGACTGCAACGGTATAACGTAGGAGCACCATTTGAACGGATTGCAATCGACATCTTGGGTCCTTTGTCACGGACCTCCAGTGGAAATAAATACATCCTCGTCATGATGGACTATTTCACCAAGTGGCCTGAGGCATATCCCATTCCCAATCAAGAGGCATGCACAGTCGCAGAGGTCCTAGTGCAGCAATGGGTGTCAAGGTACGGCACGCCCCTACAACTTCATACAGACCAAGGTAGGAACTTTACTTCTGATGTTTTCAAAGGACTGTGTCAACTACTCGGCATAGACAAAACCCGGACAACACCCTTACATCCCCAGTCGGACGGCATGGTCGAGAGGTTCAATCGTACCATCCTGAATAACCTCTCCCTTCTAGTATCAAGGAACCAGCAAGATTGGGACTTGAAGTTGCCATTGTTCCTGCCGGCTTATCGAAGTGCTGTCCATGAAACCACCGGCTATACTCCAGCCCAGATGCTGTTTGGACGTGAACTTCGTCTCCCTTGTGATCTCCTGTTTGGTTGTCCACCCGATGCGCCTTCATCGCCCGAGGAGTACATCCAAGATCTCCAGGCACGATTTGAGGACGTTCACAACTTTGCTCGGGAGCGAATTCACATTGCATCGGAGAAAATGAAGACAAGGTACTATCTAAAGGCTACGCAACATGAGTTTCAGGAAGGAGAGAAGGTCTGGTTGTGGAATCCTGTTCGACGCAAAGGACTCTCTCCCAAGTTACAGTGCAACTGGGACGGACCATACACAGTCTTAAAAAGGCTGAATGATGTAGTGGTGCGGATCACTAAAACACCTTCGTCAAAACCGAAGGTGGTGCACTATAATAGGCTAGCCAAGTACCACAAGCAACGGTAATATTAAAAATTAAAAATGTAAATACTGGTAAAATTTGCGCATGCGTAATGTAAATATTTGTATATAAATATTTGTACATATTTGTGAATTTTGTAAATATTTGTATATAAATATTTGAACATATTTGTGAATTTTGTAAATATTTCTCACTTGATTTGTATTTCTATTTTATCGTTATATGCAACTTAATTTTTGTGTTTTAGATTGTGTAAATTTGTTTAGTTTCGCCTCTTGACCAAGGGTTGCACTGCCCGGGACGTGCAGTCCTTGGGAGGGGGGCAGTGTTACGAAATTGTAAATAATTGTGTTTATTTTTGTATAAATTCTTCCAAAGAGGCTTAGTAAGTTGATAAAGTGCTAATTTTGTGCATTTCTAGTCGTTTTAGCGCTGAAATAGCCTTATTTTCCCTTAAAAACGCATTAAAAAGCCCCAGTAATGCAAGTAATGGATTTGGCGCCAAATTTGGCGACTTTTTCCCACCTTGGCGATTTTTTTGGCGACCTTGGCGAGAAAATCCTTATATGGGATATACCAAATATGGAAGCTGTAAGTTGATTGGTTGACCACTTTCTAGAGTTTTCTCGAAAAATCTGGGCTCCATGGAACAGCATATAAGGAGCACTTCCTCGCCAAGGCAGTCAGTTCAGTTCAGATCTCAGCCAGCTTCGCTAGTGCTTGCATTGCTCTTAAGCCTCTTTGAGAGAGACTTGCTTCAAGTGTTATTGTTATACACTTTGTACTGTGGATTTGCTATTGACAGCTGTTGTTTAAGCTGTGTTTACTGTTTGAATTGAAGCTGATACTTGGTTTATAGACCTGCATTTTTCTGGAATTTTCTGTGAATAAATTACTGAATTTTTGTACGTTTGGCCTTCCATTCCCAGACAACTCACGAACCCCCAAGTACGCAACATTTCTGGTGTCAGAAGTGGGATTGTCTGTGAATGGTGATAACGAGAGCTATGGAACAAGAAATGAAGAAATTTCTAGAAGGACTCACTGCTCAGATGAATGAGTTAAGATCTGGATTGATCGAAGAAATGAAAGAAGGACAAAGAGAAATGATAGAAGGACAGAGAGAGATGAGAGATAGCCTGAGTCAAGAGATGAAGGAAATGAAAGACACTATGGGTGAAGTTCAGGAAGAAATTAAATCTAATCAAGATGAGATGAAGAGAGAGCTTTCAACGGTGAAAGAAGCAATCGAAAGTAAATTATCGGATATGGGAAGCAGAATAGATGGAATAGAAGAGAAAGTTTTGAAAATAGAAGGAAGTTTTGAAGAGAAAGCTATGAAGATAGAAGAAAATGTTATGAAGGTTGAAGAGAAAGCTATGAAGATAGAAGAAAATGTTATGAAGATAGAAGAGAACTTCGAGAAGAAAGTCATGAAGAAAGTAGAGGAACATCTTGAGAGAAAAGTAGAAGAGAAGTTGGTCTCCTTTCCCCAGGAAACGGAAAAGAGAGATAAAAGAAGCCAGAATCAGGAATCTATTAAGCTATCTACCTACGACGGCAGTTCCTCCTGGCATGTATATAAGACCCAGTTTTCCATCGTAGCTGAAGCTAACGGCTGGGATTCTACCGCCAAGTCAGTCCACTTAGCAGCAGCATTACGGGGAGATGCAGCCGAGATACTGAGAAATGTTTCTAAAGAAGAAAGGAACGACTTCGAGGCCCTGACTAGAGCACTGGAGCTACGCTTCGGAGAGAAGTGTTCTAAGGACTATAGTCGCCTCCAGCTAAAATCCCGTTACCAGAAAATGGGCGAAAGTTTGCAAGAGCTGGCAGCGGATATTCAGAGATTGTCACATCTAGCATTCTCAGACTGTCATGCTGACACTCGGAACGACTTAGCTCTTCAGTACTTTATCGATGCTGTTCGTGATCCAGAAATTCAAAAAGCGCTAAGACTCTCCAACATCAGAGACGTAGAATCAGCTTTAGGCTATGCACTTAGGATAGAGGCAGCCCAACAAGCCTCCCGTAAAGACCGCCATACCATAAGAGCAGTCTCATTAAACGATACCCCTGCTGGTGAAAATGAAATGAAGAGAAGTATCGAAGAGATCTTAAAGAGATTGCGCAGCCTGGAGAATAAAAAGGAAATAAAGGACCGGAAGATAAAGTGCTGGGGCTGTGGAGGGGATGGTCACGTGAAGAGGAACTGCCCTGTACGATCAACTATAGGAAATCACCCGTCTTCACCATCACTACAGGGAAACTAAGAGGAGGCCATCTCGCGGGGCGGAGGTTGCCTAAAATTAAAGAGCCCCAATTTACAGTATTTCATGTTTCATCGATGAGTGGCGGCGATAATGGACTTCACGTCTATGGCCAAGTCAACAACGCCACCTGCCGGATGATTCTGAACACAGGAGCCAACGTGACCATCATTAGGACGGATTTGGCTCAAGAACTAAAAGAGAAGATCATCTGGACGCCGCCCTGCGTTAAACTCCAGACTGTGACCGGAGGCGAAATCAAAATATATGGAAAAATGAACTTGGCCATCACTTTTGGGAATGCCAGTTACCATCATATGGCATATGTGGCTGATATAAGAGATCCTTTAATCATTGGAATTGATTTCCTGAGAAAATTTAACTTTCAATTGGACTTCAAGAATAATGAACTGCATTCGAGTTCGGAAGATATCGCTGTGTTCAAACACTGAAAATCAAGACATTCAGACAATTTGCCAGATAACAGCCAAATTTGAAATTTCCATCCCTCCACACACAGAGACAATAGTTTCAGGAACACCACCTACAAACCAATACTTCCGCTATGGACTGATTGAATACCCGAATACAGACAATAGCCCAAGAGGAGTTCTGGTAGCTTCATCTCTAGTTAATCTCTCAAAGAGTACTATTCCTGTGAGAGTCGCAAACATCAGCGATAAGGTCCGAACAGTGAAGAAGGATGAGGTGTAAGCAGCCTGCACTCCTGTAACATGCATCAACCGCCCCACGCAATCAACTGAATCCAAGTCTTCTGAACAATTAATAACGGAATTACACAAGAATGCAGAGTTAGGAAAGGAACAGAGATGTGCTGCGGAGAAGCTACTCCAAGAATTTAAAGATCTGTTTTCTCGAACACCTGAAGACGTCGGGAGAACGAACATCACCCAGCACAGAATTGATACAGGAAATCATCCTCCAATCAAACAACATCCAAGAAGACTT
Source organism: Salticus scenicus (assembly GCA_963930645.1). NCBI lineage: Eukaryota > Metazoa > Arthropoda > Arachnida > Araneae > Salticidae > Salticus > Salticus scenicus. The sequence goes on along the minus strand of OZ005660.1, from coordinate 199,887,140 downwards.
CCTTTTGCTAAACAGGAAGAGGTCACTGAACTTCTAAATGAAATGCAGCACAATGACGTCATCGAGCCATCAACGAGTCCTTGGGCCTCTCCCATAGTACTGGTGCAGAAAAAGGATGGTTCAACAAGATTTTGCGTGGATTATCGTCGTTTGAATGACTTTACGAAGAAAGACAGTTACCCTCTTCCCAGAATTGACGACACATTAGACACACTTGCTGGCAATAAATGGTTCTCCACGTTGGATCTGAAGAGCGGTTACTGGCAAGTAGAATTACATCCTGATGATCGTGAAAAGACTGCATTCACCACGGGACAAGGACTGTGGCAATTTAAAGTTATGCCGTTCGGATTATGTAATGCTCCTGCCACCTTTAAACGCCTGATGGAGACAGTGCTAAAAGGACTTTCCTATGAAGCCTGTCTGGTGTATTTGGATGATATTATCATTGTGGGGCGCACCTTTGAAGACCATCTACGAAACATCCGGAAGGTGCTGGAGAAGCTCAGAATGGCTAACCTCAAATTGAATCCAGGCAAGTGTAAGTTGTTCCGTCGTGAAGTGAGCTACCTCGGCCATATCATCTCTGCCGAAGGTGTGAGAACTGATCCTGAGAAGATCTCTGCAGTCGAGAACTGGAGTCGCCCTGAAAATGTACACCAACTACGAAGTTTCCTGGGGTTATGCACTTATTACAGGAAGTTTGTCAAGGGTTTCTCAAATATTGCCAGACCACTACACAAGCTGACGGAAGCCAAACAGAAGTTTCTGTGGACAGATGAATGTGAAAATGCGTTCAAGCGACTTAAAGAGGCCTTAACATCATCGCCTATCTTGACGTATCCACAGCCCGACAGACAATTCATACTTGATACTGATGCCAGCCATGAGAGTGTCGGTGCTGTTCTGTCGCAGGAAATTGATGGTCAAGAAGATGTCATCGCCTATTGGAGTAAATGCCTGTCTAAACCGGAGCGAAATTACTGTACCACCAGGAAAGAGCTACTCGCCATCGTAAAAGCCATAGAACATTTCCATAATTACCTCTATGGCAGAAGATTCCTGCTCCGGACTGACCATGCATCTTTAACGTGGTTGCTCCAGTTCAAGAACCCGGAAGGACAGATTGCCAGGTGGATACAACGCCTGCAGGAATATGACTTCGAGATACGTCATCGTAAAGGGACTCTACATGGTAATGCAGATGCCTTGTCACGGAAGCCCTGCTCGGAAAGCTGCAAGTACTGCTCTAGAGCCGAACAGAAATACCTGCCGATAAATCCGGTTGCTTGCCAAGTTACTGTCTCAACATCATCAGATCAAGATCCCGATCCATGGAGTGACGAAGAACTTAGAAAAGCCCAGTTGGAAGATCCTGACATAAAGCCAATATTACAGCTGAAGGAGACGACCAGCAACAGACCTAGCTGGCAGGACATTTCCAGATTAAGTCCCATTACGAAAAGTTATTGGGCACTTTGGGGCTCTCTTCATATCAGAAACGGCGTATTATACAGAAAGTGGGAATCTGATGATGGGAAAAGCTTCAGATGGCAGATTTTATCACCAAGATAAAAAATTCCAGCTGTTTTAGAACAACTGCATAGTAGCTCTACCGGAGGCCATTTTGGGGTAATGAAGACTCTGCAGAAAGTTCGGGAACGCTTCTACAAGGCGAAGGAGGATGTGGAGAAATGGTGTAAATCCTGTGATGCTTGTGCGGCACGTAAAGGCCCGCAGAAACGAAGTCGAGGAAGACTGCAACGGTATAACGTAGGAGCACCATTTGAACGGATTGCAATCGACATCTTGGGTCCTTTGTCACGGACCTCCAGTGGAAATAAATACATCCTCGTCATGATGGACTATTTCACCAAGTGGCCTGAGGCATATCCCATTCCCAATCAAGAGGCATGCACAGTCGCAGAGGTCCTAGTGCAGCAATGGGTGTCAAGGTACGGCACGCCCCTACAACTTCATACAGACCAAGGTAGGAACTTTACTTCTGATGTTTTCAAAGGACTGTGTCAACTACTCGGCATAGACAAAACCCGGACAACACCCTTACATCCCCAGTCGGACGGCATGGTCGAGAGGTTCAATCGTACCATCCTGAATAACCTCTCCCTTCTAGTATCAAGGAACCAGCAAGATTGGGACTTGAAGTTGCCATTGTTCCTGCCGGCTTATCGAAGTGCTGTCCATGAAACCACCGGCTATACTCCAGCCCAGATGCTGTTTGGACGTGAACTTCGTCTCCCTTGTGATCTCCTGTTTGGTTGTCCACCCGATGCGCCTTCATCGCCCGAGGAGTACATCCAAGATCTCCAGGCACGATTTGAGGACGTTCACAACTTTGCTCGGGAGCGAATTCACATTGCATCGGAGAAAATGAAGACAAGGTACGATCTAAAGGCTACGCAACATGAGTTTCAGGAAGGAGAGAAGGTCTGGTTGTGGAATCCTGTTCGACGCAAAGGACTCTCTCCCAAGTTACAGTGCAACTGGGACGGACCATACACAGTCTTAAAAAGGCTGAATGATGTAGTGGTGCGGATCACTAAAACACCTTCGTCAAAACCGAAGGTGGTGCACTATAATAGGCTAGCCAAGTACCACAAGTAACGGTAATATTAAAAATTAAAAATGTAAATACTGGTAAAATTTGCGCATGCGTAATGTAAATATTTGTATATAAATATTTGTACATATTTGTGAATTTTGTAAATATTTGTATATAAATATTTGAACATATTTGTGAATTTTGTAAATATTTCTCACTTGATTTGTATTTCTATTTTATCGTTATATGCAACTTAATTTTTGTGTTTTAGATTGTGTAAATTTGTTTAGTTTCGCCTCTTGACCAAGGGTTGCACTGCCCGGGACGTGCAGTCCTTGGGAGGGGGGCAGTGTTACGAAATTGTAAATAATTGTGTTTATTTTTGTATAAATTCTTCCAAAGAGGCTTAGTAAGTTGATAAAGTGCTAATTTTGTGCATTTCTAGTCGTTTTAGCGCTGAAATAGCCTTATTTTCCCTTAAAAACGCATTAAAAAGCCCCAGTAATGCAAGTAATGGATTTGGCGCCAAATTTGGCGACTTTTTCCCACCTTGGCGATTTTTTTGGCGACCTTGGCGAGAAAATCCTTATATGGGATATACCAAATATGGAAGCTGTAAGTTGATTGGTTGACCACTTTCTAGAGTTTTCTCGAAAAATCTGGGCTCCATGGAACAGCATATAAGGAGCACTTCCTCGCCAAGGCAGTCAGTTCAGTTCAGATCTCAGCCAGCTTCGCTAGTGCTTGCATTGCTCTTAAGCCTCTTTGAGAGAGACTTGCTTCAAGTGTTATTGTTATACACTTTGTACTGTGGATTTGCTATTGACAGCTGTTGTTTAAGCTGTGTTTACTGTTTGAATTGAAGCTGATACTTGGTTTATAGACCTGCATTTTTCTGGAATTTTCTGTGAATAAATTACTGAATTTTTGTACGTTTGGCCTTCCATTCCCAGACAACTCACGAACCCCCAAGTACGCAACATTTCTGGTGTCAGAAGTGGGATTGTCTGTGAATGGTGATAACGAGAGCTATGGAACAAGAAATGAAGAAATTTCTAGAAGGACTCACTGCTCAGATGAATGAGTTAAGATCTGGATTGATCGAAGAAATGAAAGAAGGACAAAGAGAAATGATAGAAGGACAGAGAGAGATGAGAGATAGCCTGAGTCAAGAGATGAAGGAAATGAAAGACACTATGGGTGAAGTTCAGGAAGAAATTAAATCTAATCAAGATGAGATGAAGAGAGAGCTTTCAACGGTGAAAGAAGCAATCGAAAGTAAATTATCGGATATGGGAAGCAGAATAGATGGAATAGAAGAGAAAGTTTTGAAAATAGAAGGAAGTTTTGAAGAGAAAGCTATGAAGATAGAAGAAAATGTTATGAAGGTTGAAGAGAAAGCTATGAAGATAGAAGAAAATGTTATGAAGATAGAAGAGAACTTCGAGAAGAAAGTCATGAAGAAAGTAGAGGAACATCTTGAGAGAAAAGTAGAAGAGAAGTTGGTCTCCTTTCCCCAGGAAACGGAAAAGAGAGATAAAAGAAGCCAGAATCAGGAATCTATTAAGCTATCTACCTACGACGGCAGTTCCTCCTGGCATGTATATAAGACCCAGTTTTCCATCGTAGCTGAAGCTAACGGCTGGGATTCTACCGCCAAGTCAGTCCACTTAGCAGCAGCATTACGGGGAGATGCAGCCGAGATACTGAGAAATGTTTCTAAAGAAGAAAGGAACGACTTCGAGGCCCTGACTAGAGCACTGGAGCTACGCTTCGGAGAGAAGTGTTCTAAGGACTATAGTCGCCTCCAGCTAAAATCCCGTTACCAGAAAATGGGCGAAAGTTTGCAAGAGCTGGCAGCGGATATTCAGAGATTGTCACATCTAGCATTCTCAGACTGTCATGCTGACACTCGGAACGACTTAGCTCTTCAGTACTTTATCGATGCTGTTCGTGATCCAGAAATTCAAAAAGCGCTAAGACTCTCCAACATCAGAGACGTAGAATCAGCTTTAGGCTATGCACTTAGGATAGAGGCAGCCCAACAAGCCTCCCGTAAAGACCGCCATACCATAAGAGCAGTCTCATTAAACGATACCCCTGCTGGTGAAAATGAAATGAAGAGAAGTATCGAAGAGATCTTAAAGAGATTGCGCAGCCTGGAGAATAAAAAGGAAATAAAGGACCGGAAGATAAAGTGCTGGGGCTGTGGAGGGGATGGTCACGTGAAGAGGAACTGCCCTGTACGATCAACTATAGGAAATCACCCGTCTTCACCATCACTACAGGGAAACTAAGAGGAGGCCATCTCGCGGGGCGGAGGTTGCCTAAAATTAAAGAGCCCCAATTTACAGTATTTCATGTTTCATCGATGAGTGGCGGCGATAATGGACTTCACGTCTATGGCCAAGTCAACAACGCCACCTGCCGGATGATTCTGAACACAGGAGCCAACGTGACCATCATTAGGACGGATTTGGCTCAAGAACTAAAAGAGAAGATCATCTGGACGCCGCCCTGCGTTAAACTCCAGACTGTGACCGGAGACGAAATCAAAATATATGGAAAAATGAACTTGGCCATCACTTTTGGGAATGCCAGTTACCATCATATGGCATATGTGGCTGATATAAGAGATCCTTTAATCATTGGAATTGATTTCCTGAGAAAATTTAACTTTCAATTGGACTTCAAGAATAATGAACTGCATTCGAGTTCGGAAGATATCGCTGTGTTCAAACACTGAAAATCAAGACATTCAGACAATTTGCCAGATAACAGCCAAATTTGAAATTTCCATCCCTCCACACACAGAGACAATAGTTTCAGGAACACCACCTACAAACCAATACTTCCGCTATGGACTGATTGAATACCCGAATACAGACAATAGCCCAAGAGGAGTTCTGGTAGCTTCATCTCTAGTTAATCTCTCAAAGAGTACTATTCCTGTGAGAGTCGCAAACATCAGCGATAAGGTCCGAACAGTGAAGAAGGATGAGGTGTAAGCAGCCTGCACTCCTGTAACATGCATCAACCGCCCCACGCAATCAACTGAATCCAAGTCTTCTGAACAATTAATAACGGAATTACACAAGAATGCAGAGTTAGGAAAGGAACAGAGATGTGCTGCGGAGAAGCTACTCCAAGAATTTAAAGATCTGTTTTCTCGAACACCTGAAGACGTCGGGAGAACGAACATCACCCAGCACAGAATTGATACAGGAAATCATCCTCCAATCAAACAACATCCAAGAAGACTTCCTTTTGCTAAACAGGAAGAGGTCACTGAACTTCTAAATGAAATGCAGCACAATGACGTCATCGAGCCATCAACGAGTCCTTGGGCCTCTCCCATAGTACTGGTGCAGAAAAAGGATGGTTCAACAAGATTTTGCGTGGATTATCGTCGTTTGAATGACTTTACGAAGAAAGACAGTTACCCTCTTCCCAGAATTGACGACACATTAGACACACTTGCTGGCAATAAATGGTTCTCCACGTTGGATCTGAAGAGCGGTTACTGGCAAGTAGAATTACATCCTGATGATCGTGAAAAGACTGCATTCACCACGGGACAAGGACTGTGGCAATTTAAAGTTATGCCGTTCGGATTATGTAATGCTCCTGCCACCTTTAAACGCCTGATGGAGACAGTGCTAAAAGGACTTTCCTATGAAGCCTGTCTGGTGTATTTGGATGATATTATCATTGTGGGGCGCACCTTTGAAGACCATCTACGAAACATCCGGAAGGTGCTGGAGAAGCTCAGAATGGCTAACCTCAAATTGAATCCAGGCAAGTGTAAGTTGTTCCGTCGTGAAGTGAGCTACCTCGGCCATATCATCTCTGCCGAAGGTGTGAGAACTGATCCTGAGAAGATCTCTGCAGTCGAGAACTGGAGTCGCCCTGAAAATGTACACCAACTACGAAGTTTCCTGGGGTTATGCACTTATTACAGGAAGTTTGTCAAGGGTTTCTCAAATATTGCCAGACCACTACACAAGCTGACGGAAGCCAAACAGAAGTTTCTGTGGACAGATGAATGTGAAAATGCGTTCAAGCGACTTAAAGAGGCCTTAACATCATCGCCTATCTTGACGTATCCACAGCCCGACAGACAATTCATACTTGATACTGATGCCAGCCATGAGAGTGTCGGTGCTGTTCTGTCGCAGGAAATTGATGGTCAAGAAGATGTCATCGCCTATTGGAGTAAATGCCTGTCTAAACCGGAGCGAAATTACTGTACCACCAGGAAAGAGCTACTCGCCATCGTAAAAGCCATAGAACATTTCCATAATTACCTCTATGGCAGAAGATTCCTGCTCCGGACTGACCATGCATCTTTAACGTGGTTGCTCCAGTTCAAGAACCCGGAAGGACAGATTGCCAGGTGGATACAACGCCTGCAGGAATATGACTTCGAGATACGTCATCGTAAAGGGACTCTACATGGTAATGCAGATGCCTTGTCACGGAAGCCCTGCTCGGAAAGCTGCAAGTACTGCTCTAGAGCCGAACAGAAATACCTGCCGATAAATCCGGTTGCTTGCCAAGTTACTGTCTCAACATCATCAGATCAAGATCCCGATCCATGGAGTGACGAAGAACTTAGAAAAGCCCAGTTGGAAGATCCTGACATAAAGCCAATATTACAGCTGAAGGAGACGACCAGCAACAGACCTAGCTGGCAGGACATTTCCAGATTAAGTCCCATTACGAAAAGTTATTGGGCACTTTGGGGCTCTCTTCATATCAGAAACGGCGTATTATACAGAAAGTGGGAATCTGATGATGGGAAAAGCTTCAGATGGCAGATTTTATCACCAAGATAAAAAATTCCAGCTGTTTTAGAACAACTGCATAGTAGCTCTACCGGAGGCCATTTTGGGGTAATGAAGACTCTGCAGAAAGTTCGGGAACGCTTCTACAAGGCGAAGGAGGATGTGGAGAAATGGTGTAAATCCTGTGATGCTTGTGCGGCACGTAAAGGCCCGCAGAAACGAAGTCGAGGAAGACTGCAACGGTATAACGTAGGAGCACCATTTGAACGGATTGCAATCGACATCTTGGGTCCTTTGTCACGGACCTCCAGTGGAAATAAATACATCCTCGTCATGATGGACTATTTCACCAAGTGGCCTGAGGCATATCCCATTCCCAATCAAGAGGCATGCACAGTCGCAGAGGTCCTAGTGCAGCAATGGGTGTCAAGGTACGGCACGCCCCTACAACTTCATACAGACCAAGGTAGGAACTTTACTTCTGATGTTTTCAAAGGACTGTGTCAACTACTCGGCATAGACAAAACCCGGACAACACCCTTACATCCCCAGTCGGACGGCATGGTCGAGAGGTTCAATCGTACCATCCTGAATAACCTCTCCCTTCTAGTATCAAGGAACCAGCAAGATTGGGACTTGAAGTTGCCATTGTTCCTGCCGGCTTATCGAAGTGCTGTCCATGAAACCACCGGCTATACTCCAGCCCAGATGCTGTTTGGACGTGAACTTCGTCTCCCTTGTGATCTCCTGTTTGGTTGTCCACCCGATGCGCCTTCATCGCCCGAGGAGTACATCCAAGATCTCCAGGCACGATTTGAGGACGTTCACAACTTTGCTCGGGAGCGAATTCACATTGCATCGGAGAAAATGAAGACAAGGTACGATCTAAAGGCTACGCAACATGAGTTTCAGGAAGGAGAGAAGGTCTGGTTGTGGAATCCTGTTCGACGCAAAGGACTCTCTCCCAAGTTACAGTGCAACTGGGACGGACCATACACAGTCTTAAAAAGGCTGAATGATGTAGTGGTGCGGATCACTAAAACACCTTCGTCAAAACCGAAGGTGGTGCACTATAATAGGCTAGCCAAGTACCACAAGTAACGGTAATATTAAAAATTAAAAATGTAAATACTGGTAAAATTTGCGCATGCGTAATGTAAATATTTGTATATAAATATTTGTACATATTTGTGAATTTTGTAAATATTTGTATATAAATATTTGAACATATTTGTGAATTTTGTAAATATTTCTCACTTGATTTGTATTTCTATTTTATCGTTATATGCAACTTAATTTTTGTGTTTTAGATTGTGTAAATTTGTTTAGTTTCGCCTCTTGACCAAGGGTTGCACTGCCCGGGACGTGCAGTCCTTGGGAGGGGGGCAGTGTTACGAAATTGTAAATAATTGTGTTTATTTTTGTATAAATTCTTCCAAAGAGGCTTAGTAAGTTGATAAAGTGCTAATTTTGTGCATTTCTAGTCGTTTTAGCGCTGAAATAGCCTTATTTTCCCTTAAAAACGCATTAAAAAGCCCCAGTAATGCAAGTAATGGATTTGGCGCCAAATTTGGCGACTTTTTCCCACCTTGGCGATTTTTTTGGCGACCTTGGCGAGAAAATCCTTATATGGGATATACCAAATATGGAAGCTGTAAGTTGATTGGTTGACCACTTTCTAGAGTTTTCTCGAAAAATCTGGGCTCCATGTAACAGCATATAAGGAGCACTTCCTCGCCAAGGCAGTCAGTTCAGTTCAGATCTCAGCCAGCTTCGCTAGTGCTTGCATTGCTCTTAAGCCTCTTTGAGAGAGACTTGCTTCAAGTGTTATTGTTATACACTTTGTACTGTGGATTTGCTATTGACAGCTGTTGTTTAAGCTGTGTTTACTGTTTGAATTGAAGCTGATACTTGGTTTATAGACCTGCATTTTTCTGGAATTTTCTGTGAATAAATTACTGAATTTTTGTACGTTTGGCCTTCCATTCCCAGACAACTCACGAACCCCCAAGTACGCAACATTTCTGGTGTCAGAAGTGGGATTGTCTGTGAATGGTGATAACGAGAGCTATGGAACAAGAAATGAAGAAATTTCTAGAAGGACTCACTGCTCAGATGAATGAGTTAAGATCTGGATTGATCGAAGAAATGAAAGAAGGACAAAGAGAAATGATAGAAGGACAGAGAGAGATGAGAGATAGCCTGAGTCAAGAGATGAAGGAAATGAAAGACACTATGGGTGAAGTTCAGGAAGAAATTAAATCTAATCAAGATGAGATGAAGAGAGAGCTTTCAACGGTGAAAGAAGCAATCGAAAGTAAATTATCGGATATGGGAAGCAGAATAGATGGAATAGAAGAGAAAGTTTTGAAAATAGAAGGAAGTTTTGAAGAGAAAGCTATGAAGATAGAAGAAAATGTTATGAAGGTTGAAGAGAAAGCTATGAAGATAGAAGAAAATGTTATGAAGATAGAAGAGAACTTCGAGAAGAAAGTCATGAAGAAAGTAGAGGAACATCTTGAGAGAAAAGTAGAAGAGAAGTTGGTCTCCTTTCCCCAGGAAACGGAAAAGAGAGATAAAAGAAGCCAGAATCAGGAATCTATTAAGCTATCTACCTACGACGGCAGTTCCTCCTGGCATGTATATAAGACCCAGTTTTCCATCGTAGCTGAAGCTAACGGCTGGGATTCTACCGCCAAGTCAGTCCACTTAGCAGCAGCATTACGGGGAGATGCAGCCGAGATACTGAGAAATGTTTCTAAAGAAGAAAGGAACGACTTCGAGGCCCTGACTAGAGCACTGGAGCTACGCTTCGGAGAGAAGTGTTCTAAGGACTATAGTCGCCTCCAGCTAAAATCCCGTTACCAGAAAATGGGCGAAAGTTTGCAAGAGCTGGCAGCGGATATTCAGAGATTGTCACATCTAGCATTCTCAGACTGTCATGCTGACACTCGGAACGACTTAGCTCTTCAGTACTTTATCGATGCTGTTCGTGATCCAGAAATTCAAAAAGCGCTAAGACTCTCCAACATCAGAGACGTAGAATCAGCTTTAGGCTATGCACTTAGGATAGAGGCAGCCCAACAAGCCTCCCGTAAAGACCGCCATACCATAAGAGCAGTCTCATTAAACGATACCCCTGCTGGTGAAAATGAAATGAAGAGAAGTATCGAAGAGATCTTAAAGAGATTGCGCAGCCTGGAGAATAAAAAGGAAATAAAGGACCGGAAGATAAAGTGCTGGGGCTGTGGAGGGGATGGTCACGTGAAGAGGAACTGCCCTGTACGATCAACTATAGGAAATCACCCGTCTTCACCATCACTACAGGGAAACTAAGAGGAGGCCATCTCGCGGGGCGGAGGTTGCCTAAAATTAAAGAGCCCCAATTTACAGTATTTCATGTTTCATCGATGAGTGGCGGCGATAATGGACTTCACGTCTATGGCCAAGTCAACAACGCCACCTGCCGGATGATTCTGAACACAGGAGCCAACGTGACCATCATTAGGACGGATTTGGCTCAAGAACTAAAAGAGAAGATCATCTGGACGCCGCCCTGCGTTAAACTCCAGACTGTGACCGGAGACGAAATCAAAATATATGGAAAAATGAACTTGGCCATCACTTTTGGGAATGCCAGTTACCATCATATGGCATATGTGGCTGATATAAGAGATCCTTTAATCATTGGAATTGATTTCCTGAGAAAATTTAACTTTCAATTGGACTTCAAGAATAATGAACTGCATTCGAGTTCGGAAGATATCGCTGTGTTCAAACACTGAAAATCAAGACATTCAGACAATTTGCCAGATAACAGCCAAATTTGAAATTTCCATCCCTCCACACACAGAGACAATAGTTTCAGGAACACCACCTACAAACCAATACTTCCGCTATGGACTGATTGAATACCCGAATACAGACAATAGCCCAAGAGGAGTTCTGGTAGCTTCATCTCTAGTTAATCTCTCAAAGAGTACTATTCCTGTGAGAGTCGCAAACATCAGCGATAAGGTCCGAACAGTGAAGAAGGATGAGGTGTTAGCAGCCTGCACTCCTGTAACATGCATCAACCGCCCCACGCAATCAACTGAATCCAAGTCTTCTGAACAATTAATAACGGAATTACACAAGAATGCAGAGTTAGGAAAGGAACAGAGATGTGCTGCGGAGAAGCTACTCCAAGAATTTAAAGATCTGTTTTCTCGAACACCTGAAGACGTCGGGAGAACGAACATCACCCAGCACAGAATTGATACAGGAAATCATCCTCCAATCAAACAACATCCAAGAAGACTTCCTTTTGCTAAACAGGAAGAGGTCACTGAACTTCTAAATGAAATGCAGCACAATGACGTCATCGAGCCATCAACGAGTCCTTGGGCCTCTCCCATAGTACTGGTGCGGAAAAAGGATGGTTCAACAAGATTTTGCGTGGATTATCGTCGTTTGAATGACATTACGAAGAAAGACAGTTACCCTCTTCCCAGAATTGACGACACATTAGACACACTTGCTGGCAATAAATGGTTCTCCACGTTGGATCTGAAGAGCGGTTACTGGCAAGTAGAATTACATCCTGATGATCGTGAAAAGACTGCATTCACCACGGGACAAGGACTGTGGCAATTTAAAGTTATGCCGTTCGGATTATGTAATGCTCCTGCCACCTTTGAACGCCTGATGGAGACAGTGCTAAAAGGACTTTCCTATGAAGCCTGTCTGGTGTATTTGGATGATATTATCATTGTGGGGCGCACCTTTGAAGACCATCTACGAAACATCCGAAAGGTGCTGGAGAAGCTCAGAATGGCTAACCTCAAATTGAATCCAGGCAAGTGTAAGTTGTTCCGTCGTGAAGTGAGCTACCTCGGCCATATCATCTCTGCCGAAGGTGTGAGAACTGATCCTGAGAAGATCTCTGCAGTCGAGAACTGGAGTCGCCCTGAAAATGTACACCAACTACGAAGTTTCCTGGGATTATGCACTTATTACAGGAAGTTTGTCAAGGGTTTCTCAAATATTGCCAGACCACTACACAAGCTGACGGAAGCCAAACAGAAGTTTCTGTGGACAGATGAATGTGAAAATGCGTTCAAGCGACTTAAAGAGGCCTTAACATCATCGCCTATCTTGACGTATCCACAGCCCGACAGACAATTCATACTTGATACTGATGCCAGCCATGAGAGTGTCGGTGCTGTTCTGTCGCAGGAAATTGATGGTCAAGAAGATGTCATCGCCTATTGGAGTAAATGCCTGTCTAAACCGGAGCGAAATTACTGTACCACCAGGAAAGAGCTACTCGCCATCGTAAAAGCCATAGAACATTTCCATCATTACCTCTATGGCAGAAGATTCCTGCTCCGGACTGACCATGCATCTTTAACGTGGTTGCTCCAGTTCAAGAACCCGGAAGGACAGATTGCCAGGTGGATACAACGCCTGCAGGAATATGACTTCGAGATACGTCATCGTAAAGGGACTCTACATGGTAATGCAGATGCCTTGTCACGGAAGCCCTGCTCGGAAAGCTGCAAGTACTGCTCTAGAGCCGAACAGAATTACCTGCCGATAAATCCGGTTGCCTGCCAAGTTACTGTCTCAACACCATCAGATCAAGATCCCGATCCATGGAGTGACGAAGTACTTAGAAAAGCCCAGTTGGAAGATCCTGACATAAAGCCAATATTACAGCTGAAGGAGACGACCAGCAACAGACCTAGCTGGCAGGACATTTCCAGATTAAGTCCCATTACGAAAAGTTATTGGGCACTTTGGGGCTCTCTTCATATCAGAAACGGCGTATTATACAGAAAGTGGGAATCTGATGATGGGAAAAGCTTCAGATGGCAGATTTTATCACCAAGATAAAAAATTCCAGCTGTTTTAGAACAACTGCATAGTAGCTCTACCGGAGGCCATTTTGGGGTAATGAAGACTCTGCAGAAAGTTCGGGAACGCTTCTACAAGGCGAAGGAGGATGTGGAGAAATGGTGTAAATCCTGTGATGCTTGTGCGGCACGTAAAGGCCCGCAGAAACGAAGTCGAGGAAGACTGCAACGGTATAACGTAGGAGCACCATTTGAACGGATTGCAATCGACATCTTGGGTCCTTTGTCACGGACCTCCAGTGGAAATAAATACATCCTCGTCGTGATGGACTATTTCACCAAGTGGCCTGAGGCATATCCCATTCCCAATCAAGAGGCATGCACAGTCGCAGAGGTCCTAGTGCAGCAATGGGTGTCAAGGTACGGCACGCCCCTACAACTTCATACAGACCAAGGTAGGAACTTTACTTCTGATGTTTTCAAAGGACTGTGTCAACTACTCGGCATAGACAAAACCCGGACAACACCCTTACATCCCCAGTCGGACGGCATGGTCGAGAGGTTCAATCGTACCATCCTGAATAACCTCTCCCTTCTAGTATCAAGGAACCAGCAAGATTGGGACTTGAAGTTGCCATTGTTCCTGCCGGCTTATCGAAGTGCTGTCCATGAAACCACCGGCTATACTCCAGCCCAGATGCTGTTTGGACGTGAACTTCGTCTCCCTTGTGATCTCCTGTTTGGTTGTCCACCCGATGCGCCTTCATCGCCCGAGGAGTACATCCAAGATCTCCAGGCACGATTTGAGGACGTTCACAACTTTGCTCGGGAGCGAATTCACATTGCATCGGAGAAAATGAAGACAAGGTACGATCTAAAGGCTACGCAACATGAGTTTCAGGAAGGAGAGAAGGTCTGGTTGTGGAATCCTGTTCGACGCAAAGGACTCTCTCCCAAGTTACAGTGCAACTGGGACGGACCATACACAGTCTTAAAAAGGCTGAATGATGTAGTGGTGCAGATCACTAAAACACCTTCGTCAAAACCGAAGGTGGTGCACTATAATAGGCTAGCCAAGTACCACAAGTAACGGTAATATTAAAAATTAAAAATGTAAATACTGGTAAAATTTGCGCATGCGTAATGTAAATATTTGTATATAAATATTTGTACATATTTGTGAATTTTGTAAATATTTGTATATAAATATTTGAACATATTTGTGAATTTTGTAAATATTTCTCAGTTGATTTGTATTTCTATTTTATCGTTATATGCAACTTAATTTTTGTGTTTTAGATTGTGTAAATTTGTTTAGTTTCGCCTCTTGACCAAGGGTTGCACTGCCCGGGACGTGCAGTCCTTGGGAGGGGGGCAGTGTTACGAAATTGTAAATAATTGTGTTTATTTTTGTATAAATTCTTCCAAAGAGGCTTAGTAAGTTGATAAAGTGCTAATTTTGTGCATTTCTAGTCGTTTTAGCGTTGAAATAGCCTTATTTTCCCTTAAAAACGCATTAAAAAGCCCCAGTAATGCAAGTAATGGATTTGGCGCCAAATTTGGCGACTTTTTCCCACCTTGGCGATTTTTTTGGCGACCTTGGCGAGAAAATCCTTATATGGGATATACCAAATATGGAAGCTGTAAGTTGATTGGTTGACCACTTTCTAGAGTTTTCTCGAAAAATCTGGGCTTTATGGAACAGCATATAAGGAGCACTTCCTCGCCAAGGCAGTCAGTTCAGTTCAGATCTCAGCCAGCTTCGCTAGTGCTTGCATTGCTCTTAAGCCTCTTTGAGAGAGACTTGCTTCAAGTGTTATTGTTATACACTTTGTACTGTGGATTTGCTATTGACAGCTGTTGTTTAAGCTGTGTTTACTGTTTGAATTGAAGCTGATACTTGGTTTATAGACCTGCATTTTTCTGGAATTTTCTGTGAATAAATTACTGAATTTTTGTACGTTTGGCCTTCCATTCCCAGACAACTCACGAACCCCCAAGTACGCAACAATATCTACTGACAAACTCAAGGAGTCCCAATGGGATCCCCCATTTCGGGCATTATCGCCGAATTAAAATTACTCCACCTCGAAAATTCCGCTAACAATATTTTCAGCAAATGCAAACTCTGGACCCGTTACGTCAATGACGTCTTTGCGATTATTCCAAATTCCATAAATCCCGATAACATCTTAACTGAATTAAATACTCTTGATAACAAAATTAATTCACTATGGAAAATGAAACAAATCACACTCTAAATTTTCTGGACATTAAAAAAAAAAAAAATCCAAATAATTCTTTTGATACCACCATCAACCGGAAAACAACTGCCAATACGGAAATCATAAATAAAAACGGTAACACCCCTCTCTCCTATAAATACTCTGCTGTCCGCTCTTACATTAACCGTGCAATTCTCGTTTGTTCCAACAAAACCTTACACATAGCTGAACTCACCTACATAAAAAAAATCGCAGTTAACGCTAATTACTCTAAAAACCTCGTTGACAACCTTTATAAAAAACGCGTAAAAACCTTGAATGAAATTAACAATGCCCAAAAACCCAAATCCAACTTTACTACCTCCATCCCCTTTTGTAACTGTGCTAGCATAAAAATTAAAAACGAAGCTAAAAATCTAAACGTAAATATTCCGATCAAACCAAATAAAAATACTTTTCAGCATATCCGTAATGAAAAAGATACTATCCACCACAAATCCACTGCTGAAATCTATAAAATAAATTTCGAACACACCAACGGGAAAAAAGCTTGTTACATAGGTAAGACGAAACGCAGGATTAACGATCGCCAAAAAGAAGGTCGCGCTGACCTAAAATATGGAAAATCTTTCACCGCTTTCTCTTCCACCCACAATATTAACCCGATTAACGTTTACTCCATTAATATTAATAAAATAGCCCTGTGTAATAATCACAACTAAGCACCAAAACGGGAGGCCATCGAAATAATAACTAACAATCAAGCCGTCAACGACCGAGAGCACTGCATCATTCCGGCTGTATTGCAGCAGTTCCTACAAGCATGGCTCCCTGCGATTCAGTAGAATAGCGGCTGTTCAGACGCGAACTTGAACAACAGAAACACCGTACAAGGCATAGTTACTCTTCTCTACACTTGGTGCGCTAGTTACACGTCTCGTCTCGTAGTTAGGATATGTACTTTTTTTGCGCAAGAAACTTTTTGACAATTTAACGAATTATTTTTATTAAAACTATCTTTTAATGCACAAAACTGTTTGTTACAAATGCAGAATGTTTTAAGAAGATTATTTGTAGATAAATAATTATTTATTTCTGCATTTATTCCTGAAAGTTCAGCTATTTAAAAAATTTCTGCTAAAAATGTTTTAACAAATTTAAAATAAACAAATAATAACAATAGCATAGATCTTGTATATATATATAGATATTAAATAAAAAAAAAAGTCCCTTATTATAAACATAAAAATCTGTTTGAAATAAGCCAAATAATAATAATAAAGATAAGAGGAAACTGTATGTAAAGAATATTTAATAATTGTGCTTGAAAAAACAAATCCATATTCGAAATCATTTTAAGTATGTATTACATTAGCATCTAAAATATTTTTTATTTATTTATTTTTATTTTTTTTAATAACATCTACATTTTGTACGCACAGTAAAAAAATTTTCTTTATGTATTTTTTTTTTTTTAAATAATTGTCTTAGATATTTTTATTATATATATGCAATGAAACTCATTAGTAATTATTATACTGACATTTCTTGAAAATTATTCCAAAAATAAATAAATAAATATTTAAAAAGTTTTGGGAAAAGAAGTTCTTATGCTCCCTGCTGATTAATTCTTAATTCCCTCCCCCCCCCCCCTTATCTGTTTGCTCCACTTGTGGCCGAAAGCTTCTGCTCTCTAAGCTGGTAGAGGCGAGATGCCGGATTCAAAGCCATGTTGCGATCGTTAATCCAGCCATTCTGATTTATTCGCAATCTTTTCCAATACTTGGTTCAATGCAGGATAGAAAAAAAAAAAAAATATTTGCATTATCCCTAGTAGCAAAACATTTGATACTTAATAATATCTACTTCTTGTATTCACACCAAAAAATTCCTATAATTTTATTATTATTATTATTATTTTGCTTTTTAATTGCTGTTTTACACATACATATTTATAATCATTATACATATGCAGTGAAATAAAGTATTAAATAGATAAAGTATTAAAGTAAAGTAGATAAAGTATTTAAATGCTATTGTGTTCACTCAGACACATACACATACCTTTTTAAAAACAGAAAAATGAATTCAGGAGACCACAAAACGTATAAATATACAAAAAACCCACAGTGGATTATTATTTTTTCATGGATACAATATTTACCTTATATAGTATATGGTTGAAAAGTAAAAATGAATTCAGGAGACCTTAAAACGTGTGATATACCAAATTCTCATAGTTCGATTTTCTTCAAAATTAAAAGTATTTTCTAACATAGTTTTATATAACTTTTTTATTTTCTCAACATATACTAAAGTGATAAATCTTTATTTGGGAATAACAACTCTAAAATAGTACACAAATGAAAAAGGAATATTATGGACATTATAATAATTTTTACTTTCCGTACATGCATATTTAAGGAGAATATTGTAATCATGTCAAAAATCCGACTTTGAAATTTTAATGCTTCTATATGTTTTGAGGTGCCCTGAGTTCATTTTCAGTCATTGTAGTTTTTTTTTTTTTTTTTTTTTCTTTTTTACATAATCTCAGAATTATGAAAAATCTGCATGCATAGGCATTTCAATGAAACAATAGTATGTATATTAAAATTTTACTAGGACTATTTAAATTAAATAACAAGTTCAAAATTTTTAATATTTTAAAAATGTTTCCTGCTAACGAATTTTTCTTTACTTCCCTCGATTTTAGAGTATTACAATTTAAAATTATGTGGTTGTGTGGCTTAAGGGTGATTATTACACTAGGGTCCTAGGCCTATAGGTGTAATGCCCTCCGTGATTCTTATGACCGGATCTTTAAATTAGTGATGAAGAAACGATTCTTTTTATTATATTTTTTGTGGTGAAAACATTCTGACAAACATACATATAATTCTACATGCCCTGATATTAATTATTATGCATATTCAAAAAAACAATTTCGGCATTTTAATGAGTTTACAGCGTTAATTACAAATGCTTCTGTATAATGTTATTCCTATGGCTAGACCTTTAAATCAGGTGAAACCGAGACTTGTATACAGCCCCAATTGCTGGGTAGCGGTAAAGTATGTAAGTTCTGGTTGTACGGAGTTTTCGCCTTGTCTGAACAGCCGCTATTGAATCGCAGGGAGCCATGCTACAAGAAAGCAAACCGACTGGAAAGTGAAGTAAAGTGAAAACACGTACACCATGACTCCACGAATTTCACAATCAACAGAAGAACGACGTTTTTGCACTTGGCATTGAAGATGGATACGGGGTACCCGAAATAATTATATGTTAAGTTCTTTAAAAAGGATTTTATTTAAGGTAATTTATTTAAGTAATATAAAAATAATCTTTTCTTAATAAAGTTTAATAAAAACTATTTATTTGTTTGATCTAAGCTATTTTTTATTAAAAATATGTATTCTGCATCGGGTTAATTCCATCTTTATATGGAATTACTGTTTTAATGCGCAATGGCATAGTTTTAAAGAGTGTTTTAGTATAAATCTCAGGAATTTCAAAGTGCCAAATATCACAAATAATTTTTTCTAGTTCTGGCAGAGTTATAGGCTGCAAATTTCGAATTCTCTCCCTCGCCTTTTTATAGATGAAACATTTTCGAGCGGATGGCGACGAGGACTATTTGCATGTCTGGTACAGAATTTCTAGTATATCCTTTATGGGATTTAACTTAAAGGGAAAAAAGTTATGAATTTTCAGAATTATAGGTTCTCATGGGAATGGATAGGAAATTTTGACAATTTGAAGTGAATAAACTTACTACAGATGCCGTGCAGTAAGGTGCATTATCATCTTGAAATGCTGTTTGCAGAAATGTCCAAGGTACATCCAAAATAGTCGGTCAGACACCACTTTTATGAAGATTATGTTTTATTTCGAGTTAATTGAACCCTTGAGCATAAAAATTTGCCCGACTATTTGAAAATTTATGCACCTCCGTACCATAATATACGGAGAATATGTCACTGTTTTAAAAGTGCGATTTTCATTAAGTCCGTCATATGTTCGTTGTCAGATCTGCTTGTTTTCTTTAGCTCGAAATAAGTTAAACTTGACTCATAAGAGAACCAGTTCAGCCCAATAATTAACTAATCATTTTTTAAATTTTTTTAGCCTTCCTTTTTTAGCCGTCTTGCTTTCCTATTTCTCTTCACTAAGAATGGAATTTTTTCAAATTTTCTGTCATTTAAACATGCTTTGTTTAATAGTTGCTGTACTGTAGTTAAGGAAATTATGCTGCAAAACACTTTTCCTGAATCTTTTTTATGTTCTAAATGTAATACAAACCGATTTTATAAGCAATGGCTTTTTGATTTACGGTCATCTCGCTTGGATAAGCAACTTGGAAGCCTAAAATGAAATTTCCAGTTTAAACGGCCAAAAAAATTTATATCTCGCTAAAAACCTTTTTACCAATATTTCGCTAACATTTAATTATTTTGCCATCTCATGTATTAAAATATTTTTTCATTTTCATTCAAAAATTTATACTTTTATGGCATCGTTAACTACCTTTTTCTTACCATTTTTTAAATAATTTCTAAAATTACAATTTTACTGACAATTGCGTTTTGTTTTTAACACTGGACTCAAAGCTAAAGTGTATGTGGAGGACAACATAATAAAATCTGTTCGAAAATTTGCTTTTTAAACGATAAAATTGGCGGTTGTAGAAGACGAAAAGAAAAATATCCAAGTGCGGCTGTTTTTTTTTTTTTTTTTTTTTGGTCGCTTAGTGTGTGTGTGTGTATATATATGTGTGTGTGCGTGTGTGTGTGCGTGCGTGCGTGTGTGTGTGTGTGTGTGTGTGTGTGTGTGTGTGTGTGTGTGTGTGTGTGTGTGTGTGTGTGTGTGTGTGTGTGTGTGTGTGTGTGTGTGTGTGTGTATTTATTTATATTGGATATTGGTGGAATGATAAAGTGTCCTAATAACAGGGCAGTCCGTGTAAATACTGTATACGTATTATTGCGACATATTTTCTTTCCCTTTCTTTTTTACTTTCTCTTACCCATAAGGTAGAGAAAGTATTGTTTTTGGGTCAAATTTTCGAACGCGAGATTGTGTTATATTTACATGTTCTGAGGTCCCCTGAATACAAAAATAATGTTTTTAGCAAATGGTCTGTGTGTATGTGTGTGTGTGTGTGTGTGTGTGTGTCTGTCTGTCATCAGGATATCTCAAAAACAAATTATGGCAGAAAGTTCAAAATTGGTCTTCTAAATATCCCATACAGCACAGAAGGTTTCAGTTATGTTGCAAAATGCTTACAATCTTTCAAAAACGTAACACGTTTTAGTATGCTCTCTGATACTTTTCTAAACATTCGCCCTTTTTGATTTTCTATCTGTTAAGTGATTGTAACGTTTCTGTTACGTATCTGATTTTTTGTTACGATCGCGGACATTTCTACGTTTTTGAAACTAATCGGAAAGCAATCGGAACGTTTTTAAACATTTCGGAAATGTTTATAATGTTTCAATGTTACATGATTGTTACGTTTCTGGAACATTTTGTGCTGTTAGGGATGTATCATATAAGGATGCTACACTAAATTTTTCATTAAGATCAAGCAAATGGTTCATGTACAGGGACAATCAAAAGTATACAAATACACTACGTCTATGGGGGAAATTGCAGGTAAGTAGAGTTTAACATCTATAGACTGCACTAAACCAAATGAAACGAATATATATTTTCTATAATAGAGATAGTCAACACGGAAAAAAAATCGTGTATGTAGGAGCCTCGCCTCCCCCCTTCCCCTGAGAGGGAAGTCCCCCCTCGAGGGGAGTAAATTTTCATGATGGGTATGTTTCAAAAGAGCTCGCCAGTACCTTTAAAACGAATGATTGAACCATCGATCTGCGATAATTTAAAACAAAGTTATCGATTTTTTTTTTTTTTTTTTTTTTTTTTTTTTTTTTTTTTACTTTTAACGAAAAAAAACTTAGAAAAAAAATCATATTTTTATTTTATTTTATTTTATTTTATTTTATTTTTTTATTGAGAATAAAATGGACTTTTTTTTATATTTGGTGCTTACTACTTCTCTAATATGGAAATCGTCTGCATTATCATAAAAGATATTTTTTAAAAATAATAATTTTAATAAATTATTTTTAAAAAACAGAATTATTTTTTAATAACCGAATTAAATTCTATATAAATGTAGGTGCATTAATGAAACGGCGGGTTGAGGGGGGCGGTAGCTTCCTCCTCACACAGAACTAATTATCATATAAATCTCTGCCGAAGCCTAATTTGAAGTGTTTAACATAGGTTTACATAACATCGTTATCTTACCTCTTAATCTCCAACCTGTATTTATAGTATTAAATTTCAGGATAAGAGAAAGTCGTGTGAGTGACACAACAGATTATTTATTTTCAAATTTATTTTTTCAGTGTGCGGTTTTTTTTTTGTTACCCCGTTATAAAATAGGTAGTTTTAAGTTTAACAAGTACTTTATGGTGTTGTTGGGTGCAAGCAATATCCCGATTTATGTTGAAAGTCACAGAAAAGCATCAAAAGCAAACTGATGCTAGCTATTAATTCCTAGCAAATGCAGCTCGTGATCTTTAGTTTTTATTATAATTCTGACTGATAATTCGAACTCTCAATTGTCAGAAAAGAAAGGAAATTGCAAGTTTATTGCTGTCAATTTGATAATAAAACACAGGTATTATATCATTAAAATTATACCAAAGTTTATAATTTAATTATTTAGAATATAACTGTTTAATTAAAACTTTAGTCATTTGTTAATGTGTTTTGCACTATATTTTGCATTATAAACATACTTTAATAAGATCTTAAACTTAAAATTATGTAATGTAAGAAATAGATTTTTGAAAGAGGGTGCAAAGAATCTTTTTGCACTTACCGAAAAGCAGTGTTCCATCCATTGCCGGAAACACTTCTGGAAGGCTTCTTTTGGAATAGTGTTTAAATACACCATCTCGTTCTGCGTTATCTCATCTCTACTCTGGAAACGAGATCGTTTCAATGACTTTTTGAATTTCGGAAACAGCTAGAAATCGCAAGGTTCGATTTCTGCGGAGTAGGGAGTTTTGCGGGCGACTGTAACTCCATGCGTCGACAAGAATGTCTGAATAAGGTGTGATGAATGCGAATGCGCATGGTCATGATGCAACTGCCACACACAAAATTGCATGTGCCGAAACTGTACTGTTTCCTATTTGTTTAGCAATCACTCATACGATCAAACAACGATCTTTCATTATCAGGTTTTCCCCCTTTTGAACAACATTTGCATTTCGAGCAGTTTGTGGCTTTCCTGAACGCTGGCCACTCTCTTCGATGTGCAGCCACTTTTGAATCGGCTAAACAAGTTCTTATTTTGTGTAACCCCTCATAGCATCATCTCCAAACTTTTGTTCAATCTTACGAATTTTTTCATTTTTAGAATCACCAAGCTTTTGACAAAATTTGATGCAGTACCTCTGCACAAGTCGTTCATTCATCTTTAGGGAAGTAAAAATCCGACGAACACACTTAACAGCACCTCACTGGGCTGCCTGCAGGAAACGACTGATACACTGGATAATTTCAAGCATGCGCATTAATCTGTCTCCTCCCACTGTGCACAATGGCGCTGCTTTAGAATATTTACTGTGCGCAGGAAAATTCAAGGTCCGGCAGTTTTGGAGCAGAACTTATATACTTCTAAAAACACATTTTATTAAATAAGCCAAGTCATATTTCTGTACATGAAGGACTGTATATCTAAACAAATTGGGAGTTAGTGGTTAACATATAACGAATGCTATGAAATCCACTTTTTCAAAGAAATCTATTCAGACGCGAAATATCGCAATCGCGGGAAAACAGCCATTGCTTCTTCTTGACTTGGTACAACTAGCTTATATGTTACCCGGTAGATAGCGCTACCTGTTTCGAAGAAAAAATATGTGGGTTATTTTTCCCGCTAGAATTATTGTAGTCCGCGATCGTTATAAATCAATGAAACGTATCAACGAGAGGTATAATTTGTCATTGTTTTGTTACAATAAAAAAGAAAAAAGGTGTTTCATACCAAAAGGATTTTTTAGAAAACTTGGTACATATTTTAATATTTTTAACCGTCACCCGGAGCACGTCTATAACAAATCAAAATCTTGAAACGCTACCTAGCGACGCGAAGTAGCGAGTTAAAAAAATGTAGGACACCAGCAAATTGGTTTAAGTTAGGAATATTCATAATGCGTGTCATAAGGTCTTAATGCAAAAAAAGGCGAAAAAATATGTATTCTTTATTTATTCTGCAATATATATGTTTTCATAAGGAGTAAATATTTTTAATGATTATGGAAAGAAAAATAATTCAAAATATTTGAAATATTTATTATAATGCCATGAAATCAAACTTTTTTATAATGAAACAGAAGTCAATTGATAGAACTTTCTTCTTTTTGAATATTGGCTTATTTTTTGCTCAGAATGTTCAGAAACATTGGAAATCGGAATTTTTTTAAGATGTGGGCATTTTTAATTTTTCCCTCACTAAATTTCGAAAAGCTGGAGAAAGGACTGGTGGTCTATATTCATATTAACTCCGCAATAGCTCTTTCTAACATCTTACTATATGTTACCAGATTTCTGAAATAATCTGTACACTGCTTCAGGGCACTTTTAGAGAATTATTTTTAAAAGTGCACATTTTGCACACTGTGGGGGTAATTTCATATACTACCGATACCTGCCCGTAACTACGGTATTGGTTAAATTAATTTAATTAGAAATTTGAAAAGTTTCTTTGTATTGTACATTTAATACAAAAAAATTCCTTATAAGATTTCTAAAAATTATTTCTGAGGTAGACGTTACGCTACAAAGGGGTATAGATCCTATTTGTCTACTTTTCATTGTTTCAACACGGGTTATGATAAAGTTTTTGTTTTTAAGAGTTTTAATAAATAAATCCCAGTTCGCATAACGGGAAATAGCGAAAGAGTAAACATTTTTCCGGTAATGTTTTTGATTGTTTAAAGTATTTAAATTTTTTGTTATTTTGCTTGATAGAACTTGCAATAATTTTGAAATCTTGTTAATTTTTTTTCATCGCACTTCTAGCCTGTCGTTATTTAATTTCATGATCGAATTTTCTTTATTTACTTTATCAAAAGATTTCGCAAGTCCTTTTTTCCCCCCAATAATTCTAATTTTAAGTGAATAATGAGGCTTCAATTGGAGTTTTGCTATTATCATCTAAAGCAATATTAATACTTCAAGACGCAGATCCTGACCACGGAGATGCAATTACTAAGTCATAACCGCCAAAGTTTGCTCCGGAATCTATTAAAGACAGTTTTATTTTTTAACTTAGAAAAAAAAAATCATTTTTTTTTCTTTTAACACATTCGCGACCGCTGACGGATATTCACGTCATTTGAAAATCTGTACAGTGGTATCTGTACTCTCTGCCCTTTTTTCAGGACACTCTCAGAAATGAAAAAAATTTAAATTTATTGATACTACTACTTCTTTTTTTTTTTTTTCAATAATCTCTACAATGTACCGCCATGGCATATTACTATAAATATATCAATAAATATTTCTGCATAAAATTAGTGGCGGTAAAAAATGCACAAATTTTTATCTTTAAGAGTGTCCTGAAAAAAGGGCGGAGAGTACGGCCCTACCTGTCTGTAACTCCGCCTGTGGACGTTTCTTTCGCAATTTACAGGTTATTTATTTCACATATACCCAATATTCATACTTGTTCAATGAAATATGCTATGGATACAGATAGTTTGATTAGAAAGAAGATTATTATAATGTATATGCATTTGTAACGTAAATGTAAATACAGAAATTTTTGTGCTAAAATATCGTAACTTGGGAGAATAACGGCCACAGGCGGAACTTACTGTCAAAAGACAAAAACATTCGCAGAGCTGCCAACCTAATCCGGCAAACTGCTTGTACCGCCCTTTTTCTACTCCACTTATTTTTTAGAGTATTTGTTTTCTTAATTCATCGTAAATATATTTCAAGACAATTAGTCTAAATATTAAGTAGTGTAGAAAAAGGGGCGGTACTAACAATTTGCCGGATTAGGTTGGCAGCTCTGCATTCGGTCGTGAAAGTGTTAAGTTAGTTCATAAATTTTGGTTTCTGCCTAATTTAAATGAGCGTATTCACTGTGCGCTTCAAAGATGTAAAAGTTTCGCTTTTATGCTACATTTTGCCTATATGGGTGAAATTTCTAGTAGTTGCAATTTAACATATATATTTTGCAATAAATAAAATTATACGAGTATAGTTTCTTTTATTGTTTATATAAATAAAATCACGTTTTGTGGAGAATATGGTATGAAAATCACCGATCATTTGTTTAGAGAGCAAATCAAAAGAATTTGGATATATTGAGATATAATTGGAAATTGTTGAAAATTAATATATGTCTTTTTCATATCATATAGATCTAAATTACTCAAGGGGCTCTATATATATTACTTTTGGCAGTATAAAGGGTACCCAAAATTAAGCGAATCTATTTGTGCTGTTGAATGTAATAATATAAACGTTTTACTACATTCTGCAATGTCGACGAAAATTGTTCAGGAATGAAAAATAATTGAACTGCTTACAAGATAGACATTTTTTTTTTTTTAATTCAATTTTCAGCTTTGTTTTTTGTATAATGTCGCGTGTTGTGGCCGCATGTATATAAGAGTCAATTTTTTAAAATGCTTAATCTCTATATATATATGCTAAAAACATACCTCAAAAAATAAATAATTGCAAATAACTTAAATTTGTATATCGAAGTTCATGTAAGGCTGGCATTTAAATAGTTTAAAATGAAAAAAAAAAAAAAAAAAAAATGGCAATAATTGTATGAAGTAGAAAAAAAAAAAAATAAATAAAAAAAATAAAAGCCACGACCGTTCATTAGTCGAACAAAGTAGGCACAAGTTCTGCAAAAAAGAAGTAATACGTTATCTGATAGAACAAGTTACTGTACTAATGCCACTACTTTTAACATATCTTTATTTGATAGCAGCCCAGCAAAATTGAACATTGCGAGTAAATGGTAACAATTCAATCCGATTTCTTCATTCTTTTGAAGTAGCCGCTATTTAGAAAACTAGTATATTGTGGCCACCAATAAACTCTTTTCGATATTTTCCTATATTAATTCACTAAGTGCAAGCAGTTTATTAAACTATTTATTAAAATTATCTAACTGGCTGAATGCAAACGCTTTTTATCTTAGAGAACATTAACACTAAATATCCAAAGTAAGACAGTTCTATTGTCTATAAATAGAATCTTAAAAATGGCATTTTTGTAACGGTTATCTCATATATCAGGTTTCGTACAGTTATATGCCACAGAGGTAGAGATATAGCCATCCCATTATCGAGGAAATTTGCAGTATAGCAGCGCCATCTATTGACCGATAAGCAACTAAATTGAATCAGCATAATGACCTTATCACATATCAAGTTTTATTTGATGATACGCAATAGAATCTGAGATATAGCCTTCCCTTAATTTGCAGAAATCGCTGTGCAGCAGCGCCACCTGTTGAACTGTTGATACCAAAAGTTGAGAGGCATTAATCTATGTCACGGTGTATCTACATATAGATTTATATGCAATTTTGTGCAGTAGTTCCTGATATATATCCTTCCCTTAAACTGCGAAAATCGCTGTATAGCAGAGCCACATGCTGGTCAATAAGCATTGAAATTGAATCTGCAAAATGTCGCACAATGGCTTTTTCATATACATTTTTTTTGTTTTATTATACGTAATGGGACCTGAGATATAGCATCCACTTAAATTTCGGAAATCGCTGTATAGTAGCGCTACCTGTTGAGCGGTTGATACCAAAAGCTTATAGGCTCTAATTTAGGTCAAGGTGATATAGATATAAATGTACAAACAATTATGAGCAGTAGTTCCGGAGATAAAGTCTCCATAAAATCTCTCTCTCTCTCTCTCTCACACACACACACAGAGCGAGAGACAGGCAGACATTTTCTATAATTAGTCAAACCATGTTCTAGATCTCTTAAAACTTGTAAATCCATCGAAAACCGGAAGCCGAAATTTTTTCGATTCCGGAACTTTCTTCTATTTAATATAGTAGAAAGTAAAAATGGTACATCGAGCTGAAAAATAAACGTGGCTTATGTACATAATGACTTTTAGACAAATCGGTTCATAAATATTTTTTTTTAACTGAGATTAAAATGAAGTAATTACCCTTTTGAAGCAAGTTGAGGGATCGAGTTGATTAAAAAGCTGGTTCAGTTGAGATCTTCATATAAGTTATGCATATATCGAAATACATGCAAATCTGTTCATAAATACATTTTATTGTGTGAGTTTGAAAATTTTAAATGGCCGCCATTTTGAAATACGATGCCCGATCGAGTTGTTTAATAATCTTGATTGAGACTTAGATATGAACAATGTACATACTGAATTTTAAGCAAATCTGTTAAAAAATGCGTTTCTTATCCGAATTTGAAATTTACAAATGGCCGCCATTATTTAACTTGATGATAGATCAAATAACCGACAAAATAACTTAAGCTACCACTGCCAAATTTTTGTTTCAATTGATTCAGTTATACATACACACACACACACACACACACACATATACAACCGAACCTCGTTAATGTGAATTACTTTTAACATGAACTGTTCCCACAATCCCCGTCAATATTCATATTAGTTTAATTATATGAAGATTAGTTAGTGATAGCATGGACTACTGATAACCTGAATAAATTTTTTATCCCCTTTTGAGATTCACGTTAACAAGGTTTGATTGTATATATATATTTATATACTCACAGAGAAAGAGGGGGGAGAGAACAGAGTAATTATTATAGGACGATTCGTAAAAAAAAAAAAAAAAAAAAAAAAAAAACTATCTAGAAAGTTAAATAAATCTTAATTATTAATGGTTAGACCATAAAATTTCATAGCAGTGAGTGAAAAAACAATGAATAAAGAGAGAGTAACCTGACAGCCACGAAGGAACGGAAACGAATTATAAAAACGCTTATATAATTGATAACCGATTGCAAAATCATGCGAAAGCAAATCACTCGATTATCAAAATCATTCGATTATTCCTATCTCTAATTTCAACGCTGCATTTATAGCAGAATTGCAGCTTGACCAAATGGTACCTAAGAAAAACATCCGAAATCGTTCTGCACTTAAATAATCTAAAACTAAATATTTAGTTTATTTACTATGGCATGAGTTTATATTTTTTATTTAACTGTTTTAATAATGTGATAAGTATTATAACTCTCTATTAATATGCATATATTAGTATGTAATACCATAAGTGCTAACACTTTAATTTATTCTGGAGTATTGATATCCCTGCCTATATTTCGAATCAATTTATTTATAGAGAAATATTTTCTAATATATAACTTCGATAGTATAAGAAAAAATTACATTTCAAAAATAAGTTTTATTCAATAAAAGCGGAGTTAAAAATACTCCGGAGCAAATTTGTATCGGTATCTATGATAACAGTATCATACCAGCAGAGATAATAGCAGAAATAAATAAATGACTTGATTTAGCTTAAAAAATATATTGCTATGTACAGTTAACGATGAAAAAAATCATTAAATACCTAAAATACATAAAACATAATTAATTAAAATATATAAAAACCTTTGACTGATTTCGTGTTTGTCATTAAATTTTTCGGCCGGGTACCCGGCTCTCCTCAGATGACTTCCTCTGTGGAAGACTTGAGCTTGACTGAAGTGCAGAATCTTCCTTCACAATAAGTTGGCGCCAGACACGATCGGGGGCCACTGCGCCGCTGTCATTACATGCCTCCCTATTGGCTTTAATTCCTATTGGCTCTCGGAACATACTGGTTTATTCTCTTGGTTTGTAAAGATAATTTTATAAATTCCTGCGGTTTCTAAAGATGGAATAGGATCTTTATCAGTTGATTAACTGAAAGATATTTTATTTGGTTTGATAGGGATGTTACGCCATATTTATTCGCTGTATTTTTAATTCTATTGAAGGCTTCGCGATCATAAGGGATGGAAGAAGTAAACTTTAAGGGGGGGGGGGTGAAAACTGGGTATTTTATCAAGATTTTTTATTTTACTTTTAATTAGTTTATTCACAATTTTATCTGGGTATCCTGCCCTTCTTTTAAAAACTTTAATTAAATCTAATTCACTATGGAGATCTTCAGGTTCGTTACATATTAGAAAAGCGCGATTGATATATGAACGTATTGCACTGATTTTATAACTGTAGGGTGTTTTACTATTGTAATGGATTATTTCGTTACTGTTTGTTGGTTTTCGATATACAGTGGTTTTAATTTTCTGGTCGGTACGCGTGATTTTAACATACATGAAATTGATTTGTTTGTCAATTTGTTCTTCGTACGTAAATTGGATGTCTGGGTCATAACTATTAATTTCATTATGTACTTTACTAACATATCAAAATTTTTATCAATGAAGGCAAAAGCGTCGCAAAATCCTGCACTCCAGTCAAGCTCAAGTCCTCCACGGAGGAAGTCATCTGAGGAAAGTCGGGTACCCAGCCGAAAAATTTAATGACACACATGAAGTCAGTCAAAGGTTTTTATATAATTTAATTAATTATAATTTGTACTTCGTTTTCCTTTTTTTTTTTTTTTTCAATATTTTCAATGTTTGATACATAAAACATTTTTAGTGAAGCATAAGAATTTTTTTGTATTAAATATTCAAGCAAATGTCAAATTATATTATATGGTAAATTCAGCTTAGAAGTCAACTGGAGCTTTTTAATTCTATTTAGGAATTTACATTTGAAACTTCCATGGCAATTTCTTAAATTAAAAAAAAATAAAAATAAAAATAACATTACTCATCACAATACTAATAACATTAGTTTATCTTAATAATATACACCAAATTTCATTCAAAACCTATATGCTGACACAGTTTCTAGAGGTATTTGAATGCAGCCACTATAACCATAGACGCCAACACTTTAATTTATTCCGGAGTATTTTTAGCGCCGCTTTTATTTCTTAGCACTGTATTTAAAATGAAAAATCTCTTCAGTAAAAAATTCGATGAAATAAGAAAAAAATACTCATAAAAAATAAGTAATAAGAAATAAAGGCGGGGCGAAAAATACTCCGGAATAAATTAAAATGTTGGCGTGTATGGTTATAGTGGCTGCATTCAAATACCTCTAGAAACTGTGTCTGCTTATCAGTTTTGAATGAAATTTGGTGTATATTAATAAGATAAACTAATGTTATTAGTATTGTTATTAATGTAACTATTATTACTATACTGATTAATGTTTGCTGAAATAATTTAGTTTAAAATTCTTTAAAGGATTACTACTACAGGTTTTCAATACAAATTTTGAGAGTTCTTTTGTTAGAAAACTGTTTTACTGTGTTCTTTGGCTAAAAGTCAGGTCACCATAAAGGTTCTAATTCGTGTGTTGCAAAAAGAAAATTCGCATTAATATAAATCAGACTTTCAAATAATAATATGATTTATATAATTCAGATCTGTTAA
Organism: Salticus scenicus; assembly: GCA_963930645.1. Lineage (NCBI taxonomy): Eukaryota > Metazoa > Arthropoda > Arachnida > Araneae > Salticidae > Salticus > Salticus scenicus. The sequence continues at coordinate 199,856,141 of OZ005660.1, read as the reverse complement.
TATTCTAATTCATTCCGTTTCACCACAAAATTTTGTTAACACTTAAATGTATGAATTTTTATTTTTAACGAATAACATCGGAAATTAGCCAGGAAACGGGTGTTGTTAATGGGGAAAAAAGCAACAATATAGGATTCACTTTAGGATTATTGAACTAATGCAGAACCGATTTTGCATAATGATGTATTTTTACATCACAAAAAAGTCTACCTTTTTCTTGCATAAATTTATAAATATATGCAAAAATATAAATATTATTAGTTACAAAAAGATTTATTACTTTTTATATAAATAATCATACTTCGTAACAACTCGCTGGAATGAAATTGTTACTCATATAAGGCATCGACAATGAAAATTGTCACGATATAGAAAGAAACTGACAAAAATTCTAGTTGCATTAGGAAACGATAAAATAGTTTTGGAACGAAGAAAAAGAAGAAGAAAAAGAAAAAGAAACACTATGTAAAGGTTGCTACGTAAAGAGATATGAGGTTTTAACCCTTTGCGGCGCAAGACAATTTAAAACATTTAAATTATACTGCCACCGGAATTAATGAACTAAATAAAACTAAAAGAAATTTTAAATTTTAGGGTTTAAAAAACCGGCCTTTTCTGATATGTTATAAACGTGAATTTTTGCTAAAATATTTCCGGGATGAATTTTTGCAGCTGGATCTTAAATTTTGCGTCCTCCTGGCGAGGACACCGCGCGTTAAGGGGTTAAACATACGATGCAGATCTACATCGCTATACATTTAAGGATTGACCCTTTGCGCTCGGCATATTTTCGGTAAGACACGCCTTTTGGCGCTCCTTTAGTTTCCAACTTACTACTTTTTGGCTACCGAAAAATTGTAATAATTTGTTTTATTTTACTTCATCATTAAATAAAATTAATCTTTCTGTTAAAATTTTCCGGTAGCAGAAAGGTAGCCTATAGTTACACGTTTTAGAAAAATAGCATTTCATTTGCAGAGGAACACCTTAAGGCGTAGCTCGATTTTTTAATGTCCCCTCAGAAGGGACATACGAGCGATAAGGGTTAGTAAAACAATTTTCTTCTGGAGTATTTACGTGTAAATAAGAAAATTTCTCTTAAAAAAGTAGTGTAGAAAATGGTGCTTCGGAATAAATTAGAAATGTTGGTGAGTCTATCCTTTATATTGTTATTCTTCCTCTTCTTCTTCTTCTTATTATTTTAAGATAATAATGTTTGAATGTACTTTTTTAACTCTATTGAAATCACTTTAGAAATTATATTTTATTAGTTTGTAGAGCTATACGTGATTTCTTTTAGATGTTTTTAATGTAATATCGGAGATGAAAAAGAATTACTCTCCTTGAAAAAAAGAATCCCACGTTTTTGAGATCATTTTTAAGGCATTCCTTCCCTTTTCTTTTTTTCTTTTTCTTTTTAAAATTCATGTTTAACCCCTTATGGGGAAAAGGAGCGAATCAAACTGTAAAAACCGAAGAAAATAAAATCTGGATAGTTATTATAGAATGTATTGAGCTGTGTAATATTTAAAAAATAATATCTTTCTATAGCTCATTAAACTTCATTTTAAAAAATTACAATATTTTAAACATTTTTTTTTTCCTTCGTTTCCAAATTTCGGCAGTAATTAGCTACTTACGATACTTCTGCTAACTTGTTTTCATCCAATCCTTTTAAAATTTTATGCAAATATTAATTAGTGTTTTTGTCATAAAACTGAGCATTCGTTTTAATATCAAGATTTTCTTACATATATATTACGAATCTCAGTCACATGATGAAATTGACTCACATGATGAAAATTCACGAACATTTCAAGTTTTAAACTTTTTTGAAACATAAAAGATCCCATGCAAAGATTTGTTAAGTTATTTACAAAAGATAAACTGTAAGGAAATTAGAGCTCACAAGTAACTTAGAATAAACATGGGTATTTTGAAATTGGATAATTTTTTATATGTGTACTCTCATAAAAAGAAGCCTTTTCATCTCAAAAATTACCTTTATAATTTGAAACATGGCTATATGCATAAAAAGTATCCATTACATGTTAGTATTTAATTTGAGATTCCAAGGAATGTAAAACCAAAATCAGAGCAACATTTTAATTTATTCCTGAGCGTATTTAGCCCCGCCTTTATTTCATAACATATTTTAACAGAGTAACTTTTTCTTATTTTATCGTAGTTTTGTATCGTAGAAAATTATTCTGTAAATAAAGGTGAGGTTCCGAAATGAATTAAAATGTTGTCAACTATGAGAAAAATAATTAATTTCATCATTCCTTGTCCCACTTAACACTTTCGCAACCGCATGTTTTTGTCTTTTTGAGAGTAAGGTCCGCCTGTGGGCGTTATTCTCCCAAGTTATAACATTTCAGAATAAAATTCTCTATATTCAGATTCATATTACAAATGGATATACATTATAGTTATACTCTTTCTACTCAAAGTATTTATAGCAATAGTATATTGGTTGTACAAATATGAATATTGTGTACATTTTTAAGAAATAAATGACATATAAATTACAAAAGAAACGCCCACTGGTGGAGTTACAGATTTTCAAAATAAGATGGATTTACGTGAGCGGTCGCAAAAGTGTTAAATGTCGACTGTGTGTACATATACTAATGACATTTACCGCATTAATTGTTGAGGATAAAATTTAAATGATTTGAACACGAATACTTAACATTTTTAAGTTAAATTATGTAATATTTTAGAAAAATTCCAAAAAAGAAACAAAGTCTATTCAGAGTAGGAAAATACCTCAACGACATGGTGTTAAAAATACTTTTATCCATTTAGTACTTTTATTTTGCATTTTTGCTATACAAATTTAACATTTCTGTTCATTTTTCTGAGCTCTTCATTTTTCTTCTTTTTTCATCATTGCTCTTCATCTATGTCAGCAGCAGCAGCAGGTGATTTCCGTATTTTTATTTTATTTCTTCTATAATGTTTTATTTATGTTTATAGATGTTGCACACTTGAAGAATTACTGCACTTCAGTTACACAAATCAGTTTATTCAGATAACTAATTGACAACCACTGATATTTATATACAGGTACCGCAAGATAAAAAAAAAAAAAGTATGATAAATTAAACAGAAGAGATTAATTAATGATATTATACATTTTAAAAAAACGAAGCTTTCATTTTATTTCCAACAACAACTTTCGCTGTTCTCTCTTTCCTTCTGACTTTGATAGAAAAAAAGTATAAATAACAGGGATGGAACACGGGCGCAGAATTCATACCACTCTCAATGTAAGAAAATTTTCTACTTCTTAAATCAACGATATTATAGGTAGAGAAATTTCTTAAACGGATTCCGGTATGAATTCTGCGCCCGTGTTCCATCCCTGAAATAAATAAAATTTACATTATGCCTGCAGTACAGTATCCACCTCCTTATTGATCATACGTGTGTGACATAACTGATGCTACCAGACCCTATTAACTCTGTTACCTCACATTCTATTCAATTTTATAAGCAATAAATAGTAAATATTTTGACCAAAGTTTCATACCACGTAGTACTGTATTTTTGTTGCTCATGCATATTTTTATTTAGAAAATAATAGTGTGTTATTTTCGTATGTTTAACACAGATGTAAATAATTTAATTACGAATAAAAAAAAAATATTCTATGATTTTATGAAACTCTTGCAGCTCACAAAATAATTTCTGTATACTTTCGCGAACATTCTATTTTGCAAGCTGCTGTTTAAACACTCCAGTTCGTTTATTTATTAATATAAAATATTATAATCATTCTGTGTGTTGTATTTTTATCATCATAATAAGTTCTTTTGATCTTTAAATATTATAGAATACCTTTTTACAGGCAATTTGTCTCTAGTGGTGGTGTATTAAAATATTTTTTTGTGATTGAAATTGAGTTAAGAAAAGAAATCCATTTAGGTATTCAGATAAAAATAATTTGATTTTCAATCCTTTATAAGACCATGATAAATATAATTATCGCCCAATTCATTAATTTTATACGAGAAAGGCGTGGTAAATTATTTTTCCACGCCTATTGTTTTTAATTTAAACAACCACTTTGCGGTAAATTTCTAACAGCGACCTTAGAAAGATAATTTCAGAAAAAAAAAAAAAGGAATAAATAGCCTTTCACACTTAAAATGAATAATTTTGGTGGGGAAAATACATCCCACCAAACAGTTATATAATGGCTGTTAAGATTTATTTTGGATATTTGATAACTGTGTAAATTTGTTTTTCTACGACAGGAAAATTAGAAGAGCCAAAGGACGGGTGCTAATTGCCGTATTTAAAAACTCACGCTTTCGCTTCCTCATTCATTACAATAGTCAAACTACCATTCCGGCAGTAAGATTCCTGGAACTTGATTTTTTCATCATCAAATCATCGCAGCGGTAAGAATTAAATTTTTCATATACAATGCTTTACGATTATTTTTTCCGGTAAAGTAAGTATATTTTCTCTTCTTTTTTTCATGCATTTTTTAGCAGTTCATAAACAGTAGACCTTTGACGAAAATAGTCGTCAGATCTTATGAAATATATTAACTCTATTATGATTCATTGAACAATTCAAAAAAATAAACTAAATACTACATGAAAAATTTAATTTTAAGAACTTTCTGAAATCCAATGTATTTTTCCGCAAAATTAAATATAAGTTTGTAAAAATAAAATACGATAGAATTATATTATTATACGGTAATATTGTACATTCTAAACATTATTTTACTTGTTTTTATTGGGTGAGTGCAAAAGTTCTACCCGTTTTTATTACCCATAAAGAAAAGCAAATAAACGCAAAATGAACAGTACTACCTATTATTGTGCATAATCGTCATAGCTGTCTGTGACATCTTGCCATCTTTCTGGTATTAGATTAATTCCACGGCGGTAAAATTTCGGCGGTTTTGAGTCAAAAAATTCTTGGATGGCAGTTTTCCCAACATCAAGATCATTAAAAATTTTCTGACTGAAGGAATTGTTCAACGCACGAAATAGGTGATAGTCAGCATGTGCCAAGTCAAGAGAATAGGGGGGGGGGGATAAAACCTCCCAACCAAAGTCCAGTAACTTTTGGAGAGTGATGACAGCAGCATGTGGGTCTGGCGTTATCATGATGAAGGATAATACCGCGACGATTGATGAGATACACAGAAAATTCTGCTATATTTTTATGGAATTGTGACATGATTAAAAAGTATAGAGATTACTCTGTGACAGTAGTGATAGAAAGAAATGCGCATATATTCCACCCCTAAATGTTATCCTGAAAACAACTTGAGGGAAACGATCCCTGGTAGCAAGCCTCTAAATAAAAGATATTTTTGTGTGTTTCTTTAACCCTGTATGTTTCAAAATAAATCGTTGATTCTGTCATTGTCCATTTTGAATAAAGGTTTACTATTTTTACTCACACTTTTTGCAACTTTTATTCAGCTATTAAAAATTTAGATGAAAATGTTTGAGTAATGTTTATTTTCATTAGTAGAATTTGAAGAATCATTTCTACAAGATGGCTGTCCTGATTCACTTCGTAATAACTTAAATTATCATTTTTGTTAATATTAACATTATTTCTTTATCATCATTATAAATTGTAATAACATTGTATTCAATTTCATTAACATGAAAATTGTTACTATTCGTAATAACGTAATTCGTAAAGATGATATTCCATTAAAAAAAGAAATTCTTTAGCGATGTTGTTGATAATGTTGTTTGTTGATAATGTTGGTAATGTTGATAATTTTGAAATTAGTAACTCGACTTTTTTTATAATGTTCAAGCAAATGGAACTTAGTTTCCCACAGATGTAGGTTTGAGTATATGAATAAAGACAAGAAAATATTCAATGCATGGGCATCTATAGTCTCTAAGTAATGGGAATAGAGGGTTCAGAACTTGTTTCTAAATCCCTCCCCCACACACAAAAAAATAAATAAATAAATAAATAAATAAATAATAATAAAATAATAATAATAATTCGAGGTTCATACGGGCCTTATTTTTTTTTCCCTTGATTCTCACACCAGTATTCTGAAACAATAAAATTCATCTAAATCATATAGAGTTATTTTAAAACGAAATTCGTTCTACAAAATTACTGGCATAAGACTCGGGGAGAAAATAAGGCCCGTACGAACTCTGTAATTTGAAGTTTAAATTTCAATTAATTACAACTTCAACCATTTATTATGTATATATACAGGGATCTAATCATGTGGTATCTGATTTTGTTAATCTAAGTTCAGTGGCGGCTCGTGCAAATTTTCACAGATGGGGCCCGATCCATCGTATGATGCGTAATTTAACTTTAATACTATTCATTATTCAAACACGAAAACAAACATTAATAAAATGGGATGTAAAACGAAATTTAGGATTTTTTTTCTTTTTTCTTTTTTTCCTTTTTTTTTTTTTTTTTTTTTTTTTGATGGCGAATCTTAAATTCAACACTATGGAAAACATTGCATAAAATTATCACAAAAATGAAAGTTTTATAAATACAATTGAAAACTTCTGCAATTTTCTGATCAATGGAATATCAAAATTTAAATATCTGGAAGCTAGTAGACGGAAATTGCCAAGTTCAATACCAGATCGCTTTCGTCGACATATACATTTGGATTTTACTATGGTTTTCTCCAAAACTCAAATAAAAAGGGCAATGTACCACTTAGAAAGACTTTCTACAGAGAGTACACCACTCAGGTCTAGGATCCTCTTTTAGTGAACTGGCTTTAACCCTAACACTACACACCATTAAAATTTAAATTCAAATGTCTTAGAGTGTAATAATATTTAGCTTACGCTAATTATATCCCTAAATCTTTTAATTATAGGATTTCAAGTGTTATATTCATGTTTCTTATCTATTGGAATTTAGAAAGTCATGATTAATGTAACGTGGATATATATATATATATATATAAAACCCACCATGTTTCTCACTTAATTTTAGATAATTTAACACTAGAAGCGCCAGAGCAGTCATTTTGACTGTTTTTACTTTTTGTTTGTATTTTTAAAAAAATCCTGTAATCTTACGAACTCAGAACTTTTTGTATTTGCCTAAAATAACCTGAAAATATACGGTACAAAATATGAAATGAATTGAATTAAAATTAAGAGATATGCTTAGCTATACCTAAAAGCGCCACGAACAGTCAAATTGACTGCCATTAAAAATGAGTCGATTGAGTTTTTCTTTTACTCTCAAACATATCTATTTTCAGAAAAACATACTTCCTACACATTCCTTTCATTTATTGTTGCTAAAGCAGGAATTCCCCCCCCCCCTCATTCCAGATACCTGTCTACTGTTCGTTCTTTTCTTCGAAATATATCGAAAGATAATACGCTTTCTTCATTCGCTGAAAAAGGAAATGCGTCACAACTTTTTCTTTCTCTTATTCTTTCACACCTGCTCTTTTGCGACTTGTAATAGACATCATTTTGAATTTTGCATTTGTTCACTGAGTTGTGAAATTTTGTTCTTTCAATGACGGTATGATGGCTGCTCGAAGACGAAAATATCTCAGTCCAGATGAGTTTTTACGAGTTTTACAGGAGATATCCGACGATGATTCCGAAGTTGAAGAAAGCAATTTAGATGAAATCAGTTATGAATGTTTAGGAAATATTGAGAAAAACAGTTCTAGTGGTTCTGAGGAAAGTGTAGATGAGCAGGCAACGGACCTGGACATTCAGCCTGGTCGAATTTCTTCATCTGCTGAAACAGGTAAAAAAATATATTTCTTTACTCTTTTCTTTTCTTTCATGTTTTGATTTTGAAGTACTTGATTTTTTGAAAAATATTAATGATAAAAATGTACGTATAATAATTTATATATTTTTTATCATAGGTTCCAGTACTTCAAAACATACAGGATCAAAAAGAAAACTTGATTCTTCAAAATCAGGAAACAGAACCGGATGTAATATCAAAAACCATGTAAAAGGATCTACATATATCGCAAAAGACGGAACTTCCTGGACAGTAATATCTGACTTAGAAAGAAAATCTGGGAAATATGGTTCCCAAAATGTGCTGAAAGTGGTACCAGGTCCAACATCCTATGCAAAAAGAAAAGTCGGTAAAAATGTGACCAGTGCATGGAGACTGTTTGTAGATGAGTCGATGTTGTTCCATATAAAAAGATGCTTTAATATAATCTTTTTATTCATGGGTTCTTTTTAAATTAGATTATAACTAGCGATAAATATCTTTATATTAAAAATCACATTCATTATTTATCAACTAATTATCGAAAAGGTTACTCACCCTTTCTTCTTTTCACGGCCGACTTGAAAATGTAGAGAGTTAGAAGATAATATCGATGACACAAAATAATATTTCTGGAACTTTTGCTTTTAACATATTTAATTAAATGATGATGATGGAGGTCTATGTACAATGAAATATATGTACAAAATTTGACGATTAATAAAACATTTTTCAAATTATTTCTACTTCACATAATGAATAACTTTCTGTATATTCAAAATATTCAGTTTTCTTCTTCTTAATAAAACAGAATCATAATAAATTTTAAGACACCGTAAAAGTGCCTTTCCTTTCAAGTCTACATCTTTTTTAACACTGCACTTTCGAAAGTGCATCTTATTCTAATAAAACCAAAAGAGAATAAAAAATAAAAATAAAAGCATTCCCGCTGTCGAAGCATTCCCGCTGTCTTTTCCCGCTGGAAAAGAATGGGGGGAAGGCACTGATGTTGCAACAGATGCACTGAAGCAAATGCAGTTTCACATAATGAAGAAAATTGGAGTGTATCTTTAGAAGAACTTGATGCTTTTATTGCTATCATATATGCTAGAGGAGCATACGGATCCAATGATATGGATTATTATTTTCTCTGGAATAATACGTGGGGCCCACCTTTTTTTTGTGAAACATTGCCTCGTAATCGTTTTCGAGATATAATGAAATATCTAAGGTTTGACATGAAATCAACGAGGTCTGAACGCTTAAAAACTGATAAATTTGCTTTGTTTTCAGATATTTGGAACAAATTTATAGAAAACTGTGGTAGTTCCTATAACCCGGGTGAATATTTAGTTGTGGATGAACAACTGTTTCCATCGAAAACTAGATGCAAGTTCACACAATACATGCCAAACAAACCGGACAAATTCGGGATCAAATTTTGGATGCTAGTTGATGTAAACTCAAAGTTTATGTGCAATGCTTTTCCGTATCTTGGAAGAGATGAATCAAGAAATGAAAACGAAAGTCTTCCTGAAAGTGTAGTTATGCGCCTTCTAAGCCCTTACTTGAATACAGGCCGAAATGTGACGGCTGATAACTATTTTTCATCATTATCTCTAGCTAAAAAACTCGAAAAGAAAAAAACGAGTTTCTTAAACACAGTAAGGAGACATCGAAAAGAAACACCTCTCGAAGTCAGGAATTCTAAAACTGCACTGTATGAATCTGTATTACTAATGAATGGAGAATCTACACTCACAGTTTATCAAGGCAAAAAAAATAAAAATGTTCTGTTGCTAAGTACCTTGCATCCAGATGTAAAAATTTATTGGGAACATAAGAAGAAACTTCCAGCAACTGTAGAATTCTACAATAAAACTAAATGCGGTGTTGATATTGTCGACCAGATGGCGCGAAAATATTCTATTCGGGCTGCTTCGAGAAGGTGGCCAGTACATACTTTCTATAATGTACTAGACTTAGCAGCAATTAATGCTTTTGTCATCCATCAAGAATTAATTGATAAAAACATTTCACGGCGGAACTTCCTACTTCAGTTAGCGGAGGAATTAAGAGAAATTCATTTAAATAGAAAAACGAGCTCAAAATTGCCTGTGGAAATTCCCAGCCCCAGCATAAGACTCTCAAAGAAGAGACGTCAGTGCCAGATAGGACATTGTAACAAAAAAAAAAAAAAAAAAAAAAAAAAAAAAAACAAGTGATACGTGTTAAAAATATTCGTATTATGTGTGTGGGAAATGTACGTCTGAAGTAGATAAAGTTGTGCTGTGTAAAAATTGTAAAGAGCAATAAAATATTCTTTTTTTTATAGAAGGTAAGTGGAAATTTACATAAAATAATTGTATATTTTTATAATAATTAATATGTTTTTCACAAAAGAAGTTCTTAAAAATATTCTATAAAGTAATTAAAAATAGTGTAAAGTTTTATTAAACATGTTATTTCAAATCTGCATTTAATTCACGGAGCAGTCAAATTGACTGCCGTTGGCGCTTCTAGGTAGGGAGAAATCTTGGCGCTTCTAGTGTTAAATTAATTTTCAATAAATAAAGCAATAAAACGGGCTACCATCTTAAAAAAAAAAAAAGAAAAAAAAAAAAAAAAAGAAAAGAAAGAAAAAAGAAAGATTGCGGATGTTTCTATTAAATCGCATTTAAAAGAAAAATCCTTTAATAATAATAATAATAAATCACAATTTTATGCAGCTATTTAATCCATTTATCCATGTAAACCATTAATTATTTACCTAAAAATTTTACAATTTATTTACATAAAAGTTTTAATACACTATTCTGAAGAAAAAAAAAATCGCATATTCTTTTTATTTTTATCCCCCCCCCTCCCCCTCGTTTAATATCAAAACACTTTAGTTAAAGAGGTCTTAAATTCTTATACAAGATTTTATCTCAAAGGCTAGTCTAGAAAACATTTTTGACTATTACCAGATTTCTCTTTTTAAACACTAAAATTTTAAACTGTCATATATAACTCTAAAGAATTCACCGAAAAATCAATGAGGGAAAAAAAAAAAAAAAAAAAAAACGTAATGTAGAAGTCGCCAAATATTATCCGTGAATTGTATGGTTAACAGACAAGTTTTTTTCCCCTATAGTTTTGTTCCAAAGGGCAGGAATCTGCTGGCCCATCGACGACAAAATTACAGCGTGCTTAAACTAGTAAAGCAGTTAGTCGCCAAATATGTTAACCCGATCTTTTAGTAGAATAAACTGTACAAATAAACACGCCAATTTCGGGCCGAATTAAATCAGCCCGCTGTATTAGATAAGGAAAAGGGAAGTAGCGGTCTCTCTCTCAGTCATTAGTGATTTGTGACAGCTGGAAAAATATATTGACAAATAAATGATAATGAAAGAAGATTAAGAAAAAGTTAGATAGACGTAGTTATTTTGTATATACACTGCTCGACATTGAAAAGGCAACACCAAGAAGGAATGATAATAACGGAAAGAAATTTGTTGGACACATACATTACAGTAGGAAGAACAATTGATTAAAATTTCAGAAAATTTGGAGTAATATGTACTAAGAAAACAGTACATAAAGCAACGACCTCTGGGAGCCATTACAGCACATATCTGCCTGGGCATTGAATCGAACAGCGATTGGATGACATGTACAGGTAAAGCACTTCATGAAGTTTTAACACGATGCCACAATTCATCAATCGAAGTTACTGGTGAGTGGCGGGGGGCCAGTCGCTTTTCAACAATTAAACAGTCATTTTTATTGGTGCGAGATCAGGAGAACGCGCTGGCTAGAGCAACAGTCGAACACATTCGGCATCAATGAAGGCCAGCGCGTTTTCCTGATCTCGCACGAATGAAAATGACTGTTTAATTGTTGAAAAGCAACTGGCCACCCACCACTCACCAGTAGCTTCGATCGATGCATTATGGCATCGTGTTGAAGCTTCATGAAGTGTTCTACCCGTATATGTCATTCAATCGCTGTTCTCTTCAATGCCTAGGCAGATATGTGCTGTTATTGCTCACAGAGGTCACTGCTTTATGTACTGTTTTCTCAGTACATATTACTCCAAATTTCCTGAAATTTTAATCAATTGTTCTTCCTACTATAATGCATGTGTCCAACAATTTTTATTCCGTTATTATCATTCCTTCTTGGTGTTGCATTTTCAATGTCGAGCAGTGTATGTTTTTGAACAGTTACAAAAAAACAAAATTATTATTATTATTACTATTTTAATCGAGAAAAAATTTAGGTGGGGCCGTGCCCGATAGCCCTCAATGTAGAACCGCCACTGTCTAAATTCATGTTTAAGTTTTTAGTGTCATTTATTCGGTTTAAAATTATTTAACTTACAAGCAACAGTAGTATTATTAATTTAGTTTCTGGTTTTCTACTGTACTTCGCTTTCGTCGGTGAAATTATTTTACATTGTGGTAAAGTTTATGTCTAATCGCAATTAGAAGAACTGTTAATGTTGTGACACATATAGAAATATGAATATCATACACCTTCAGAAACACAAATTGCTAAGGAAACGCCCACTGCAAATGCTAAATGTTTCCAAACGAAGTGAATTCACTTAAGCGGTTAGACAAATTTTACTCAGTTTATCTGACAAGTATTCAGAAAACCAAATTCAGTGCAATATTAGCTGTATATAGATAGTGTATACAGGGCTCGCAGCGTTCCTAGAGTTTTACGGGATTTTCTTTTTTCTTGGAAAGTATAAATACTATATAATATTATTTAAAAAATGACTGCTTTGAATGAGCGGTGAAAAATTAATAAAACACATGCAAAAATTTAGGAATATTGTATATATAACGTATTCTTGTATTTTCATATTATATTGCATACATATATTATTGTATTCTTTCTGTGGTTATCCCACTACAATAATATCTTTTCTGATTACGTTTTTTAAAGTGCATTTTTCCATTATTCATGAACCTCTCTCAACCTTTGAATAAGACATAGATCCCCAAAAAACTATTTATGGCTTTCTTTAATCGATATTTTTCACGAATTTATTTCTTTATTATAGCTAAATGTTCAATCTTCAATGGACAAATAAAAAACAAACAACAGAAAAAAAAAGAAGAAGAAGAAACCACAGAAACAAAAATAATCTAGATGACATCGTCTAATTATAAATATTATTAACTTATGCATTTTTAAAAATATAAATTAAATATTTCTGAAAAAAAAAATACTTATACATATATATACATATATATATAAAGAGAAGGGCTTGTCTGCCTGTGTGTGTATGTGGGCTCTTGTGCTGAAATTACTGATCACACAACTATAAAACTTGACATATGATTACCTTAACACTGCAGTTGTACACCTCATCGAGAATTTTTCAAATTTCACTTTTATTTACTTTTTTTTTTTTTCAATTTTTTCAATTGACTTTTCTGTTTCATTTTCTAAAATTAATTATTTCATTTCAGTCGCCTGCGTATCTTACCAACGGCTAATACACTATTTATTTTTCATGTATTTAACTCATTCATTTTTGTGAGGTTATGCTAGCGTAACGCTACAAACGGAGTTCGCACTTGGCGAGTAACACGTGAATGTGAAGAATTTAGGATTCGGCTGATCAATAGAGTTAGTTCCTAGGACGAATTTGCAATATGCTAATATTCTGAAAGTAACTTGTATAAAAAGAGAAGGAAGATTGTTTTTGGATATAGATAGTAGGGAGGTTAGCGGCTAGGAGTTAGTTGGAGGAAAGTGAGTAGAAGGTTAGTTGGTGGCTGCTTAGAGTAGAGTAGGAGATAGTAAATCGTGTAGATAATGGTGTAAGGGAATCCTCCTGCTATCGAAAGATTACTGAGCCGTGAGTAGTAACGACGTTAAATAAAGTAGTTGAGATTAATGGTGGTTATTTATTGATGTTAAGGTATTTAAGAAGGCTGCCCATTTAAGTTTATAAAGATATTTAATATAAGTTATAGTCCAACGCCCTCCTTTATTTAAGCTCTTAATAAAGCTCATTTATTTTATAAATTGACTTTGTCTCTATCTCATAATTTCATTAAATAAATAAGTTAAGCTTCAATTTCAGCTTCAATCTAAAGTAAAATGAGGAATATGGCTCACTTAAATTCGTCACAGTGGCGCCCAAATAAAGTCGAAACCTGCCCCGAGCCAGTATTCATTGATGGCACTACGAGTCTGCTTCAATTTTTTGAGAAGCTTGAATATTTTTTTGATTTTTATAAAATTGATATTGCAGAAAAATATGCTTGGTTAAAATATTCCCTAAGAGGTGAACAAAGACAGTAGCATAATTTAATCGCCTGCCATTCACTTGGCCCAAATCCAACCTATGATGATTTAAAAAGTCGGGTCATCAACCTCTTTGCCACTCGGTATGATAGATTAAGATTAGAACATGACCGCTCCATCCCCCCTCACGAACGTCAGTGGGAAGCAGTAATAAAACCAATGGACAAACAACAACAAGTTATTGAGTCACAGGACGCAAGCTCTATTAATTTAAACCAACCTAAAACTGGTGATAACTTTAAATCTAGTGGCAAAAGACAAACACAAGTTAAACCAATTGAGCAAACTTTGCTTGCGAACAGCGATACAGACCAATTTACGTCGGTTATTCAGCCTTTGGCTACGGATAAAATTCCGAGAATTTATCTAATATTGCGGCGGAGGTTGTAAAAGAAAATCCAATTAAAATAACGGTGGCTACTGAAACCGTGAAACCGAGTGAAATTGTAAAATCAGTAAATGATTCGGCTAATCTTTGTGACCCGCCGACTAAACTAAAAGAAAGTGCAGGTATTTTAAAGAAGATAATTTCAAACGTGCATTTAACCTCTTGTGAAGTTTCTAGAAAGTCTAGCAGCCCTGCATTCGAAAGAACGGAGCGAACGTAGTCTTCTGTTGTAACTATGGACAGTGCCAAGGTGCCGAGCTCGAACCCCCCTCGCCACAAGGACAAGATTCCGGGTGCAACACCTCCTCAGCACGGTGATAAGGTTCCAGGTTCGAAGTCTCATCAGGACAGCAACCTTGCCACGTCTGACCTGCACCTGCAAGCAACAACTCCTCGGGCCTGTCTGATCCGCATCTCTCATTTTGCTGATATCAAGGATGCCAGGACAATCTGTCAGGTCGTATCTTTCAGTATATTATTTTTTCTCAAGGATTGGTCTATCAGAGCAGTTATGAGATCTACGACATGTAGGACTTCCTTTTGGACTTTCAACCATGAGCTACAAGCCATAAACTTTTTTAAATTCCAAAATGTAAAATTTAAACTTGGAGCATGAACTTTCAACTACGGAAATTTCATGTATTGTTTACATGTCATAATTTTTTTTTCTGTTGTATAATATATTCATATATGTACTTTAATGTTTTTATTCCTAGCCATCAACAGCAGAAATTAGTACGATATGTTTTTTTCTCTTCTTCGTATACATTTCCCCCTCTTTAGTTTTGTGAATGATCTATATGTATGTATGTTAATGTTTTCTGTTTTTTTAGCCATCACCTGCCGTGATTAGTACGTTAAATTTTCTTACCTTTTGTATATAAATTTTCTCTCTAGTTTTTTGACATGATCTATATGTATGTACTCTAATGTTTTATTCCTAGCCAACACCGGCGGTTAAAAAAAAATTTTTTTTTGAACAATTTTATATATATATTCCTTATCTATATTTTTGCTAAATGTCTTATAAATTGTATGAAAGGAATATTTCTTATTGTAAACTCTTGCATTCTCACTAAGAGTTTTATGTATGCATTAGTATGGGGTTAATAAGAATTTATTTTTTTCGCTATTTTGCATGTAAAATCGTGTTTAACAACTAACCTTAATAAACTAACAATTTAGTTTTTTTCCGTATGCAAATAGCTAGGTGAAAATATTGCTTATGTATAAAATTAATATGCCATTTATCTATATACAAGTTGTAGTGCACGTGTATTTTTGATTTATACTGTAAAAAAGTTTTAATTTTAGAAATTCTGATGCCCAGTCCTTAATTTGACCATACATTCTGTTTTCGTCATTTGTTACTTTGAAGTAAGAAAGAGGTAGTCCTGGAACTTTGCCAGCTATTTTCGAGTCTAAAGCAGAAAGAGTTTCCTGGACGCTTGCCAGCAGTTGTTTCGTTCATCTGATAAATCCGATCGAACACTGGAAATTTTTTTCAGATGCATTCTCAAGTACTTTGGCTAGCTGACGGTTATCTGGGTCTAGACTGACCTGCAGATGGATGAAGCAATACCAAGTTTTCCCCAATAAAAATGATATTTTATGTCACAATTTAAATTTGAATAATTAATGATCGCATTTTTTATTTTAAGCGATCCTTCTGTACAATTTTTTTTCTTCTTTTCGATTCATGAATTTTTTTCCTTTCAATTTGTTTTAAGGAAAGTTGACCTGTAATCCCCGCTGTAAAACGTTGAACTATTTTTAACTAAGTTTAGTGCATAGAGTTTTCTGTCGTAAAACACCTCAGATGGAGCTTAAAAAATATTTTTATTATAAATTTTTCCTGAGTGGACAGTTTTTAAGCCCGGCACTTTTAATATTTTTTTCACTATTAGTTTAAAAAAAAGCAAGTAGTTATTGTTGGGCAGTTTAACTTAAGATTTCCCCTCTCTTTTTTTCCTAAAGTCTTATGTAGTTCAATTTTAGCAGTAAGTCACTGCAGCTAATTTTTCTTTGCATAGTATTGCAATAATTTAAAATTTGCACGGGTAAAAACCCGTTGAGGATTTTTACGTGAAATTTTTTTGGGGGGGAGGAACTGTGAGGTTATGCTAGCGTAACGCTACAAACGGAGTTCGCACTTGGCGAGTAACACGTGAATGTGAAGAATTTAGGATTCGGCTGATCAATAGAGTTAGTTCCTAGGATGAACGAATTTGCAATATGCTAATATTCTGAAAGTAACTTGTTTAAAAAGAGAAGGAAGATTGTTTTTGGATATAGATAGTAGGGAGGTTAGCGGCTAGAAGATAGTTGGAGGAAAGTGAGTAGAAGGTTAGTTGGTGGCTGCTTAGAGTAGAGTAGGAGATAGTAAATCGAGTAGATAGTGGTGTAAGAGAATCCTTCCGCTATCGAAAGATTACTGAGCCGTGAGTAGTAACGACATTAAATAAAGTAGTTGAGATTAATGGTGGTTATTTATTGATGTTAAGGTATTTAAGAAGGCTGCCCATTTAAGTTTATAAAGATATTTAATATAAGTTATAGTCCAACGCCCTCCTTTATTTAAGCTCTTAACAAAGCTCATTTATTTTATAAATTGACTTTGTCTCTATCTCATAATTTCATTAAGTAAATAAGTTAAGCTTCAATTTCAGCTTCAATCTAAAGTTAAATGAGGAATATGGCTCACTGTCGTTCGTCACTATTTTAAGGTTTTTTTTTTTTTTTTTTTTTTTTTTTTTTAATCAAATGGTAAAACAACAGAAAAAATTAAATCAATCAATTTTAAATTAAAAAACTGTTTATTACACTTATGTTTAAGTAATTTTTTTAGAAAAAACAACAATTTATTATTATTATTATTATTATTATTTAATTAATTCTTTAAAAAATATTTATATATTTATACTTATATTTATTTATTTATTTGTTTATTGTATTTATCGGAATAAATGGTAACAAAGTAAGTTAAATTAAAATTTATTTGTTTCTTATTTATCTATATCCTTTTAAAGCTAATGTAATATTTTTTTCTTTTATGTATTATGTTGGTCAGAAATAAATGGTAATATAGTGTAAAGAGCGAGAGCTGTAAAATACATCATTCAAAAACAAAAAACATTTAATAGATGCTGAGAGACAGTCATCTGAAAATCGTAGTTCTTGAATAATAACAGCTCTATTCGTCTTCGATAAACATCCAAATTGAAGTGCCCGTGAAAGACTTCAGGCTATTGAAACCTGAACCCGATGCATTGCGGGTGGAAAAAGAGCAGCCGTAAGCAATGGGTGCTCGAAGCAAAATTTAGAGTCGTTTGATTGGTTTATTTTCTTTTACATTATTATTATTATTAATATTATTATTATTTAGTTTTTAAATATAAAGTCATATAATATATATATATATATATAGTTATAGTTATATATAGTTATTAAATTCTTTTGAAAATCCAACTGAACATAATGATCAGCGAAGCGAGCGTAGTATGTACATATATATATATATATATGTATAAGGGTTAGATATCTGAACTTACTTGTTATAAATATTTTAAATAAATATTTTAAGACAACTCTAGAAGTAAAATATAATTACTTGGCGGAACATTATGTGATTTGTTTTAGGTGCTTTTAACCCATTCATGGGTGTTTTTCTTCCATCTAAATTTACTACCCAAGATTCTTCCCTGAAATTTCTATCACTATATCAGCAGAAAAATATAATTACAATTTTATGGGGGGGGGGGGGTGGAAAGAAGAACAAAAAATCACCACGTCTTGGTGCCCATATTAAACAATGCATAATCTTGAAAATGGAATTTTCGAGATTATTATTTAATTCCTTAAGTGTCATGGGTGTGTATACATGTTACCACATAAACTGCTGCACATTAAATTAGAAGATTTAACGCTAGAACGGCCGGAGTTGTCATTTTGACCGCAAAGATAATTATCTTCACATTGAAAAGGCGACATCCCGGTCGTTCTAAGCACGACAATGTAAAACCATTTCAAATTAATTGCATAAAATTATCATCTATTTAAAACAGATGTAAATAATTTAGGTAACGACAACGAATTCCTTCTCGGACTTATTAAAAGCCATGCAGTTTACAAAACAATTTTGATACAGTTTCGTAAGTATTCTGTTTTGCCAGCTGTACTTTATGTGTGACATTTTGTTTGTTTGTTTCTTATCTTTCTAAAATATAATGTAAATTGTATGTGTTAGTTTTGTTCGCCACAATAAAGATCTTTTAATATTACCTAGTACCTAAACATACAGTTTCTATGAGATATTAACCACTTCACCGGCCACTGTAATGTGTGGAAGGCTACATTTACCCCGAGTTCTCTCGGGATGGCCGGTGAAGTGGTAAAAGAACGTATGTCGAACATACCCACTTACTTTCTTTCAAAGTTACACTTCTTGGACGGAATTAAAAGTTTTCTCGATTTAGAAATTGGTCGATTAAATAAATTTTCTTGCAAATATAAAGAATATAATAATCATCATATTCTAATTAAAACGAAGGCGAATTTTATTATAGCACACTATGCAAATTCGTGTAAGTTTACATAATCTTAGTACTTTGCCAATATTAAGAGCCTGGTTTCATTTTTTGAAATAACGTTCTAGAACCTAATACTTGTACCTTGCACCGAGTTAACATTTACCATACTTTTTTTTTTTTTTTTTAATCTAGAACGCAATATGGTGCACAAAATTATCTGTAAAATTAAAAATTCAAAGCATTGAAGAAAAAAAAAATTAAAATTAGCGAAACATAAACGCTTGCAAATCCAGTAAATATACATTTTTCATATCTCTAAACTGATTAACAGCTATCCCAGATTGTCAACAGGAAATGATGTTTGGTTGGGTGCGATTAATTATTTTTAATTTTCTTTCTTTCTTTCTTTTTTTTTTTTTTATCAAGGTATCAACTCTCATACATATTTTTAAAGAGATATTAAGTTATTTCAAAAAGACTTCCAGCTTAAGATATATAAATACAATCCTTCAAACACAGCAGCTCAGTAATATTACACTTTTCTTTCAGAAAATTAAAAAAAAAAAAAATGATAAAATGTCCAATATGTGCTATTAAAATGAATTACAAATAATATTTTTTCGTTAATTTTATCAAGAGTATAATACATATATATATGCACACACACATATATATAAACAAAGACCATTTTATATCAGAAAATTGTTGAACATTTCGAAATTAAATAATTAAATCAAGTCATGTGAATTATACTAGAAATAACTGCACACAATCGTTCGCAGGGTAAACTACTCAAAGTGAATAAGATTAGCATTCAAATAAACTGAACAAATAATTAAGCTTGCTACAGTCGGAAAACTAAAGCAAAGAGAGCGAAAAATTTTGTGGCATATAAAGAGGCAGAAACGTATTTCAGAGTCAGTTCTACAGCTACGTAGTACCCAGCTTAAACAAATCCACATTTACTTAATATTTCTTTTAGTGTTATTTAGTCGCTGAAACTGAAACTGAATTAAAATAATAATAATAATTAAAAAGAAATAGAAACAAACAAAAACCGCTAGACAGTTTTAATTTCGTTTTAATTTAAGCTCTTTAAATTTCGTTAAATTTATTATTAAATTTTCGTTATTTTATTTAATTCGTTATTAAATGTCGCTATACTTTCATTATTTTTATTTCATGCAAGGTCTCATTTTATTGGCTTAAATAAAATAATATCAAAGCTTCATGAACGAATATTTATTGCTGAATTATTTATCACAAGAGAATGGTATATTCCGTTTATATTTGCACAACTTTAATTCTTGCTTTTATAATAGTCTTGTTAAAATTGTTTCTTTTCATAGTGTTTCTTATAGAGAAAGAATAAAAGCATTCATGGATCAAGCAAGCATTATCCTATTTAATTATTAAATTTGGATTTGGGTTGTTGCTCTACGGTCATTTTTTGCGCATCAAGTTGAACTGGGCAAGTGGCGTAAAGTTCAAATCCCTACGAACATCCATATGCCTAAACAGGAAGTCGAACCTGGAACCTAAAACCGAATATGACACGCTTCAAAATACGTATTTTATGTAGAGTTTTTTCTAATTATGTAGATTCAATTCAAAATAGAAATGAAAGTATAGTTACATATTTGATCACTTTTTGGTACATTCAAAAGCTAACGGGTATTTCTTCATTCGAAGTGAACATATTATCATTAAATATTGTAATATTTTAGAGGAACACAATAAAACGAAGCTTTACCATATTTGTCAACTTTTACTCTTTTTGGCTAACAGAAAAAAAGTAATTATATATTAATCAGTATGAGCTTTTTTAAAAATACATGCTAAAAGAATTCTATTAAATTTTTTCGGTAATCAAATACGGAGAAATTGGCATTTAATGTTTTATAATTCAAAATGGCATTCCATGAAGTCAGTGGTTGTTAAAATGTTGAAAGAGCGTTCTAAAAATTCACCAATAGTAGAATACCTGGGCTTAATAAGAAACGATATATTTATATTATAAATTATTTAATATTTTCATATATTGAGCATTCCGAATGTTCATTTAGCATCATAATTTATAAATGTCAGATATTTCTGAAAATTTAAATGCATAGCATGAAATGTAAAAACTTTTTGTTGTCTATTGCTGGTGTTTTTTGCACCTCATGAAGAAAGGCCACGTTCTTTCAAAACCACTTGTATTTATTTTATAGTGTGTGAAAAAGTTTTAAAAGTGGTAATCTGTATCCTACTTATTTAAAACATATTATTATAGAAATATGATAAAGATTTATGAATGAAAATAGTGGTATCAAATCAACGGAAATTTCCCATCCATCTGAAATCTCCATCTTTTATCCATCATCCATCTTTTATCCTGAAAAAAATGAAAGAGCGGGAAATATGACTCCTGGCGAATTTATGGTAAATGTAAATCATGCTTAGAGATGTAAGTACTTCGACAGCAGATTTCTCTCAGTATACATAATCTCTTAAATTGAGATTTTTTTTAACATGCATACATTTGAATTATTAAAAAGCATCAAAAGCTAAAAATTCAGTTTAAAACACGTCATTCATTTAATAAAATTATATTTACAACATCAAAAGAACAAAGATTTTCACCATGAGTTACATATGGCAGCTTCTAGTCAAACAAAGCATTTTAGCAAGGTACAAAGTGAAAAGTTATGTATATATATTACGAATTTTGGAGACTGTTATAGATATAAGAAGCTAGACAATATGAAAATACATATACTATGAAGAATTCACTTGAAATGCCATTTGTAGTAGAAACTTTTTAATACTTCGTAACATTATTTCAAAACATCAGATGAAAGATATGTTGACTGGAATGGGTTCACAGTCGTGATTTGGTTTGAGAAGGGTTGTAGTGGCTAGACAGGATTTACAGTAACTGTAGAGATCTTCTTGTTTTTTAAATCTTGTCTACCCACTACAACTTTTCTCAAAGCAAGCCACGATTTCGAATCCAAGTAGAATTCCATTAGATTCAACATCTCTTTTCTCCAGTGTTTTGAAGTAATGTTTCGAAGTATTAACAAGATTCTGCTACAAGTGACATTTCAAGTGAATTCCTCATAGTACCATATTGTCAAACTTTTTATATCTATAAGCATCACCCAAAGTCGTAATACATATGGCTGACTTTTCTCTTTGTACTTTGATAAAAGGCTCTGTTTGACCTGAAGATACCACGTAACTCATGGCGAGATGCTTGGTTCTTTAAGTATTGTAAATTTGATTTTAATAAATGGCTGACGTGTTTTAAAGTGTGTCTCAGCTTAATGCCTTTTAATAAATTTCTCACAATAAAAAATAAATTATTTAATCATCAAGAACTTCGGTGAATATAGCATGATAAAAATATCTGTATGGCAACAGGTTCAGCCAAAAATGAAAAATTTCGTAATTTGTTTTAACGGACCCGACTCTACACTCTGCCATGGAATTATTTGTATCTATATATAACTAAACAAACTTAATTATAGGGTGTTTATGATAAATAAATATACCATTATATAGCTTTTTCTAGTTATATGATTTTGATTAAACTTGTACGTATTATTAATAACTGGGAAACAAATTTCTTTCAAAAAAAAGTACATTTTGACAACCAGGAGGCAATTCGGAACTTAAACTTATCTGAGACAGTTAATTTCTTTTAAGGTAAGATGGTTCAGAGCTGCCAACTTAATCCAGAAAATTGTTTGTACCGCCCCCTTTTCTACACCATTTAATTTTAAGTGGTGTAGAAAAGAAGCGGTACTAACAATTTGCCGGATTAGGTTGGCAACTCTGGATGATTGCTCATGAGAATCTTGTATGAAAGGAATAAAATAAATTAAAACATAATATATTTTTATTTCTTATGTAATGTTTATATATTGAATACAAATATGAAATTTTATCAGAACATTTTTAATAATTATTATCCTAATTTAGAAAATAATACCAGTGCCAGAAAATTGATGATGTTCGAGAAATACGCAATAGGAAAATCAATGCCAAAAAGTGTTACATGACATTTGATTATTTTTTAACACCATGCTATTTAAAGTTGCAAAAACCGTAAATAGTTATCATTTTAAAAACATTTACTAAAATTGTCAATTAAAAGTCTTTTGTTTTAGATAAAATGTAAAAAAAAAAAAAAAAAAAAAAAAAAAAACTTTTTAATAACCTCGTCAATGCGTCAGTTAAAATGTCCCCTCCCCCACACCCTCCCACACACAAAAATATTCAAAATGGCTTCATTTTTCTAAAGGTTTCAATCAATCCCAACAATAAAAATATTCTACTTTTTCCCTAAATATTTAATTGTCATATTATTTAAATGTGTACCAATTACTCTTCCCGTTTTGAGGAGCTTTGCAGTTCACGGAGTATGGCTTTTTTGATGAATTTGGACGAGAGACACCTGTGACGGCGTCACGCATCTTCCGTTGCCTCAGAGTATAGGTTGACAGGGTAGAGTGTCCTGAATTTAAAGTCTCTGACAACCAATGGAGAAGAGAAACATAAAAGAAATAATAATAACAATAATTTTGGAGCTAATTTGAAAGGAAGCACAAAAAAATACTTTGGCGAAACTTGTGCGTATTATCAGGCTTTAGGAAAATAATTTCTGAAAAAAAGTAAGATTACATTTTGACCACCAGGAGGAATTGCGAAACTTAGACGTATCTGAGGCATTTAATTTCTGTACGTAAGGAAGTTTGATCATCAGAATTTTGTATAAAACGTATTCGTTTTATACAAAATAATGTATAATAAGTTTTATTTGATATAATGTAAATATACTGAATATAAATACAAAATTTTATTAGAAGATTTCGATCAATTATTATCCTAATGCAGAAAATAATACCAGTTTCAGAAAATCGATGATGTTCCAGAAATACGCAATGTGAAAAATATTCAATGCCAAAAAGTATTGCATGATATTTAATCGTTTTTACTAACCATTTTTCTGAAGTTGCAAAAATTGTAAATCGGTGTCATTTGTAAAACATTTGCTAAAACTGCCAATCAAAATATTTTATGTTTTAGTCAAATTGTTTTTTTTTTTTTTTGTGTTTGTTTGTTTTTTTGTTGTTGTTATTTTTTAAAGCGCAAGTTCTTTAATCGTTTGCTCTCGAACATCGCCTCTCATGCGACATTCTGTTCATTGCTTCAACTCGAACGTCGCTCGAGAGGCGCCATGACCATTTAAGTTACTATATATTTAAATCTACCAATAGTGTTCCACAACTAAAAGTGCCATAACAGGTGTAATACTTATTTAAGAAAGAGACACCACCTACATTTTTATTAAGTGTCTTTGGGCGTTTCTTGCCTTGGCCATTGGTAAATGGCCAAGAAAGCTTTGCAAAATATCACACAATGGAAAATTATGAATCGTAAATATTCATATATAATGTTTGTAATATGTAAATATACACCAAATATAGAAATAAAATGTTTATATTTAATATTCTAATGTTTTACATTTTGCATTCTTTTATTAAAACTATTGTCGGTATCTCATTATGCTTACTAAAAGAAGGCTCGAATGCAAAAGTTTAATTTTCCATCACACTTCAGACCCGCACATTTGGAAGATACAAAGTAGTCGATATAAAAAGAGGCCACTGGCAAAAAAAAAAAAGAAAGCGCGGCCTTCGTAAAAGGGGTATAAACTTTCATTATGCAAGCCTTTTATTACGTGGCCAGCCAGATCTTATATTAAGCTAGATTAAATTTAGATTGACTAGCTAAAAGGCGGAAACTACGAACCCTGCTCTACTTCTATACTTTTGAATAGACCTCTTCATACTTGCCAACATCCTAATTAATATCCCGTATTGTTGTTAGTCCCGCCCTTTTTTTCACACGAGTAAATTTTTTGAGTAATATTCTCCAAATGCAATTACGATTTAATAAGTAGAAAAATTCTCTAAAAAAGATACTGGTGTGAAAAAGAAGGCTGGGCTAACAATAATACGGAATATTCATTAGTATGTTGGCAAATATGCCTCTTACACAATTCTGATTCTGATCTCAAGCCACGCCCTTTTAAGAAGCATTTTCTAGGATGAAAAATTGTTCCAATAGCACCGGAAAAATTAGGTAGTTTTATATGCGGATCACCAAATATCTGGAAAATAAGATCGAGATATTAGTTTAACAGTGCGAAAAAGGCTTCGACAGAAAACTGTTAAAGCGTCAATAAAAATGTCCTTCCACTACACCGAAATATTCAGGATAATTTCACCTATGAAATGGTGTCAATCCAAACAATGAAAATAATCGACGGTTTTCTCTGTATATATAATATCTGTCGTATTGTTTTACACGTGTATCAGATAACATACCTGCTAACGATCTCATTAACACTTTCGCGACCGCTGACGTAGATTCACGTCATTTGAAAATCTCTAACTCCATCAGTAGGCGTTTCTTTCGCAATTTGTATGTTATTTATTTTTAAAAAGTGTACCCAATATTCATATTTGTACTATCAATATACTATGGATATAAAAGCTTTGATTAGAAAAAGTATAACTATAATATATATCCATTTGTAATATAAATGTGAATACAGAAAATTTGTTCTGAAATATTGTAACTAGAGAGAATAACGCCCACAGGCGGACCTTACTGGGAAAAAGACAAAAACATGCGGCTGCGAAAGTGTTAATAAGAGTAAAATTGTTAACTCCTCTTGAAAAAAAAAATCTCCTTTTTCACACCATTTTATTTTTAGAGTACTTTTCTTCAAATGTTGTTACGATTTTTCAGAACCAATTTTCAAAGACCAGTCAGGATCTTGAATTAAATAATCCCTCAATGGATCTTGAAAATTGTAATGGGAAAGATCCACTGATTCCTAGAGGCTCTTTTCAGAGCCAAAATTCGATGAACATTAAAGATCACTTACGCAATTCCTGGATAATTTCTGATATTTCAACTTCCAGAGATAAAGATAATTCTACACATCGTTTTAAGGGTATGAAATTTACCAACCTTGAGCTCCTAGCAATGCTCTTCAGATGTGGAAAATTCGACGAGATAAAAATATTAATGATTGAAAGACTCTCAGATAACGACAACGAGAAATTCCTGGAATTTTAACTCCAAATCTCCGTACCCGGAACTTTTAAGACCACTAATGGACAAATTAAAGACTTAACAGTGTCTGAAATTAGAACTCTTATCAACGAATTTCCCGAGTTCCGAATTGGTTTAAGAAAAGTTGAATCAACTGATTGGACTAGAGACGATGTTCTCGATGAAATAACTGATGATAATCAGGTATCAGACAATCTTCCACTAACTGAAACTAATTTTCCTCCCCTAACAACTAACACTTCTAATGTCAGGGCTAACAAACGTAAACTCGAAAATGATAGCCATATCCAAAATTCTAGCAAAACGGAAAATGCTTACAATATCCCAATTCCAAATAAATTCGTCTCTCTTAATGAAAATGAACTTTCAGATAAGCCTGCGCCACTAGATGGCGACTGCAGTGAGAGCACTAAATCTATCCCAAGAAATGGAAATAAATCTAAAAATAAAAAACTTTCTTTACCGAAAGGTCGATTCATCACTGTCAGGTCCGGAAATAAGAAACAACTCCAAAAAATCTTGAAAAATCGATAGGTTATTGCAAATTTATTGCAGCACCAGCTGATGATTTCATAAAAATCTTTCCTCAATCTAATGATGATCATGACCTCATTGCTGAAAAACTCACTGAAATGAAGGTTCAATTTTATCTCAAAAGTCATCGAACTAATGCACCTTTAACCCTTTAACGTTCACTACTTAATTTATTTTAAAAATTACTAAATTAATTTAAAAAATGGCTTCTAGATACATAGTTGATCATAAATATTTAAAAAATAAAAAATTTGCATTGTTCCTTTTACAGACATTTTCGGTTTGAAACATCTGTAAGTAAACCTTATTAAATTCAAATAATATTTAACTTAATAAATAAATCACTTTATAAGTAAACATTATCGACAACAAAAACTCGTAAAAGTTGCATAGATCCCAACATATATATTTATTCCGGAGTATTTTAACCCTTTGCGGTGCAAGGTAATTCGGATCATTTAAATTACACTGCCACCGGAATTTACGAACATAATTAAAATGCAAGAAATTTTAAATTTTCACGTTAAAAAAAGGGCAATTTTTGTTATGTTATAAATGTAAATTTTTGCTAAAAAATTTCCGGGATGAATTTTTGCACTTGAGAATTAAAATTAGGTGTTCCATCAGCGGGAACACTGCGACTGAAAGGGTTAAAGGCTATCCGAGGGCTTCCCTCTGAAACTACCAATTTAGACATAGAAGACGAACTAACAAAAAATTTAATGTACTCAAAATTAATCAATTGACCAGCTTCAAAACAAAAAAGCCCATGCCATTATTTCAAATTCATCTCGAAAATAGCGATTGTAGCAAAACCATTTTTGAAATTACTTCCCTTTTATATTATCGTGTACAAATTGAACATTATAAAAACCCTTCAAAGACCCTTCAATGACATCGTTGCCAATTATTTTTTCATTCGGCCAAAAATTGTCATATGAAACTAAAATGTCTCCGTTGTACTGGTGATCATCATACGAAAGATTGCAATTTAGAAAAAGATGCACGAATTGCTCCGATGTGTTGTAATTGTAGTGGTGATCACCTAGCAAATTACCGAGGTTGTCCTAAATTTCCAGAAAACGGCAATAAATACGTTGCTACTAAAAATATCCGTCCTTTCTATCAGAATCCCACCGTCCAGTCCGAAATTTCCTATCAGAAACCCTCCGTCCAATCCGAAATTTCTTATGCGGCTATAGCCGCTCCCTCCGATCTCAAGCGTGATACCTTGAATCCTCTCACCGAACTTAATGAAATTCTAAATGCTATTGCTTCGGAATTCCAAGTTAATTCCTTTATTGATAGTCTTAATAAACTCAAATTAGCTAAAAGTAAAATGCAAACTACTAATAATGTACTAGAAAAATTAAATATTCCCCAGAAAGCCCTCGGAGAACAGAACACTTCTCTCCTTTAGGGAGTTTGGTGCTTTTTAGACTTGCAATGACCTTTCTTTTTAGAATTCTATGTATAATTATTCTCCCCTCTGGTTGAATTGCCTAGCCTTTGTTTTTTTTTCTCCTAACATCTGGTACTTGTAATCATTTTGTTATCTATCATCTCTGGTTTGCTGAGGTGTGAGGCATATCCATTTTGGCCCTGGGTACTCGGCACTCATCATTTCTCTCGAACTTAGAATAAAGTTACTTTTAAAAATGACTGGTGAAAAAAAAAAAAAAAACCAGTTACTAAACGTATTACACTTCATAATGAGATGATTGTCATGCATGAGTATGTCATGAACATGTATGTCATGATAGCGTTCCTGTTTTGAGGAGATTTTTAATTCAAAGGCATTGACTTTTTTCAAACATTTGTTTTTTCCTTCAAAGAGCTGTAGTATATGCACTCTGCATATGATGGAGATATATAATAAACCAACAACTTGTATATATTACTGTTTAAATGAAATTTTAAAATTAACCTTCTGATATGAAAAGCATGCTGAAACTGAAGCGAGTGAATGAATCGCTATACAATTTGATATATGGACGATTCCCGATTCGCAAGGAAATAAAGTTTTGTTTTCAGTTCCAAAAATCTTCCCTAGGTGAACTATGCTCTTAAAAAAATGGACCAAATTTAAGAAATGAATAAACCGCATGGAATCGAAAGCAAATCAATAATTGTTCAAATTGTTTACGAATTCCTTATGAACCAATAATACAACAAAAAAGTTTTTTTTTTTTTTTTCGATTTATCCATACAGAGCGTCATCCAGTGAACAGTTTCGAAACTAATTTAAAAAAATTATTGACTAAATCTCATGCATTATCCACACATCAAATTTTGTTACAATACCCTGGAAAGTTTTAGCTAATGGATATTTATAGTGGAAATTCAATTATATTTATCTTGCATAAAGAGCAAAGTAATTATCTTAATTAATATTATTTATAATAATTAATATCAATTAAATAATATTGATTAAGATAATTACTTTGCTCTTTATGAGAGATGACTATAATTGAGTTTCCACTATAAACATCCATTAGCTAAAACTTTCCAGGGCATTGTAACCAAATTTGATGTGTGGATAATGCACGAGATATGGTCAAGAATTTTTTTTTTTTAAATTAGTTTCAAAACGGTTCACTGGATGGCGCTTTGTATGGATTAAATCGAAATTAAAACAAAAGAAACAACTTTTTTGTTGTATTATCGATTCATAAGGAATTCGTAAATAATTTAAAAAATTATCGATTTGCTTTCGATTCCATGCAGCTTTTTCATTTCTTAAATTTGGTCTTTTTTATAAGAGTACTTTTTCGTTCACCTGGGGAAGATTTTTGGAACTGAATACAAATTTTTATTAAAGCAAAGTAATTATCTTAATTAATATTATTTGTGTTATTAAATGACAGTAATTAAATAATAAACTATTATTTAATAACAAAAATAAGTTTAGCATTTTATGACATTAGATCGGATATTGTTATTGCCAGTGCTCTCCCACTTGGATTACTACAACATCGAAAAAATATTACAATAAAATTAAGCGGACTGACGAAATATTTGAGGCAAACTAGAAAAATAATATTAAATAAAGTAATAGTTCGACACTTCAGTTTTCAACCGGCTTATTTTGATAATATACTAACGTACAACATTAATCTTTCGCCTGTCTTTGGGAATTCTCATAACTATACTAAAAAAGTAAGGACAAAGAAACAGCAAAGTAGGAATGAGCAGGCCTCTCACGTTCCTAAAATATTACTTACATTTTATTATATAGACTACTATCACTAATAAAATTATTTTTTTAATATTTTAATGTTAAAACTTTATATATAAATATATAAGTAAAGTCTTAAAATAGCGGTGAGAATATAACAAAAAGACCGTAAGATTTTAGGAATGGTGCGAGTCCTGATTACGTTAATAATTTAAATTTTAAAAGAAATTATTAAATTATTTTTTTTATTAGTTTCACATTATTTACTATAATTTAAGATGAACTATCATATATAATACAACTATATATACCCATAATTAGTTATTCATGGAAAGATTATTCAATTAAAGAGGCGATAAAAAATGGAGAAACTAAAAACACTCCAAATTCTTTGCAACAGGGGGATCAGAGGCTAGTGTAAGATCCAGCATGCCTCTAAGAACATCTTATCGAGTAATGCAAATTCGGAGTTTAGAGAAAGCATAGAAAGAAAGAATGATATATATATATATATATATATATATATAAATATATTGCAGCCTGATGATGAACAGCGCATTGCAGGTTCGGCTAATTTTTATACAAAATGCAATCGAAGATATATTGCAGTTATGTCACATGAGAAAGGTATTCCTTTTGTTTCTCTTCGGACTATTAGAAGATATGAAAAAACTGCGTATCTTAAGTGATACCAGGAAATGGTTCCAATGCTAATGATTGCAAATAAAGCTAATCGTGTTCAGTTATGCCAAGAAAATGCTGATAGAAAGTGGAGCAATGTTTTGTTTACGAATGATAGTACCTATTAGTTCCACAGTCACTTTCTGAAAGAGTGGCTAAAACAGCAACCAACAAAAAAAATATTAAAATAAGGATCCACATTCATTGTTTGGAGAGGAATGTGTCTATGTGTAGTAACTCCCTTAAATATCGTTAACGGTAGAGTTAGTGCTGAAAAATACCACTAAATTCTTCACGAACGTGTCCTTATAATAGTTGTTTTACATCCAGATGAATGGGTTCTATTGCAGGAAGGAACCACGCCTCATACTGCGAGATCAGCAAATGCAATATCTGAGGGGTCATAGAACTGAGCAACTTAAGTTCTCCCTCCAAAAATTGCAAAGATTTTAGTCCCTAGAAAACTGATATTTTGTAAACGTGCCCTTCGTAGATAGCATGAAGCAAATTTTGTTGATTGGAAGCACAATGTGGGGCAACACTTTTCGAGGAAATTCTTAGCCAACCGAATTCAGGGGTGTTAAGAAAAAAAAAAGTGAAAAAACTAATATTATCATAGATTACAGTCAAGTCTTTACAGTATCCAATAATATTTAATTTCTTTAAAATTTTATTTTGTTTATAAAGCAACTTATTAATATGTTTTACCTACTTTCTACTTCAGATGAGTTGTTTACATTTGTTGCTTTCCGCAAATTACTCCTTACTTACCAACACTCAAGCTCAAGCATAGATTCTAACATTTTAAATTATTCTGAAATATTTTTAGACCCACCTTTATTTCGCTCCACTTTATTAATATAAAACTTTTCTCCAACATATAACTTCGATAAACTAAAAAAGAATGCACCTAAAAAAATAACCGGCATTAAATGAGTTAAGATTCAATTATGTTACGGTAGAGTTTAACATGCTTGATCAAGCTGCTGAATCACTTCAACAGCTTTTGTCACGACTACCATTTCCACAATAGTGCCACCAACACTTGCCGGTCATTTTTACTTTTAATATACGTTTCTTTTCAATTATAATTTCTGGTGTGTATAGAAATACTGGCTGGCAATTGGTTTTCTTTCTTCATAATGTAATTTTTTAACAGTTTTCAAGCAATTCGAAGTATAATTTGAGGAAATTCTAATTTTTAAAATATAATAATTTTCTGGATTATGATGCTGATAAATATACCAAATAATATTTTTAAATACGTGAAGAATATCGATAAAAATTTTCTTTAAATTAGAAATTTGTATTATTAACTTGCATAATTGCAATGTTTTTTGTTAAATAGTCAGTTTTTACTGATATTTAAAAATGCATTCTTAAAAAATAAAATAATATAAATCGGAAAAATTTCAATTTATAAATCAATTGTTACAAACTTTTATGTTAGATACAACGATATAATCTGAGCATATTTATCATAAAGCATTTAAAATTATTTTAGAAATAAAATTTTGCTAATCCGTTTAATAATTCAGGTATACTTCATGAAAGTAATTACAAAAGTAATGCAGACTTTTTTGCTTTTCTTACCCACATACACAGTAGAGGAAATACTGTTTTTGGGTCAAATTTTCGAAATCGAGATTTTGTTATATTTACACGTTTTGAAGTCTCCTGAATCAGAAAATTATATTTTTATCGGTTGGTCTCAGGCCCTGACTAACGGCAGGGCATACGGGGCAAATGCCCTGGGCCCCCGTACTGGAAGGGGCCCCCTACAGGCATATGCAGAAATTCCGGAACCTAAAGAGCTCTTATGCTACTGCAAGGGGGCCCCCCAGAATAGGCTTGCCCCGGGGCTCCAGGTAGTCTAAGTCGGGCCCTGGTTGGTCTGTGCATAGCCTCCTAAAAAAGATGTCCTCCGCATGGCTCGGAAACTTGGCAACACTTCAAGCGATAGACAGCGCCACCTGGTACAGATGGCGCGACTTTTGTATTCAACTGTCGCCAATAATTTTAAAAAGCGATATATGATTCATTCATATAATCCACGTTTCTTCAATTCGCCTTTTATGTATATTAAATTCTACCTTTAAAAATTTTTGGTGGCTGTTGAATAAAAAAGTCTCGCAATCTGTACAGGGACGCTGTCTACCGCCAAGTTTCAGAGCAACGCGGAAGGCATCTAGTTTAGGAGGCTGTTGTCTGTGTATGTGTCTGTTATCAGCGTATATCAAGAACAATTAATAGCAGAAATTCGAAACTCGGTATATTAAATATGTATCATATATTGATGCTAAACTAAACTTTTTGTTGAGATCAAGCAAATGGTTCGTGTACAGGGACACCCAAGGGAATTCAAATACATTACGACTATGAGAGAAATGGATGGTAAGTACAGTTTAACATCTGTAGACTGCACTAAACCGAACGAAATGAACATATATTTTTATATGCAAAAAGTATGTAGTGCGTATATTGTGGTATGGAAATTTTTCAATAGTCGTTGACAGGGCACCCAAAGTTTTTTGATATACTGGGGCTAAACTTGGAAGTTGTTATGTTTTTCAAGTAAGACTAAATTTAAGTGTACAATACTGTTTATAGTGCACATTGTTTATAGACAAAATATATATGGTTCCTCAAAATTGAGCTAAACATTCGTTTCTATTGAATGCAATTCATGGACGTGCTTTGATACATTTTACTATGTCGACAAACACTGCTCAGAAACGAAAATCAACTTTCCATACAGATGCAGTAAACAAAGTATTTTCTGAAGTTTTGTTTTCATTTCTGTTTTATGGTACAGTATCACGTTTTCTGGTTTCTTGAATACGAAAGTCCAATACTTAGCAGTTTATTTGTATGTATTATCAGCATAACTTATATAACTGCAAAGAATCCAAATTTGGTATTTTGAATGTTGCTATTTAAAAATTCGATCAAGTTTGTCAAATTTGAACGGAGGTTAATAACAGTCTTTATTTTTGTTTTTAAATAAATGTCAGTGCATTCCTAAGCCTATTTTAGAATGTCACATTGATCTTTATTATCTTATACCTTGTTAATCTTAAGATTTAATATGAAATCTGTCTTTATAGCAATGAAATACAGGGTAAGACAAAATGATGTGAGTGACATACCAGAATTTGTTTTCCTTTTTTTCCTTATTTACGCGTCTATTTGTTTGGAAATATTTTTAAGAAGCCTTTATAATAGTTTCTATTCACAATGGCAAATTGTCACTGCGTAGAAAATTTCCTGAATGACTCAAATAATGGCAGCGTGAAGGTTGGTCAGAGATGGAAAACGGCATTTTTAAATAGGATCTCACAATTTTGGGAATAGGACAAATTTTAGAGGAATCATGTATTATAATTATTGGAGAATCCAGTTGATAACGCACCCCACCCTTATAGTAACATCTGTGCATAGTTGCCATTTTTGCACGTTCTTTCCTTATCGGAAAATTGCAATAGATTTTTTTCTATATATTTCTGTAACAGTTTTCACTGATAAAATGAAAGAAAAATAAAATCTGGTAACCAAAAAGCGTAAAATTTGGCAAGTATGCTATACTTACATCAAGGGTAAATTTCGACCGAACACTATCATAGAGGCCCAGTTTCGATTGCGTTTCATGCGTTTTTATGTCAGGTATTTGTAATAATGCCAGACAGTATTGTTCCGCTACACTTATTTTGTACAAATTCTATCTGAAAGGACTATCCCTTAGTGATAGTTTATTTGGATTTTAACAGAACTAGAAAATACAAATTTCGTTGTATAGTTGGCTCTCTCTACTCATTTAACTGTTATTTCAACTTCGGTTAAAATTTCTTGATAATAGCTTTCTACTTCAGGGGTGTTTGCGTTCCGGGTTTTTTTATTTTATTTCTCACCAGTAATTACGAATTGTGATTTTGGTCGTTAAATTTTACTAGAAAACTATCAATAATATCACTGTTGAAAAATTCTAGTGAAAAATCCGGGACCGCAATTACCCTTGCCACTGTTAACTCGCTGCACACTTCATATAAAGAACTGTAGATTTCGACTGAACTTTTGCCATGTAAAGTTTCAATTTCTGTGTATGATCTTAATCCTCAACTCTGACAGTTTAAAATACTGCTGCAAGTTCTAACTCTTGTTAATGAAAATAAAAACAAAATATCGTTGAAAACAAAGCATCTGCAACTTTCTCGAAGTTTGACTAACAACTGACATAACTTCTGTCCCTCTCCTTCACAGCTGTAAAATTTTTAACATTACCCTTGTAGTTGTTTGTTTAAATTCTCTAATTTTTACAGATTTACATTTTTTTTTTATGTTCGCATTTAGCCAATCGTTCAAATAATTTTTGAGTTAAAAAACAAAATATGTATATAACTCACCTAAGTTGTTGTCTCTTAAATTTCATTTTAAACAGTTCTGAAATTAACTTACAACTCTAGCAATAGTTGTTTAACATAATCAAGATATTCATTACTAATTCTTTTTCGCATGACGTTGGAACAAAATTAATAAAACATAAACTAATTTTCATTTAATATGGATTAAAATTTGCTTAATATTTAAAAAAAGTCGGTTATTTTTAAATGTCTTCCTTATTTTAAATATTTTTTTTCTTCTCTGGGGCTTCTAGAGGATGATAATTTTGTATTTATTTATTTCTTTTCTTTCCTTTTGCCCTCCCCCCCTTTTTTTTCTATTTTTCATTTAATTTTCTAAATCTAGAAAAAAAAAAAAAAACATATGTGCAGACGATAATTTACATTTCTAAATTCACTTCTTCATCAAAAATATCTACGATAACGCTTTTTATTTATTTACAGATGAAACATTTCTGTCTAAACAATAGCAACATTAACATTTATTTTATTATTATTACTCTTCGCATCATTAATTAAATTTTAATTTCCCTGTCGAAAATTACGTCATTGACTATATATATATAACATACTTGCCAACCATCTCATTATGAACTGCACAATATTTAGTATCCGCGTTTTTTCTCACACCAATAATTTTTTAGAGTACTTTTAGTCTTATTTAACCTTAACAACATTTGGAGAGAATAACTCTAAAAATCTAGTGGTGTGAGAAAAGGGGCGTTTTCAGGAGGCGTTAACAATTGAACGGTTATTAATGAGATAGTTAGCAAGTATGTATAAAATAAAATAAATAATAAGAGAAATTATATGCAGTTGACAAATACAGTACCTTTTGTAATGCGAGATTTCTTATTGATAACTTCATTAATTAAAGCAATAAAAATTTCTAACCAAGAGTAATGAGATTGTGGAATGTTCGGCATACATTGATACCTCTCGTGACTCGAGAGACATTCCCATTTGCAAGCAAATACAGTTGCATATAATATATATACTTATACAGACGTTAGCAACAGTAAAGCATGTCTGCCAAGCACCACATTACGAACCGTACAATTTTTGCTACCCCCTTTTTTTTTTTTTTACACCAATAATTTTTTAGAGAAATTTTAGTCTTATTTAATCGTAACAACATTTGGAGAGCATTGCTCTAAAAATATAGTGGTGTGAGAAAAAGGGCGTTTTTTTCAGGGGGTGTTAACAATTGTACGGTTATTAATGAGATGGTTGGCAAGTATGAGTAAAGGTTTTTTAATACATAGATAAATGAGATAAAATTTTAATTTCCAATTGTTATTTTTAAAATTTCTTTCCCCAGACATCGTTTCGAGTCTGTGACGAATTTCTAAAGATATCACCTGAGACATTTCAGTCGGTGTAGCTGGTTGACATATGAATTATGTTAATGTAGAACTCAGCATGACGGCATTTGTGTTGTTAAGTCTTGTTTTTCACAATCTATATAAATTTTGACAATATACATAATTTTTATTCAGTTCAGAGAATTAAAGAAGTATTGGTTAAAAATTGAGGTTAAAATCGGAAATATAAGAAGGTAAAAATCACCTGACATATATATTTTTTTTAATTTATCATATCTATAAAGGAATTATAAATTAATTTGTATTTATTCGTATTCATAAAATTTTTATTATGCCTCTATAAAATAGAAAAATTAATTGTCATTTCAATATTTCCATGTATTAAAAATTAATATTCTTTTTTTTTTTTTGTATGAACAAGTGAAACGCAATGTTTTTCGAAAAAACTAAAATGTGTTTAATACAAAATAAATAGGTTTTGCTGTATAACTGTGTGTCACAAAATGTATAATTTAAAATTTTTTACGAATTTCAATATGTTGATTTAAAAGTTAAAACAGAAAAGTGTGTGTTTTGAAATATATCAGTCATTAAATTACCAAATAATTTTATAATAATTATAACATAAATCATAGATAAAAAATTTTTTAAATAATAAAACACTTGGTTTACGCAGTTTTTGGATAATAATTTAAATACTGACAATATTTCTAGATTCTCAGTAATTAGAGCAATACAATTTTATTAATACCTTTAGCAACATGTGGTTACTTATAATATAATAGAATACTTTAATTTTTGTATTTTTACTTCATAATGTTTTTGTAGATATAAAAATGTTTTCTTTTATTATATTATATATTAAATTCTGTTAGTTTAGATGTAAATTGTATCCATCTTCGTTTTTTTTTATAACTTTGTCTATCAAATAAATGTTAAAATATAAAATCAACGAGTTTTACTCGAAACCTTTGGACGACAGAATTATAGTTGTAGTAGTTTTATGAAGAATATTTTTCAAACGCTGTAACTGAACATTTTTTTTCTTTTTTCGAATATCTTAAAACAATTGTATTTCTTATTTCGTATCATGATATGACCACAATGAATATAACTCCTGAAAATATTTTAGTAATGAAAAGTTTTATTCACACAAAACGATATTTCCATCATTTTCGTTAAC
Organism: Salticus scenicus; assembly: GCA_963930645.1. Classification (NCBI taxonomy): domain Eukaryota; kingdom Metazoa; phylum Arthropoda; class Arachnida; order Araneae; family Salticidae; genus Salticus; species Salticus scenicus. The sequence goes on along the minus strand of OZ005660.1, from coordinate 199,818,728 downwards.
ACTATTTTCTAAGAATACACTCTTACCTTATTAGAGAAAGAAAACTTTAAATAGTATCTGAATTTGGTTTTGTATATTGAAATAGTAGAACATAATCTTAGATCATTTAATACTACGCATAACTAATAAATACTTACATCGTATCCCTTCACACCTCCGTTTTACTTTATACAAAACACCTCAAGTCGTCATTTAGACAACTTGGTAACAAGAGCAAAAGGATATGATGTCTTTCATCATACGCACTGCTTTCATTTAAATTCAATATATAAATATTTTATTTTATTATTTCCGGTATAAATAAATCCTTCTTTTATCCGTTCTTCTGAATATAGTTTTCTGTCAATTTTCAAACATTTTCAATCACAGACATGCCAACATTTTAATTTATTGCGCTGGTTGTTAGTAAAAATATTTTTTAAATTATTAAACACATGGAAGCAAAAATTTATGATATCGGTTTGAATTTAGAATGACAAAGGGTGTTAGTTATAAGCGAAGATGTAATCATTGTTAATTCATCTAAGCTCCTAAATTTCAGTTTAAATAAAATAAACGGTTTTTAATGTAAAACATTGTAATGCAGTTCTAAATTATCACATTCAAATTTACAGTGATCCAACACAAAATTTGTCTGAAATCGATGCTTTATCGAAGAATCCCTTTAAATGTTAAAGTTTAATTATTTAAGATGATAACGGAAATGTATGCAATGTTTATGGATTTAATTTTTACATATCTACTGAACTTGAGCCAGTAAATATGCCATATGAATTTATTGATATATTTGGTGTTTTTACTAAGCCCTCATTACATTTAGTGCAAAAAGTATGCAAAATTATACAAATTAAAAGCAAAATGTGTCGAGTAATAGTCATGCTTAAGGGAAAGACCCGAAAAGCAGCGAGATTAGGATTAGAAAGATTTATGTCTTCTTAATCCTATACGCAGCCATTTATGATCATTTTTATGGCTTTTGTTTTATCTGATGACATGCTAAAAATGCTGTGTTTTGAAATAATTTCAAATATTTCTGTATTAACGTTTGTAGGACAAGCGAATTTATTTAACATTAAAGTTTATTAAGTTTAGATATAAATACAGATGCAGGGTTCCTCAGAATTATGCTATAAAATTGCATTGTAGGAATTGCATATAGTGGTCTGCACGGGCTGAAGTTTTCAGGCCCGGACCCGGCCCGGTCCGTTGGAAAGGTTTGCTTACCCGGCCCGGCCGCGTATCTACGATATGTTGGCGCGTACAAGCGAACCTGGCGCATTTTTGTAGCTCGCGCCAAAACCTTCTCTGCCGCAAAGCAACCGTTCTTTCCATTTCATTCACGATTCGTTAAGGATTCGAGCAATTTTTTTTCCCACAAGAGAATAAACTATTAAAAATGTGTCAATGGAGTTTTAGTATCGTAATTCTTAAATAATATATTTAATGCCAAAATTTATTAGAAATCCTCCACCCTTTAAATTTAATTTAGCAAGATTAATGAAGAAATAAAATTGTAATATTCTAATTTTAAAGCTTTTAAAATTGTTCTTGAAATACATTTATTTATTTATTTATTTATTTTACTTTCTCTTACCAACATATATGGCAGAGAAAGTATTGTTTATGGGTCAAATTTTAGAAATTGAATTTTTGTTATATATACACGTTTTGAGGCTCCCTGAATCATAATTGTTAAAAATGTGTCAATTGAGTTTTTGTATCGTTATTTTTAGATAATATAATTTAATACCAAAATTTATTAGAAAACCCTTTAAATTTATTTTATCAAGATTAATGAAGAAGTATATTTGTAATATTATGATTTTAAAGCTTTTAAAATTATCCTTGAAATACATTTATTTTATTTTATTTTATTCTGTTTTATTACTATTTTTATTATTTACTTTCTCTTCGTCAAATAAAATTGTTTCTAAACCTATTTTAGATTATTTGAAAAGTACATTAAACTTTACATCCTTACGCTATTGATCTTAAGATTTAATGTGTAATCTGTCATTATAGTATTGAAATGCAGGGTAAGAAAGAAAGTCGTGTGAGTGATACACCAGATTATTCTTATTATGATCATTATTTAGATTATTTTACCCATATATTGTAAGAAAAGTTTTATTTTTGATTCAGATTTTCGAAATTGAGTTTTTGCTACATTTGCTTAAATATCCTGAAACAAAAAATTAGGTTTTCAGCGGTTGCCTGAATGTGTCTGTGTGTTTGTTATCACCATACCTCAAGAATAGATATTGGGACTCGGATGAAATATTAAGTAATTTGTGTACAGCGACTAAGAAAAGAATTCAAATTCATTAAGTCTATGTGTGAATTTTCTGGTAAATACAATTTAATATTTTTGGATGAAACAAAATAAAATAAATTGAACTTATATTTTATGTGCATGAAAGAATGTTTCGTATACAATGTAGAATGTATATCCTTTATTAGAAGTTTACACAGAACCCCACAAAAGAATTCAGATATATTCATACAATGGAATTGATGAAAGGTCATTTCATGTCGTGCTATGTGTTTTAAATTCTGTGCTAAATTAGTACACTATATTGTGTTTGTAAAATATATAGTAAATATACAGGGCTACCCCAAATTAAATGAAAGCATTTCTTTTTATAAATAAAAATCAATGTAATAAATGCAATTAAAGTTTAATTAGTTTAAAATTATTCTCTTATTCTAATTTACTTTATCTTATCCGTAAAAGGTCGCGAAAGCATTGTTTTCTTATCAAGTTTTCGAAATTGAATTTTTGTTACATTTATATGTTTTGAGGTTTCCTGAATCTAAAAATTATGTTTTTAGTGGTTGGTTTATGTGACTTGTCTGTGTGTATTATAGATATTGAGTTTGTAAAATGGGTGCATCAGTTTTTAAATATCACTTATGTTATTGATAAGGACAATATTGCTTTGGAACAATGTAAGTTGTAAACTTCGCATGTTATTCAAAATTTACGTTTTCTTTTTAACATGGCAAAATAGAGCAAAATTTCGTTAAAACGTCCATTATGCCAATATTTTGTCGTAAATATGTCAGACTAATATTTTAAAATATATTTTTTAATACACTTCATTAAATATGAACATTTTAATTTGAAACTTTAGTAATTAAAACTTGTGTTTCCTTCATTTGACAAATTAGGCCAATACTTCCCACGAACTTACAATATGGGGATCAGATGTGTTGGAAGTTAATGTACGAAAACAATCCTAATAAAATTAGTCATTTAATTACGATATGTCAAATGTATTGAATCGGATAGAGGGTAGCCAATGAGGTGCGGCATTTCAGTCTGCGACTGTGTTGAGTGTTCTGTCATACTCATTCCTTTTAATCTGAATACATTTCGCTCTCAATAGAAATTAGTAACAATAAATATAGGATGAGAATGGTTATGCGCATCATTATTACTTTGATTTGTATAACATATTAAGTTATATTGTTTATGATTACTGAAAAACAAATAGAATAGCATTAATAAAATGTTTAACGTTTTATTTTATAACTTTGTATGTTGGGGTTGGGGGGGGGGGGGGGAAATGAGAAATGGACATATCCGAGGAGGAAATTATACGTAGAAAATTTTATGAATTTCAACCATAAAATTTAACACGAAATATCTATTTTATTATGATTAAGATGTTCTTTAAAAATACATAATAGATAAATATAAGGTGATAATTTATGAAAATTCAAGCACTGCATCGTAAGAGAAATATTTTATAAAGTCGTACATTTTAAAAATTTAAATACAAAATGATTATAAAAATAGTTGAAACGTAAAATGGCGTACTACTGATTTGGACATATGAACATTCTTCATGCATTTTACTAAGAATTTGTAATTTGTTTGAACAATTTTTACAAACTTTTTGGCCTTATACATGAAATCGGATCTCAATGCTAATATATTACCATTATTATTATCTACTTCTCTATTCGGAAAACTATTTCTTAATTTCAAGATATGTTTCGTTTTGCGATTTAAATCCTACATTAATTATCAGAAGAAAAAAATAATAATAAAAGAAAAAATAAAGAAAGAAAAACGCCGTATGTTTATTTATACGGGTTAAGCGGAGTTTTTTTTTTTTTTTTTTGTTAAAAGTGAAAAAAATCGATAACTTTGTTTTAAATTATCACAGATTTATAGTTCAACCATTCGTTTTAAAGGTATTGACGAGACCTTTCGAAAGATACCCATCTTGAAAATTTATCCCCCCCGGGGGGGTACTTCCCCCCCAGGGGGGGAAGCGATGCCCCCCATGCAGAAAATTTTTTTCCTAGTTACATACTACTATTATCAATAATTCATATTAATTTTACAATCACAAGTTTAAAACAACTCTAATTATGCACATTTATACGAATTTTTGTCCTATGCTGCCATGTTAAAAATTTAGATAAAATGCTATCACAGCGCCACCTGTTGAGCTATTGATCCCCAAACATAATCAGCACCAGTTTATGTCGGGGACCAACTAAATACCAAGTTTGGTTAAATTTCGTTAAAAAAAAAAAAAAAAAAAAAAAAAAAAAAAATGCGATATTTTTCAGGTTTTTTTTGTTAAAAGTAAAAAAAATCGATAACTTTGGTTTAAATTATCACAGATTTATCGTTCAACCATTCGTTTTAAAGGTATTGACGAGATCTTTCGAAAGATACCCATCTTGAAACTTTGCCCCCCCGGGTGGGAACTCCCCCCCCCGGTGGGGGAGCAACCGATGCCCCCACATGCACAAAAATTTTTTCCAAGTTAACTATTACTATTATCAACGAGACCTTTCGAAAGATACCCATCTTGAAAATTTACTTCCCCGGGGGGGGGGGGAATTTCCCCCCCGGGAGGGAACCGATGCCCCCCCATGCACAAATTTTTTTTCCTAGCTAACTACTACTATTGTCAATAATTCATATTAATTTTACAATCACAAGTGTAAAATAACTCTCTTTATGCCCATTTATACGGAATTTTGTCCTATTCTGCCATGTTAAAAATTTGCATAAAATGCGATCACAACGCCACCTATTGAGCGATTGATCCCAAAATCTAATCAGCACCAGTTTATGTCAGGGTGCAACTAAATACCAAGTTTGGTTAAATTTCATTCATTGGTTCGTGAGATACAGCGTCCACAAAAAATGATACAGACAGACAGACAGACAGACAGACAGACATTTTCTAAAAACTATTAATTCGTGTTCTCCATATCCCAAAACATGTAAATCCATCAAAAAGTGGACTTCGAAAATTTTCGCGAATCCAATACTTTCTCTATATTACATATAGAAGAAAGTAAAAACCGGCCTTTTCTAATATGTTATAAACGTAAATTTGTGTTAAATAATTTCCGGGATGAATTTTTGCAGCTGAATCTTAAATTTTGCGTCCTCGCAGCGAGGACAGCGCGCGTTAAGGGGTTGAAACGTTACACAAGAAAATTATTTTCCTTCCGACCCAGCGTATAAATGTTTCGTTATTTTACTTTTTTCATATAATGTGAATATTTAAAGAATTTCTTTAAAGTAAGTAATACACAAGAAATTTTTATGTATTATACTTTGACATTTTATTTAATTAGACTAGTTATTTTTAATATACAGTCAAACCCCGATTTAGTGCCATCATCGGTACGTATAATAATATGGCGTTATAACGGATTTGGCGCTATAATTATAATCCTAACTGTATAATTGAAATAAAATTAAATATTCACTTACTTCCTTATATTACAAGTATCAGAAAAATTGAGTATCATAGCACTGAATATGTGATATTTTATTTCGATCTACATAGTATTTGTATTTAAGAATGAGAAAAATATTTTAAAATAGCTTTTTTTTTTTTTTTTTTTTTTTTTTTTTGTTACAGAAATGTTCTCAGTGTCTTTTTCTAAAATTAAAAGATTATCAATCATATTTTTATCGGTTGAATTTTTTTCTAAATAAGATCCTTAGTTTTTAAAGCAGTATTTTGCTCCATAAGATTTAATTTCTTCTTCTTTAATTTGAATTTCCTCTTCAGATGAATCTGAATTTGGGTTGTTATTTGTTATCAGCCCAGCAATTTCCTCTTGACTCGTTTCTTCAAATGCTTGAACATTTTTGTCTACATTAATATATTCAACTGTAGTGAGAGGATGCTGCATGCTAGTTAAATAGTTTATGTCATGCTGTAAATCTTTAATTTCTGCAGTGTTTAGTTTATTAATTGATTTTTCACAAAGCCAGTATGGCTCCAGAAGTTAACTACAGTCTCCGCATAGAAACTTCATCCCACGCTCTTTTCATAATCCGAATCGCATCTTTTAGGGAGAGAGCAGAAAAATAATTTTTACTGATACGGTCAATAATGTGCCTGATATGGTATTTCTAGTAATGCACTTTGAAAGAATTTATGATTAACGTCTCCAGTTACAGTAACCTTTTTCGCACTCATCTGAAATATTCACATGTAAAGAGCATCTTCTAATTTTTCATATTTAGCTGATTTAAGTTTTTTATATTTGACCGAGGATTGTTAAGATTAAACCATTTTTCCCGTTGTCATAATATGTCGCCAATACAACGTCTACGAATAGGATTTTTCCACAAGAAAGTAAAATGACTAGATATGCTTTGTTGAGATGCATTTGGATTCATCTCTGTATATTCACAAAGTTGCCGTTTTTCAGAAACTGAAAAAGTATGTTTTTTTGACATTTTGAAATAAAAGAATAATAATAATAATAATAAGCAGAAAGTTTTCGCTGACGTAACAGTTTGAGTAAATACGCATTAAATTAGAAGAACCTTTATCTTATCTCTCAATAAAATTTTATTCCTCCTCATTTCAATCTATTACAGCGAGGAGGTTTACATGGCGTAATCGGCTGCGGTAAGAGCGCTAATAACATAGCGCTTGACTGGAAAAAAAAAATAATAAAATACGAATTTTAACAAAAAGTTATAATATTTTAGGAAATGTAAGTTGGCGCTACATCGAGTTGGCGTTATAACGGATACTTTACATTGTAGTTCCTATTCAGAAGATTTGTTCACCCATACATGTGGCGGTTAAACGGGTTTGGCGGTATTTCGGGGGGCGTTATATCGGAGTTTGACTGTATATATATATTTACACACTAGGTTTAATATAATTATATACTTGTAATATTTATGTAATAGTTAATTCTCTGAAATACAAGGTGGCCATAATTGAACAGACAGCGTTTAGAATGTTCTGTTAGAGTGATCTAATTGCGCGAATGGCGCTGAATTTTGTATGATGATTTAAAAAAACGGGGGATTAAGGACTGCAATTATTATTTCCAAAACTCACCGCAACGCGGATATGTGGCGCTGTGTAAAAAAAAAAAAAAAAAAAGAGAGAGAGAGAGAGTTCTAAAAAACGCAGAATTAATATTGAAATAAAATTACCTTTGATGTAGTACATTTAAGGGCCCTCTTCACTCACCGCCGCCGGAAGCTGAAGTTAATGTTATTCTATGGGAAATTTTTCTTTACAAATAACTTATTAACTAATACATATTTTTAAATTCTGTTTTCACATTCTGAAAATTCCCAGCTGTTAAATTGACAGACCCTTTTTAAAAAATTATTTTTTTAATTTTTTATATACGAATTTTCAATTTGTGAACTTTTTTCATTTTTGCAATATTTTTGTAATTTTTTATATTTTATTTTGAAGCTGCAAAATACGAATTTTCAATATGTGAGACTTTTAATTCCAAAATAAAATATTAAAAATTAAAAAAATACATTTTTAAAAAAGGTCCGTCAATTTAACAGTTGGGAATTTTCTGAATGTGAAAACAGAATTTAAAAATGTGTATTAGTTAATAAGTTGTTCGTAAAGAAAATTTTCCCATATAATAACATTGGCTCGGGCTTCCGACGACGGTAAGTGAAGAGGGCCGTTAACAATTTAATTCAAACTCAATGTGGTAACAATTTTTTAAAAAGCAGAAAATTTACATAAACAGTGATAAAGTCTCTTTATCAGCAATTTCAATAATTGAGGACTTGTTCAGTCGTCGCCTCAAAGAGATCGGTAACTTCGAGAGTTAAGTAGTTTGATCTTTTGACCGGCTGAGAGACTTATTGGACAAAATCTGCCAATTAGCCTAAAACGCTTTTCATTGGGTGGTTGAAGCAGCGCCATCTATAGTTCTGAGAATGCAATACGTGGTCCACAAAAACGGTGGATACATTGAACCTGATTTGGCTAAACAAAGTAATTTTATTTCAGTATTGGTTCTGCGTTTTTTTAGAAAGCTCATTTCTTTTACACAGCGCCACATATTCCCCTAGTGGTGACTTTTAGAACTAATATTTTTTTAGTGCATTCCTTCGTCCCCCGTCTTGTTAAATCATCCTACAAAATTTGTCGGCATTAGATCACTCTACATAACACTGTAAAGACAGTCAGTTCAATTATGGCCATACAGTATATGTTCAATAATATAATTGTATTTCGTGAAATAAAATTTTAATTCATTTTCTCATATAATATAAATTGTATAATACATTTTTACGGGTCGTGGATCAGAAACTGCTGGTTTTGGTCGATTATGTTCCGGAGGGTCACGGTAATTCTACCAGTGCAGGACTCGTAAGAGTAACTAATCCTCACCTTACGAAAATATTTAAGCTGTCTTGGAGACAGCGTTATGGCAAAGAATGGTTTTGGCAAGAGTATAGTTGCAAACTAAACAACTTTTGGCTACTGGAAAAATTTAATAGAAATACAGTCGACTCGCGTTATAACGAGTCGATTGTATTGTTTACTTGTGTTATTGACTTGTGTTATAACGACCTAGAGCGATATAACGACCTTTTGAAAAGTCCGATTGACTTCTAATTAAGATTATGTTATTTCATATTTGATATAACAAGCTGGAAAAGACAACACTCTTTATATAACGATCCAGCAAACGACAGTACCTCCTTCAATTCACAGTTTAAGATGTGTTCTTTACTTGAATCATTAAAGAAAGAAAGAAAGAAAAAGACAGAGAGAGAGAGAGAGAGAGAGAGAGAGAATATCCGACGAATTTTACTTCATCGGGAAAATGAGATGCAGTTTGATGTTTGCCTTTTAATTGAAATCTGAACCACATAAGCTGTTTGGGAATAAAATTTTAAAGAAGCCATCAGAAATCACTTCGAACAAACGGTTTCATACTTGCCAACATACTAATTAATATTCTGCAGTATTTTTAGCTCCACGTTATTTTTCACACCAGTATCTTTTTAGAGTATTTTTCTTCTTATTTAATCTTAATTGCATTTGTAGAATATTACTCTAAAAATTTACTGGTGCGAAAAAAAAGAGCGAGACTAACAAGACTACGGAATATTAATTAGGTTGGTTGGTTGGTTGGTTGTAGGATTTAAGGCCGATTGACTCCTGATGTGTCCTAGGCCTAGGGGGGGAATGCCCTCCGTGGGGGTCTTTCTAAGGGGTCCTGGCCCGTATTTACGCGAGTTTCGGAGGAAACCACGGAAAACTCCGAACGGCTAGGTCGATGAGCGAGACCTGGGATCGAACCCGGCACCTCCCATCTACCAGCTTTGAGCGCAGAACCGCTCGGCCGCTGGTGGGCCAATATTAATTAGGATGTTGGCAAGTATGCAGATTTTCTCGAATTCAACGAGTGTGAAAAAAAATTCATCGAAAATTCCTCTGAAAGTTCATTGACTGTGAAAAAGCAAAAGGGATATTAAATGTAGAGAATAATGAAAACATCAATTATATTCCAAAAATTAGTAATCCTACAATCAAAATTGAGCTGTAAAAATACGTAACAATTTTTCGGATACTTTCGAAAAACAAAAATATGAAAATGAATGATTTGAAATCACCATTCGTTTAAAACATGCTTTATACCTATTTCAAAATTACACCAAAACTCGATTGTTTCTTTATGCATAAAATATTAAACATGTAATTAGTTGTTCATAAATAAATAGGAGAATTCAGTTTTTGTACAGTATGTACACAATACATATTCCTACTTTTCTTTTTTATTAAGAAAAATTTATTAAAATAAAATTTTTCTTTCATTTAAACTTTTTTAATGGTACCATTGATTTATACTTTATGGTACACACATACTGTATAATTAATTTAAATCGTCATCTGGAATCATTATTTTCATTTTCGTCAAATTTGAGAGAATTATCATTTTTCTCATTACTATTTTTAATTGATCTTGATTTTTAAATTTTACTTCCGTTATAAATTCTAACACAATTCATACTTTACATGCAGTATATCATTTACAACATTTATCAAACCAAATTTAATGAAAAAAGCATCATTTGAAAAATGATTTTCGATTTATTTGATGTAACGACCTAAATTGAGTCATCCCGATGATCATTGTAACGCAAGTCGACTGTATTTATTTTATTCAATCAGTGAGTGAACTGTAACAGTTTTTACTGACAAAGTAAATTTAAAAAAGCAAATTAATAATTAATTTTACGGTAACCAACAAGCGCTAATTTGGAAATTACAAATAGGAGACACCGGTATTAGCAATAAATAATGGTAACACATATTTACATTTTAATATTAAATACATATATATTATTTTTTCAGGCGTAAAATACTTTTTTTTAACCTCACTTTTCCAGTATTTGTCAAACAAGTCGATTCTGACATCGCCTAACTACGTACAGAGCCTGATTAAGGGGGAAGCACACATTATCTCCGCTGTCACCGGAATATTTTTACAATTATTTTTTACTTGATGTCATAGAAATTCCACGCTTTATAGGAGTTAAAAAATAACGGTGAAAGTATAAATAATGTGTGCTTCCCCCTTAATCAGGCTCTAACTACGTACCCATGAGATTATAAAAATTAAATAATTTTTTTAAACTGCAAAAAGTATCGCAAAAAGCATAGAAAAAAAGGTGTAAATATGGGCATCTACTTTAATGCTTGATATAAAGTTACTTCTCAAAATTGTACGTTGTTGACCTTCATTAACACCTATAACATGTTTATTGAATAAGAGGAGGCAAAATAATGATTAATGTCAATTATTTCAATTCGAAAACGAAAATTTACAAAAAGTTTTTAAAAATGCATCAGAAAAATGGGGTGCAAATACGGGCAAATCCGGCACGTTCTAAGTGTGCCCACATTTGGCACATAGCACTTTATACCACTCTTCCCTGCGAGTATCTTCAGAGAACATTGTTTCACAAAAGATGCAAGTTACATCACTCAAATTTAGTTTACACCCCTCGTTGGAATCAGAGTTACTATCATCATCGCTACTAATAAGGAGAGTTCGAGAGTTGGATGAGTGCTGAGTTCCCGGGGTCCAATGGTGACCCCACACCTCAACGAACCAGAAGTTGAAGATGGAATGAGTTAGGATCGTGATGGCTTACAAAAAAAAAAAAAAAAAAAAAAAAAAAACATAAGGGAGAGAAAGGAACGGACAGACAGAGAAAAACAAATCCTGAACTCAAAAAGAAAAATGAAAGTAAAGCATAAAATAAAGTAACAAGGGATAAAAAAGAGATTAAGTAAGCATTACGAACATTGAAACAAATACTTTTTGGAATTTTTCAAATTTTAAAGTTTTTTTTTTTTTTTTTTTTTTAACAAGAAGACAAGAAAACAACGAAAAACTAGCGACGGGAAGTTAAAATAATACCGATCTTAGGACGACGTTTGTTAGAAGAATCAGTGTGGTCATACACATTAAGAGTGTTTAGAGCACGATTATTAATAGATTCTAATTATTCATGGAAGTTAATATTAAGGTGTTGTATAAAATTTTCAAGGCTCGGGAAGTTAATTTCGCGGTACATTTGATAATTATGGATATAGTAAGGTAAGTTGTAAATTTGCCTGATGGTAGAATATTTTTAAAGCAATTATTGTTCGTAATCGACGGCGGATTTGTTTCGTGCTGTCGATTTTTGCTCATCAGATTGGAATAAGGAGAGAGTCAGAATAGTCTTATAAGTAGGAGGATGAATCATATCGTTTCGTGGGTCATATTTTCTTTCTTTGAAGCTTGAAGGTCTTGGTCTTCCCATCCTTGGCCGGTCTTTTGTTTTACAGGACACTCTCTTGTATTTTACCTCCGAAAAACTCAAGGATGTCTTCTTGTAAGCACTTTTGTCAGTCGATTTAGTTAATCGATCCTTGTATGGTCATTAATTGATGAGGCTGGACCTTGCTGCTTTGCGTCTATGAGTGATGGTTTTCTTGTCAATGTTGGGTACAGGAGATGTATCGAACAAAGAAATTGTATTTGAAGTTGCCGTGGCCCATACTTACACCAACGAAGGACGCCCATGTTTACAACAAGAAAGGTTGCCTGTACTTACACTAACCCTGCCTAAAAATATTACCTTTATCACATGTAACCTAAAAGCGTGGGTGACTAAATGTGTGCTTCTAATAGTAGCGTAGTATCTCCGCTTTTCTGATATCACTGTGAAATTAGTTTAAACTAACCATAAAAACATGAAAAGAAAACGATTTAAGATACGTTTCAAAAGTTTGCAATCAATAATAAACACCAAATCGCACTGTAAATCACACTCCATCCACACAACTTAAAAGAATGATTCCAACTGCTCTTTACTATCTTATATCAACAACTGGCACCATCTATTGTCCTTGCCGCCAGCCTTTAGCAACTCCCAATACCTTTTTGTGGATGGGTGCCTGTGACGTGAAATTGTTTGTGTAAAACTCTCTAAAGAAACTAGAGATTTGGAATAATTATTTCCTTTAGTATAGTCCCTGGGAACCACATCAGCATTTTATAGAACAACTTGACTATTTTTATTTTAACTTGCTGGACTAGCTAATTGTATTTACATTTTCAATCGATATCATACAATTCAGAAATCCTTTAAAAAAAGGCAAACTTAACACTTGATCCCTGCATACAGCAACATATGGCAAATATACCTTCTTGAAATTCAAATCTGTTAATCATCCTTGTTAGATTACACAAGTTTTTTTTTGTAAACGTTTGGATAATATTTATATTTCACATAATATTTAAACTCATTTCGATGACTTTACATTGAAAAGATAGTACGATGAGATGATTAAAAAAAAAAGTTACGACGTTATTGTACACCATACTATTCTTCGACCACATTTCATGAAACCATGGAAGCATCTGCGCAAGAGCGAACTCAACGAGTCCAGTGCTAAAATAAGAGTGGCAGTCATCTGACTTAGAGAAAATGAGCAATAACAGGGCGCGGAATTACTGGATGTTTTCCAAATTTCAAATTGTCGGATAAGCTGGCATCCCTCCAACATTTTGGACGTGTCCTCACTGCTAGTTTTAGGATATGTGGTCGTACTGTAGACAAGACCGTTTTTCTTCGGGAAGCCCGCCAGCATCGCGGTTGCCATCATTGGCGAAAAAAGTGTTATGGCTTAAGCCACACCCTCTTTGAAGTGGCGACGTCAAAGCTCACAACAAAGTGCATGTAGGAAAAATATGTTTTGTTAGACTGTGTGTCAGAATGCAACGCCACAGTGCCCATATTTACGCCTATGCCCATTTTTACACCTTCTCCTCTATCATACAAAAATAAAGAAACAAAAATAAATAAACAACAACATTAAATTTGTAAATGAACAATTACAAGAGAATTAAACAAATCTTAAAACTCCATTTTGTTGAATTGTCTGTTTGTCAGTCAACCCTTACGTTAATCAGGCCTTGACCATCGAGGAGAGAAAAAGCGATGCATTTAGGACCATATTAATATGACATCGAAAACTCGCTCGTAGGATGTGTATTATGACGTAGGTGTCGTCTGTTGCCAATCTACAATTGTCATCATTAGATGTTATTTAAAAAAGCGTTTTAAATAACATCTAGTCCCGAAACGCATTTATCATTCAGGCCATCTTTCCGACAGCCATTTCGCTCGATAACTTTACACAAAATTAAAACAAAATTAATACGTGTATAATTCAGTTTATATTATATAATATATTTTTAATATAATTTCCGGTGTACCAAAAATTCTTTCTAAAATGATATTATTTTTAGTATATATTAAAGATTCTTTACAAAGGTCGCAAAAGTACCCACGAAATCTTAAAAAAATATATGAATTTTATAAAAGCAAAAAGTATTTTTAGTGAAACACAACAGAAAAGAAAAAAACCTTCATTAAATGTATAAACAGACAATTGTCGAGGGAATTAAATGTGTTAAACTGAAACTTTTTATTGAATTGCCGGATTTCAAACAGTTTTCCATGAAAATCTCGGAATTATTTTGTTTTATTTAGTTAAATCATAAACTGCTCATCAGTTTTGCAAGTTAATTCATTTTGAAATTGTAGAAAAAGTTATTTTCGTAATTACACCCAAAGTAGTACATCGCCTCCTAAGAGTGTTATTACAAAATTTTTTAATTTATTTAGATCTACATATGTTTATGAATCTAGAATCTTTCGCTTAGCCCTAGTGAAACCATGTTACCTAATATTTACATTAACTACAATACGAATAAAAATTTAAATAAAAATTAAATATAACTAAAAATAAAATAGTAAAGACCTGCAAATAAAAGCAATATGACTAAATATTAAATTATTCAATACAAGGAGTTTGTTCGAAAAGTAATGTTTGTGATTTTTTAGTGGAACAAATACAGGTTCTCAGCGCATTTGGACCGATTTTTGAATCCCGTACAGGACGTGAAAATGATTTCTATCATGTTTTCATACCTATCAACGTCCTAATTACGATTCGGAAGACCTTTATTAAACGCCCCCTTTTCCACACCGTTTCATTTTTAGAGTAATTATCTCCAAATGTAATTGCGATTAAATAAATATAAAATCTCCCCCCCCCCCCCCCAAAAAAAAAAAAAAAAAAAAAAAAAAAAAAGACTTGTGTGAAAGAAAAAGGCATTTCTAAAAATCGGCCGATTATTAATGAGGTGATCGGCAGGCATATTTGCCAAGATCCTAATTATGAACCTGAAGTTTTTACTACACGCCTCTTTTCTACACCAACATATTTTTAGAGTATTTTTCTTGTTATTTAATTGTAGCTAAATTTGAAGAAAATTACTCAAAAAACATACTGGTGTGGAAAAATGGGCGTGTACTAAAAAATGTCCGATTCTTAACGCATTCGTGACCGCATGCTTTTGACAATTTGACAGTAAATATGCCTGTGGGCGTTATTCCCCCAAATTACAATATTTATGTTTTCACATTTATATTACAAATGAATATACATTATAATTATACTCTTTCCAAACAAAGGATTTGTATCTATAGTATATTGATTGTACAGTCGAGGAAAAGAAACGCAACACTCGCTGTAATTTCGCTATTAATTGACGCAGGAACATCTAATAGACATAATTCAACAGGAAATTAAAAGCACTTTCTGAATATGTCGTCAAATTTTGAATTAGGCGTCATCTACATATTGAAATAAGTGACAAGTTTGATTTTTTTCACAATTGCAACACCAAAAGTTGACTTCATTTTCGAATTTCTGAGAGTCTGGCAGTGAGGAAAAGTATTCTGTTTGTATACTTTATCTTTAGTATTTATAGAGTTATAATCAAAAATGTGTTAGGGGTTATCTGTAAATGTAGAAAAATAAAATTAAGATCCTATAACAAATAGACAAAATTTTAAAGTTTCACGCCGGAAATCTTTCAGTAAAAAAATAATTATAAAAATTAATAAAACGTTGCGTCTATTCCAGTTTCTTAATTATCTTGAATTCAATTTTTTAGATTTGTATATACTTCATTACTTTTTTAGATAACTTTAGGTCTATTTAAATACATTGTATTTGCGATTAGTCCATACAGTACTCTTTGAAAAAAGTGCAATATTTTTCAAGTAAAAGTGTCTATTATAGCTGTACTGATCACCAATAAAGCTTAAATTTTCTTTCGTAGGTAACATAATAGACGTAACGAAATAATATATATATATATATATATATACTACAACGTCAAACTAAACCTTTTCGGATAAATTATTGTAAGGGTTCATGAAGTAAATATTAAACAATTTTAATCGCACTTACCAGTTTTGGGTCAGTTGAACTCTTGGAACTGTACGATTCGTTTTATAATTTCTATGAAAGTATATTTTCTTCATTAACCCTTTTGCGACTGCTGACGTAGATTCACGCCATTTGAAAATCTGTAACTCTGTCAGTGGACGTTTCTTTCGTAATTTGTGTGTTACATATTTCTTAAGTGTGTACCCAGTGAGAGTATAATGCCTGTAGTCGGGTCTTACTGTCAAAAAGACAAAATCCTGCGGTCGCAAAAAGTGTTAAAATATATTTATAAAAGTTAAAGTATGTTTTTAAAAATGTATAAAGCTAAATATATTAATAAAATTTCAAAGACTAAAGTGTCCTTAAAATAATAATTCTCTCCGCTATAAAATAAATAAATAAGTAAATAAATAAAATAAAATAAAGCAATATATGAAGCAAATGATTAAGCTTTTTTAAACTATGACGGTGGTTAAGAAACGAGTTTACAAGTCTGTCTTGCATTCCAATTCCATTTGTTATTTATATTTGACAAATTCACATTAACGGCCCTCTTCACTTGAAAAAAATTCCGATGCCGGCTGAAAGCAGATAAAAAGTGTCCCACGTGGTTTTGACAGGAGGTGGAGAAGATTGACAGATTCACTGACGAATCATTGACTTTTTGGAAGAATAAATCAAAAATCAGCCACGTCCTTTATTGCGGTTTCGTCGGAGATTTGTTTTGTTTTGATTCTTTCTTTCTTTTTTTATTTTTGTATTTCCTTTTTACTTTTGTTTTTATTTTCCATTTTCGCATGACATCAAATAACTTTCCTCATTTATTCTAATCTATTTATATGTAGCTCGATCAGACCAAGTACTTTATACTATTTTCAGCCCGGTTCAGGCTTTCTTTAGTTATACCAGCGAATTACGTAACAGTGAAATTTAAAATATATATATATATATATATATATATATATATACTTTATAATTATACTTGAAGTCTGATATAATTAATTTAACTAAACTAGTATGTTGTGGCCACCACATGACTTTCTTCTATATTTTCCTATACAAATTCCCTCAGTAAAAATAATTTATTAAAATTATTATAAAAAAAAATTTTCTTCCATGATAATGCAGACGATTTCCATATTAGAGAAGTAGTTCCATTTATTCTCAATAAAAAAAAAAATAATAATAATAATAAAAAATTACGATTTTTTTTTTTTTTTTTTTTCAAAAGTTTTTTTTTTTTTTTTTTTTTTTTTTTTTTTTTGTTAAAAGTAACAACAACAAAAAAAAAACCGATAACTTTGTTTTAAATTATCATAGATCTACAATTCAACCATTCGTTTTAAAGGTATTGACAAGATCTTTCGAAAGATACCCATCTTGAAAATTTATCACTCCCGGGGGGGGGGGGACTTTCTTCTATATGTAATATAGAGAAAGTATTGGATTCGTGAAAATTTTCGAACTCCGGTTTTCGATGGATTTGCACGTTTTTGGATGTGCTGAACATGATTTGATAGTTTTTAGAAAATGTCTGTCTCTCTCTCTCTGTGTGTGTGTGTGTGTCACGAATTTTTGGAGGCTGTATCTCACGAACCAATGAACGAAATTTAACCAAACTTGGTATTTAGTTGGACCCTGACATATACTGGTGCTGATTAGATTTAGGGATCAATCGCCCAATAGGTGGCGCTGTGATAGCATTTTTTCTAAATTTTTAACATGGCAGTATAGGACAAAATTTCGTATAAATGTACATAATGAGAGTTATTTTTAACTTTTGATTGTAAAACTAATATGAATTATTGATAAAAGTAGTTGTTAACTAGGGGGAAAAAATTGTGCTTGTGGGAGCGTCGCCCTCCCACGGGCGAAGTAAATTTTCAAGATGGGTATCTTTCGGAAGGTCTCGTCAATACCTTTAAAACGAATGGTTGAACTATAGATCTGTGATAATGTGAAACAAAGTTATTGATATTTTTTTTTTTTTTTTTTTTTACTTTTAATAACAAAAAAAACTTTGAAAAAAAATTGTAATTATTATTATTATTATTATTAATATTTTGAGAATAAAATAGACTTTTTTTTTGGATATTTACTGTTATACTACTTTTCTGATATGGGGGGAGGGGGGGGGCAAAACGTAATTTCACAAAATCCTTCATATCTCAGGCAAAAAAACAGATATCCCTAAAATTTTTGTTTTTAAATATAGCTAATACAAATGTCTAAAAATCGGTTTCTGGAATTTTTCAAATTCGGTCCCCAAGGGGGCAGGGGGGGGGCAAAACGTGATTTCACATGCGTAAAACGTGATTTCGCATAATCCTATATATCTCAAACAAAAAAAATAGATATACGTGAAATTTTTGCTCTAAAATATAGCTAATGCAACTATCTAAAAAACAATTTCTGGAATTTTAGAAATTCAGCACCCAGGTGGGGCAGCAAGGGGGGGGGGGGCTATGGAGCAAAAACAAATAGAAGTACAGTTAGGCCGTTCAAAATTGGTACAAATAGGTTTTAAAGGCCTGCAAGTCGAATTGGGATATTTTCGATTGTGTAAAGTTATTAGCAGGGGCAAGAAGCGGAGAGGGGAGAAGGGGGCAAAAAAAAATAAAAATTGTTTTAGGTCGTTCAAAATTGGTACGTAGAGGTTTTCGATACTTACAAATCGATTGCGGATATTTTTGAATTTGTAAAATTATTAGGAGGGCGGGTAGAGGGGTGGGGCGGTAAGGGGGGCTATTGGGCAAAAACAAATAGAAATACAGTTAGGCCGTTCAAAATTGGTACAGATAGGTTTAAGAGGCCTGCAAGTCGAATGGGGATATTTTCGATTGTGAAAAGATATTAGGAGGGGCAAGAAGGGGGAGGGGAGGTGGGGGGGGGAGGTGGGGGGGGGAAATAAAAATAGTGACAGATCGTTCAAAATTGGTACGTAGAGGTTTTCGATACTTACAAATCGATTGCGGATATTTTTTAATTTGTAAAATTATTAGGAGGGGCGGGTAGGGGGGGGGGGGCTATGGGGCAAAAACAAATAGAAATACAGTTAGGCCGTTCAAAATTGGTACAGATAGGTTTAAGAGGCCTGCAAGTCGAATGGGGTAATTTCGATTGTGTTAAGTTATTAGGAGGGGCAAGAAGGGGGAGGGGAGGGGGGGGGGTGCAAAAAAATAAAAATAGTGTCAGGTCTTTGAAAATTGTTACGTAGAGGTTTTCGATACTTACAAATCGATTGCGGATATTTTTGAATTTGTAAAATTATTAAGAGGGGCGGGTAGGGGTGGGGTGGTAAGGGGGGGCTATGGGGCAAAAACAAATAGAAATACAGTTAGGCCGTTCAAAATTGGTACAGATAGGTTTAAGAGGCCTGCAAGTCGAATGGGGATATTTTCGATTGTGTAAAGATATTAGGAGGGGCAAGAAGGCGGGGAGGGGAGGCGGGGGGGCAAAAAAATAAAAATAGTGTCAGATCGTTCAAAATTGGTACGTAGAAGTTTTCGATACTTACAAATCGATTGCGGATATTTTTGAATTTGTAAAATTATTAGGAGGGGCGGGTAGGGGTGGGGTGGTAAGGGGGGGGCTATGGGGCAAAAACAAATAGAAATACAGTTAGGCCGTTCAAAATTGGTACAGATAGGTTTAAGAGGCCTGCAAGTCGAATGGGGTAATTTCGATTGTGAAAAGATATTAGGAGGGGCAAGAAGGGGGGAGGGGAGGTGGGGGGGGGAAATAAAAATAGTGACAGATCGTTCAAAATTGGTACGTAGAGGTTTTCGATACTTACAAATCGATTGCGGATATTTTTGAATTTGTAAAATTATTAAGAGGGGCGGGTAGGAGTGGGGTGGTAAGGGGGGGCTATGGGGCAAAAACAAATAGAAATACAGTTAGGCCGTTCATAATTGGTACAGATAGGTTTAAGAGGCCTGCAAGTCGAATGGGGATATTTTCGATTGTGTAAAGATATTAGGAGGGGCAAGAAGGCGGGGAGGGGAGGCGGGGGGGGGCAAAAAAATAAAAATAGTGTCAGATCGTTCAAAATTGGTACGTAGAGGTTTTTGATACTTACAAATCGATTGCGGATATTTTTGAATTTGTAAAATTATTAGGCCGTTCAAAATTGGTACAGATAGGTTTAAGAGGCCTGCAAGTCGAATGGGGTAATTTCGATTGTGTAAAGTTATTAGGAGGGGCAAGAAGGGGGAGGGGAGGGGGGGGTGCAAAAAAATAAAAATAGTGTCAGGTCTTTGAAAATTGTTACGTAGAGGTTTTCGATACTTACAAATCGATTGCGGATATTTTTGAATTTGTAAAATTATTAAGAGGGGCGGGTAGGGGTGGAGTGGTAAGGGGGGGCTATGGGGCAAAAACAAATAGAAATACAGTCAGGCCATTCAAAATTGGTACAGATAGGTTTTAGAGGCCTGCAAATCGAATGGGGATATTTTCGAAAGTGTAAAGTTATTAGAAGGGCCGGAAAGGGTGGGGGGGGCAGAGGGGCAAAAAAAAATATATCAATCAAGGTCATTCAAAATTGGTACATCGAGGTTTTCGATACCTACAAATCGATTGCGGATATTTTTGAATTTTTAAAATTATTGGGAGGGGCGGGAAGGGAGGAGGAAGCGGAGGGGCAAAAGAATAAAAATAGAGATAGATCGTTCAAAACTGGTGCATAGAGGTTTTTGATACTTTCAAATCGATTGCGGATATTTTCGAATTTGTAAAATTATTAGGGAGCTCATATATATGCAATCGCGCACGGGTCTACGCTGCCGAAGGCAGTGGGGACCCGGTGCGACATTTTTCCCGATCAGAGTTTTTTTTTTTTTTTTTTTTTTTCCACATGATAAAAATTAATGCAATTTTGAGAATTCATTAATTATAATGATTCATTTAAAAATAGTGACCAGCGAAGCGGGCGTAGCCTGCTAGTCTATTTATATGTATTTTAATAACGTAGCCCGACCCGACGAAGTATTTTATTCTATATTCAGCCCGTTTTAGGCTTTCAGTAGTTATATCGGCGAATTCTGTAACAATGAAATTTAACAAAAGAAAATATTTTTATGATTAAACTTGCGGTTTGATATAATTAATTTAACTAAAAAATAACAAAGATATATAACATTATAACATTACTGATATATAGAGATGGGTTATCTGCACTCTGGAGCTCAGACTACTGAACGCAGAGCTGGACGGGGTGTGCGACAGGTCGTGACCTTCGGGATCGTATTTCGAAGATCACGGACAGGTGCGGTCGCACAAGTCCTCCAGCTCTGTTTTCTAAAGAAAGTGTACTTGTGTTGTTATTTATACGTGTTTCTTTATACAAGTCAAATTTTTTATAAGTAGTATAATATATAAATAGTGTTGAATTATAGTGCCTACATTTATTTAAAAATCTGGTGTGAAACAACCACACGACTTCCATTACCCACTATTACACGTATTATATGCAATTTTTGAAGATAATGTTAACAGAAGACATGGAATTGTCCTAATGAAATAGACACCTAAAACTTTTCCGGTAAGGGAAAGTTAATACACGTGTAAAAACATAAAACAGAGTTTGCACAGCGATATTTTTTTTTTAAAGAAAGGGGAAGAAAATTGGCAGAGTTTATTTATTTGAAACACCAAGTTTCGAGATGTAAAACTGATCTGTCTGATCAGGATGACTATTAATTTTCCTGTGATAACCAAGTAAAGCATGAGAAAGGATATCTAAAATGGGTTTATGTAGCAATTTTCAAGAAAATCGTTAGAGCCGTATTTGAGATACCGATTTTTACCAAAGCTTGACAAAATTTATTGTTGGCCAGAAAACAACAATTATATGTAAAAGGATATTAGAAGAGGGTCAATATGGTCAGTTTGAAAAAAAAAAAAAAAAAAAAAAAAACATACAGCCGTTTTGACAGGAAAGCATTTGCAGGACCTGAAATTTAGCTATTTGTACAGGGCGCCTATCAATTTTCCTGAACTAACCAACTATATCCTTCGAAAGGATATATAATAGAGTGTTTATACAGCAATTTTAAAGAAAATCGTTAGAGCCGTTTTTGAGATATGGACTTATGGCCTCACTTCCGGTTTCAGATGTCCCACTTCTGCTTTCCAATTTTCACCAAAATTTGAAAAGTTTATCTGTACACCAGAACAGTTTCAATTCTAAAGTTTCGTAGTTCTGTCTTTATTAGTTTCCGACATATAATAGCTAGAATATTTTCCACATACATACATACACACAGAGACCAATTGCTAAAAACCACTTTTTTGAACTCAGGAGACCTTAAAACATGTAAATCAGGTGAAATCTCGATATCGAATTTTTGGACCAAATACAATACTTCCATTACCTATGGTAGTCGGGTAATGGAAGTAAAAATAAATCAAATACAAGACTCTTATTAATGTGTCTTGAAACTTGCCAGTCTTGATCAACTTTACAAGTAGCAGCCACATATCAATTTCAAAATACCAAATTTGAATTTCCTGAAGTTATTTAAGTTATGTTGATACAGGGTTGTTCGGTTTTTTTCCATAATCGAAAAAACCTGGTTAAAACCGTCCCAGATAAAATACCATTTCGTCCACTTTTATTCACTATTAATTATTTGCGAGTAGTAAATTAAAAGTTATCTTTATTCTTTCAATTAAAAAAAAAAAAAAAATTACTTCCATTACCCTACTACAGTATGTAATGGAAGTATTTGTATTCGGTCTGAAAATTCGATATCGAGATTTCACCTGATTTACACGTTTTAAGGTCCTCTGAGTCCAAAAAAGTGGTTTTTGGCAATTGGTCAGTGTGTGTGTGGGGGGGGGGGGGAGGATCTTCTGGCTATTATGTATCGGAAACTAATAAAGATAGAACTACGAAACTTTAGAATTGAAACAAGTCTGGTGTACAAATGAATTTTCCATATTTTGGAGAAAATTGAAAAACCGGAAGTGTGACATCAGAAACCGTAAGTGTGTCCGTAAGTCCGTATCTCAAAAACGGCTCTAACGATTTTCTTCAAATTTGTTACATAAACACTCTATTAGATGTCCTTTCGAATGATGTAGCTGGTTAGTTCAGAAAAATTGACAGGCGGTCTGTATAAATAGCTCAATTTCAGGTCTCGGACGCGCGTTCCTTTAAAACCAGCTGTACGGATTTTTTTTCAAACTCGCCATATTAACTCACTTTTAAATATGCTTTTGTATGTATTTATTGTTTTCCTGACAATGATTGAGTTTTGGCAAAATTTGGTATCTCAAAAACGGCTTTAACGATTTTCTTGAAAATTGTTATATAAATCCATTTCTTTCTTATGTATCACGTAATTATTAGAGGAAAATTAACTGCTTCCCTGTTTAGGTAGGTCAGAAGTTTAGGTAGATCTCGAAAATTGGTGTTTCAAAAAATAACTCTACTACATATATATATATATATATATATATATATTATTTTTCCTTATTTTTTACCTCGCTTTATGTACGCTTCGTTTTATATGTCTTTACATGTGTATAAAGTTTATCTTACCAGAAAAATGTTAGGTTTCTACTTCTTTAGGTCACTTTTATATCTTGTGATCACATTATCTCCAAAAAATGCATATAATATGTGTAATAGTTTGTAATGGAAGTCGTGTTGTTGTTTCACACCAGATATTTTATTAATATGTTTGTATAATCAATTTGAATTTTTCAAAATAGACATGGAATAAGCAAAATTTACAATATTTAATAAATGAAATATTTGTATTTTTCTAAGGGTGGATGTAAAGGTATATTTTATATCTTGAATTTCAATCCTCCACTTTTTCCCTCCATTGTTTACAACTGCATTGTCATTTCCTCTCTCATAGACACATATACCTTTTAAAAATTAGTTATTAGGCATGATGAAATGAAATGATTCACATACCTTTCATGCAGTTTTTTGCTTTCCGAAAATACATACGTAAGGAAATCATTGTAATCGTGACAAAATTCTGGCTTTGTGATGTTGACGTATCTACATGTTTTGAGGTCCCATTAGTTCATTTTTACTATTTTCATGATGATGATGATGATGATGATGTATGTGTATGTATGTCAGTGATCACAATATCATCCAAATGCTTTTTTTCGAAGGGTAGGCAAAAAAACAGGTTTTTTTTAGGAAAAAAAAAACTTTTTAGGATGATTTTTTTTTAAATCGTCCTATTGCAACCACTTCGTTTATCTATATATTTATCTGTCTATTTATAATGAAATTTGTCATCACGATAACTCCCGAAATAATACTCCAAATCGAACCAAATTTGCATTGCTAACTGATCTTATAAATATCTTGGATGAGTAGGGTAACCAAGTTGCTCTGACATTTTGTTTTCAAGTGGCGGCCACTTGAAAATTTCAAACCCACATTGTGAAAAGTGTATTTAAAGCCAGATTTGTTTGTATTTTAATGTAAATATACATAACATAAGGGTCTCGATGAACTTTATTAATGAACTTTTTACAAGCATAACTTTTTAAATTTTGATTCAATTCGAACCAAAGTTGGACAGTGATCTTATCATAAAATTATCTTGGATGAGTTCACTGGGCAACTTATTCCAACATCTTATTTTCAAGTTGCAGCCACTTGAAATCACACTGTCACGTGAAAATGTGCCATCAAGATAACTTTTAAAATATTAAATTGATTCAAACAAAAGTTGGACAGTGAACTTATGGTTCAAATATCTTGGATACGTTCGCTTGATAACTTGTTCTGCAATTTTATTTTCAAGTGGCGGCCACTTGAAAATTTTATTATCATCATAACTTTTGTAATACTGAATGAATTTGTATCAAATTTGGGTAGTTGATTTATCATTCAAACATCTAAGATAAGTTCGCTGTTCACCTCATTCTGTCTTTTTTTTACAAGTATTGGCCACTTGAAATCACGGTGCAACTTTAAAATTTCATATCACGGTAATTTTTGAAATACTAATTTAACTTGAACTAAAATTGGACAACGAACTTATAATCGAAATATCTTGTAATGATTTTAATGGACAAGTCGCTTCGCCATTTTGTTTCTAAGTTGTAGACACTTAGATTGCCGCTTGAAAATTTGTCATAACAATAACTTTTGATATACTGCACTGATTCGAACCAAAGTTGGACATTGAACTTATGCTTCGAATATCTTGAACGAGTTGGCTGGGCAACTTCCTCTATTATACTGTTTTCAAGTGGCGGCCACTTGAAAATTTGTTATCGTGGTAACTTTTGAAATACTTAATCCGTTCAAACCAAAGTTGAAAAATGGATTTATCACTTAAATATCCTTAAGCCCATTAGTAATTTGTAGCCGCCATTTTGAAACCAAATGGCGGCTTCTTCATAAGCCATTGCTTGTCGCAAATGCCGCGTCATTTGGAAAAAAAAAAAAAAAATCCATCACTTATGTTGATTTAAATGAAGTCAAATACTACGATGTGGAAACAATTCTTTTTATTTTATTGAATTTGTTTATGCTCAGAAGGTAACATTATCGATTGAAACCCATATACAGTGGAACCTGTCTAAAGTGACCACCCTAGGGACCGGCTAAAATGGTCACTATACGCCAGTGGTCACTTTATAAAGTCTCTTTAAAATTGGAAAATGGTCACTTTAGTCAGGTGGTCACTTTTACAGGTTCCACTGTATTTATAAACTCATACACGTGTACATACATACATATATATATGTATACACATGCCATAAAGTTATATTAAAATATATAATAAAAGTTAAAAAAAAAAAAAAAAAAGTACAGAAGGAAAATGAAGGTACAAACAAAGAATTATTTAAATTTTCAATGTACTAAATAACAGTTATAATAAATACAATAAGTTCAATAGATTATTTACATTTCAGTGTGTTGTATTTTGAATATTCACAGTGAATATAATACTTCATATGTTTATATACATAATACTAATAAAAAATATAGTACTATAAAAAAACCTATGCTCTCTAACATAAATTGTGAAAGTGAGTAAACAATATTCCAAAATTCTTATTTCTAATTCCTGAATAAGAAAAACGATATACAGTAATCGAGTAAATGGAAATCAAGCAAATGGTTCGTGTACAGGTACAATCAAGATAATTCTAATACATTACGTCTATGGGGGAAATTGCAGGAAAATAGAGTTTAACGTCTATAGACTGCATTAAACCAAATGAAACAAATATATGTATTTTGTAATAGAGACAGTTAACTGGGGAAAAAAATTGTGTATGTAGGAGCCTCGCCTCCCCCCCTGGGGGGGAAGTCCCCCCTCGAGGGGAGTAAATTTTCATGATGGGTATCTTTCAAAAGAGCTCGCCAATACCTTTAAAACGAATGGTTGAACCATCGATCTGCGATAATTTAAAACAAAGTTATCGATTTTTTTTACTTTTAACGAAAAAAAAAGCTTTTTTTTTTTTTTTTTTTTTATTGAGAATAAAATGGACTTTTTTGGATATTTGGTGTTATACTACTTCTCTAATATGGAAATCGTCTGCCTTATCATAAAAGACAATTTTTTTAAATAATAATTTTAATAAATTATTTTTTAATAACCAAATAAAATTCTATATAAATGTAGGTGCATTAATGAAACGGGGGGTTGAGTGGGGCTACCGCCCCTCTCACACAGAACTAATTATCATATAAAACTCTTCAGAAGCTTAATATGAATTGTTTAACATAGGTTTACATAACAGTACTCGTTATCTTACCTATTAATCTGCAACCTGTATTTATAGTATTAAATTTCAGGGTAAGAGAAAGTCGTGTGAGTGACACACCAGATTATTTTAAATAACTACGTATTTTGAGATTCCGTGAATAATTAAACAAAGTTTTTAACAGTTGTTCTTTGTGAGTCTGTTATCAGTGTAACTTTAAAAACTAAATACCGGCAGTGAACTCAAGCGTTATATTTTAAAGTTCATATGAAATTCATACTTGAACAGTTTGATCAATATTGATAAGTTTCAACGAGTGATACGGATTAAAGTTGTCAATAAATGTGATTGAAAGTTATTGTTGAACATAATTTTAAATTTAATATTAGTCGTGAATTCTATAGAAATGTAGATATTAGTTTCAAATGTGGGTTGAGAAGGGTGGTACTCCCCTCCGCCCTTCCCCAGAAAATTATTTGTCAAATTAAATTATTCGTAAAGCTAGCTTAAATTCTTTTTACTATAGAATTTTATACAGTACTTGATATTTTATTCCTCAATCTGAATTTCTCTTTATAAAATTTAAATGTAGGGTAATAAAAAGTCGTGTGGGTGCCACACCAGATTATATACTTTAAAATAAAATTTATTATTGAAAATCTGCTTAATTTAGTAAAAAGTTTTATATAACTTGTTAAAAAAAAATTTTTGTATATTGTCAATCGTGGCATTATCAGTAAAATATCAGATTTATGTACAAAGTATTCATATAATATTAGTATTACGCGCAATGAAAAACTATTTAAAATAAAATGTGATCATATATGTCCTATAAATAAGTCTCTGAACGATTGTCTTCTAAATTGTTATGTTACTCACATCCGTAATACAGGTGAAATCTATAATAATAATAATAATATTAAAAAAAAATTAATAACTGAATAAAAAACCACAACGCCTAGACGTATCTTCACCACAGAAATGTAAACATCTTTTCTTCGAAACCACGAACGAGAGGCGTAGCCAGATAAAGGGTGTGTCAAAGAGGAAAATCGGCACAAATTTGTAAAATTTTTGGACTTTCTTTGCAAATTTAATTGATTTAAAATTTTATTAAAATACAGGATTTTTTTCCGCATTGAATTAAACTCTTTGAGATTGACGCAGCTTTTTAAATTCTGTTTTAAAAAATTGAAAGAGTTTTTTATAAGCCATTTAATGCATTAACCCAAATATTGCAATAAAACAGCTTTCTTAAAAAACAACTGTTATTTTTTCATAAAATCTACAAAAGCTGCGTCAGTTTACGAAATGAGAGTAATCCAATAAAAAAAACCGCGTCTCAATCAATTAATATGTCACTGTTTTAAGTGCAAAGAAAGTTTTACATAGGATAACATTAGATTTTAGAAAAGGAAATGCTGAGTGAAGAGGGCCCTTAAGTTTTCGCAGGGGGCCGGCGCTGCGGTGAGACACTAGTCTGACCCAGACCCTTCTTTCAAATTTACAGACTGCCTGTTACTTTAACAGTATCTAGAAGGGCAATTTATTCTATTAGCTTTTAGAGCCAAGACAAAATATATTTAAATAAAAATGTCTAATGATTTCTGGTGTGAAAGAGTTTTCTTTTAAAAACTTTGTGGATTTCATAAATAATGTTATAAAATATACGATGATCTGCATCTATGTAAAAGTTTAATGAAAATTGCTTTAAATTTATATAAAAATATTAAGATAATAAGATAACAGCTGAATTTTTATTAAACTATTATAGTTAAAATTGCTAAAGTAATCAGATAACTTATATTTAATATCTTTTTTCGAACATCCGCAATAAAATTTATATTTGATACAAATATTTATATTAAATATATATGTTTTCTCAGGAAATAAAATTATTTTTAATTTCAAATTCTGTGAAATTTAATGATAGATTGATAACATGCACCAGAAATATTATGTTAAAACTTTAAAAATAAATAAATAATGCTTTAAATGTTCAATGATATGTGGAGCAAAACATTTGTCGAAAATTGCACATATTTGGGAAAACGTTTTTATGGTTTTATTTATTTATTTATTTTATTATTTTATAAAAATATCTCTCACAGAAACACGCTTCTCTAACATTCTAATATTATGAACAGTGATGGCACTAATATATCGTGAGCTTTTAAGCAATAATAATTTTTGTAAACCTACATAATTTTTTAGCTTTATGTCAAATTCTAACGACAGTTAATCTTTTGTATAATTTTAAGTTTTTCTTCTCCCCGCCCTTACTTTCATGACATTTTCAGGAACGAAAAATTTCCGATGCTTTTTCCTTCCACTACTTATACAGAATAATCTCTATCCTATTAAATCACGACACATTATTTTAAAAATGCGATAGAAATATCTGTAGAAAAATAATACAACAGCAAAGAAGCCAGATAATTCCAATATTTTAATTTATTCTGGAACATTTTTAGCTCCGCCTTTAACACATAACACTTATTTTTTAAGAGTAATATTTTCTTATTTTATCGTTGTTATGTGTTGGAGAAAAATATTCTTTTAATAAAGGCGGGGCGAAAAATGCTTTGGAATAAATTAAAATGTTGCCACCTATATGAACACTTTCGCGACCGCATACTTTTGTCTTTTGGACAGTAAAGTCTGCCTGCGGGCGTTATTCTCCCAAGTTACAATATTTCAGAACAAAGTTTTCTGCATTCACTTTTATATTACAAATGTATATACATTATAATTACATTCTTTCTAATCAGAGTATTGGTATCCATAGTATATTAATTGTACAAATATGAATATTGCGTATATTCTTAACACTTTCGCTACAGCATGTTTTTGTCTTTTTGACAACAATGTCCGCCTGTGGGCTTATTCTCCCAAAATATAATATTTCAGTACAAAAATTTTGTATTCACATTTATAATACAAATGGACATACATTATAATTATACTCTTTCTAATCAAAGAATTTGTGTCGTTCTCTCCGCCCTTTTTTAGGACACTCTCTTAAATGAGAAATTTTCATATTTATTGCTACGATTACTTTTATAAAACAATTTCTATCCTGTATAATCATGGCACATTCCTATAAATGCATCATATGTATTTCTGAACGAAATTAGTGGGGGCAAAATAGGCGGAAATTTTTTATCTCTGAAAGTGTCCTGAAAAAAGGGCGTAAAGTACGACCCCAAAATTTGTATTCAAAATACATTAACTGTACAAATATGAATACTGGGTATATTCTTAAGAAGTAAATAACATACAAATTTCGAAAGAAGCGCCCACTGGTGGAGTTACAGATTTTCAAATTTACGTGAATCTACGTCAGCGGTCGCAAAAGTTTTAAGAAATAAAGAACATACAAATTGCGAAAGAAACGCCCACTAGCATAGTAGTGATCTGGTGTGCTACTCCGGCGCGCATCGTGATCATTTGTTCGCTGTTCAGTTGTTATATAATTACACGACAGCTCATTTGCCTGACCAATAAATCCTTCCCACAGTGTATTTGCCCAATAGGTACGTCAACCCCCACAGCTCAGTTACTTGTCAACTCATTTGCCCAATAGAACAGGCACTTTTGTGCCTCCCTACCCTCCTTAACAAATCTGAGATTTGAATATAAAAAATTAACTAATGATGAATATTTTATTATAGAAATATGAAACTTAAACATAAAACATATTTTTATACATTAAAGTAAATAGTCGAAATCCGATTTTACGCAAAATTATTAATAAAAATGCGAAATATTTATGAGAATTTGTAATTTCGTGTTCTTACTAGTAACAACGTTTTATCACTATGAAAATTAGAAAAGACACGAATTAAAATTTAAATTCGGCTATTCATTGGAACTTTCATTTAGAATCTGTGCTTACTACGTGTATGCGTAGTTAAAAAATAAAATTGAGTTATACGGAATGTACTTTTGAAGATTATTTATTGCTTTTTTAAATACTTGTATTTATTTATTACCAAAAGAGCCACTGTTGTGACATTTTGAATTGTATAACACCTTATTTTATTTTATTTGCTTATTTATTTACATACTATTATTATTATTATTATTATTTTGGTACTGTTAGTGACACACATTTCTGTGCGTTTACACGTGAAAAATCCCTTATACAAAAGAGACTGCGTCACGTGAAGATATTTGCAATATAATAAAGACAACTAAGTGCAGAAGCATCAATGTAGTAAAGATAAGATAGTCTTTACTACAATATATCGTCTTCCTTGAACTAGTTTCACCGCAAATCGTCCTTAAAATATGCTGTTGGTGCCAACCGATTAGAAATAAAGTCTAGTTTATAAATATATAGTTATTTTTTGTTTATTGTTCGTTTACATATTAAAACTGGCATCAATTGCATTTTTTCCAACGACAACCCCGATTTTTGATTTCATATTCAAGTTTCTGAGATGAAGGTAGTGCAGAAAAAAAGTATACGCTTTAAATTATGTCTTGATAGAGTTACAAGCGAAAAGGTATTAGGTGCAAGTCCATTTTGGGGGGGAGGGGGGGAGTGAATCATGTTCCCGCATGGAAATATATATTATTTATTATTATTCATACCGGAAGAAAAGTACAGAAATTTTCGAAATAAGATAAAATAAAAGTTGAATTACATTCTTGCTCGAAAGTTCAGCAAGGTTTGCAAACAGTCAGTTTCCTTCAATTTAAAACTTTTCCCTTTGTGTGTTTTCAAACATTAGGTATTTAAAGAACTGGGTCTGTCCCATGTTTTTTAGTGAAGTTTGGATTAAGATAACATTTAGGAAGCCGATAACAAAGTGAGCAAAATCAATAATGTTTGTGATCACCCTGTATCGTTACGTGAACGAAATGATCTGTAATTTTAGGATATGTAAATATAAACACAATACAATTTGTGGGACGATAGCGTGTTAAATAACGGAAATATAAGCATTTATTTTAAAACTTAAAAAAAAAAAAAAAAAAACAGCATGTTTTTTATTTATAATATGCATGGTTTTAAACGAAAATTATTACCATTTTCAGATAATCTATTCAGATAATCATTTTCAGGTAATCTGAAAATACACTTTTAAAACAATATACTGCAATCGGATTACATTCGCTGCCATTGAAAAAAACGAAGTTGATGCCTGTTTTAATATGTAGACGACCCCTTAAGTAAAATCTAACTATATCGTTATAAACTAGACGTTATGACTAATCAATGGACATTAGCCGCATATATATAGATTTTATTGTATAAATATTGCGGTAGAAAAAACCTTACTAAAAGGTGTGTTCGTATGAACCTTACTTTTCTTTTTCATTCAGTAGGAAGGGAAATAAACATTCTAATGTCATCGCTGACTTTAATAGCATAGTTGACAACATTTTAATTTTAAGCCCCGTCTTTATATCACACCACTTTATTTTAAAAATATTTTTCTCCAATATATAACTACGATAAAATAAGAAAAAAAATTACTCATAAAAATAAAAAACATAAAAATAAAAAAATAAAAGTGGTATGTAATATGCGGGATTAAAAATTCTTCGGAATAAATTTAAAGTTTACAACTTTGATTAAGAAGTGCATGAGTTTTATGACTGACAAATATTTATTAGGATTTGGGAATTATCATACTTCAGACCGTGCTACTGTTATTTTATCCTCAGCCGGACAATTCAAACAAGTCTTGATCAAAGTTAGCGTCTAATACAAGCACTAAATTTAAAACAGACGCTAGATTCTATAACTTCTTGTTCCTTTTCTTAGCTATCACTCTCTATTTTCGTATCTTCCCCATGAAATTTAAAGTAAATAACTATTATGCAACTTTCACATCACCTTTTTTAAACTATTAGTTTGTGGTGATTGAATTGTAATATTTAATTCTTGAATTGCTTGCCTATTATGCAATTACTACAAACTAACAAAAGGTTTAAAATAGTTAAATAAAAAATTACAATTATAAAAAAAAGTATGATTATAATTATAATAATAATAATTAAATAAAGATAAATTAACTGAGATTAAACATTTATCTTTAAATTATTAAACATTTTTATCAATCTTTAAGTACAATTTTTGATTCAAGACATGACATTTTTTAATTCGCATAAAATAATAATAGTTATAACAATTTAGTTAGGAACTGAGAATGATTAATTGTTTATTATTAGAATAGCAGTATTAATTTTCAATTGGCAATTTTCCATCTACCAAATTATAATTATATTTTACTTTTATCTTATTTTATTTTTTACTGTACAGTCAACGTGATTTAAATAATTTAAAATTTACTAAAAGTAAAGTTTCTCAAATGAAAACATTGTAGATTTGTCTAAACTGCTTTTGCGTATAATTTTAAAGTTATTTTTATTAAAAAATTCCTAATTTTAGTTAAAATGTTAATATTTCAATCTTTGTTGCGTACGTGAAATAGGTAATTTTGATGTCCATAAAATTGTTGAACTAATAAAAAAAAATAATTAAGCGCAGAACCAGTTTATTTGCTGGTATATTTTCTCTGATTAAATTTAAGGAAAGTGTTAGAATTTAATTTTGATCAACATACCATTCTGCTCATAATAATGTATTTAGGTAATTTGGCGTCTTCGTTATTTCGTAAGTTATGGTATTCTTTAATGTAATGACATTATTAAATCTAACCTGGTTTCAGTGTTGCCATACTTGGGGGATTTCTGAGACTTCGGGGGAAATATTTGGCGACGGAGATTTACTGGGGAGCAGTTTGGGAAATGGAAAATTTCGGTGAAAAATTAGGGAGGGGAGGGGGGAGTCATTAACATTGGCAAAAAAAAAAAAAAAAAAAAAATCTCTAAAATTCCTACAGCTTAAATATATATATATATATATATATATAATGGTCAAGTTAATCAACTGATAATGCATTGATTCTGGATTCTATTTCAAAAATAGAAAAATACCATTTACAACCTTTTGATTACAAAATTTATTCTGTTCTTTGCTTTTATTATTCCCTGATTCCTGATTTCAGGAATTCTTTTTATTTGGTTCATGTGTGCTGTAGGAAGCATTGTGAATGGATGATACGTTTTGGTTGCCACTTGAATAAGCAAGCTTAAAGTAAGCTGAGCAAGTCTAAACTCATAGATATAGTAATATTACTTAGATTGATCATTGGGGAGAAAAAACTGATTCCTTTTCAATTGGGAAAAGACGGCGATTTTACCAAAATATGGCCGTCTTTCACTGAGTGAATACACACAGGAATACACACGAATATTTTAGCAAATAAAATTTATGAATAATTTATTAACTAAAGGTGAATGAAAAACTCCAGATACAGTTTCAAATTCATTTTTCTTTATTTTTTCTTTTTTTTTTTTTCAATACCACTTAATGACTGATTCCAAAACTTTTTTTTCGGCATCAAAAGTCTTTGCACGATAACGTGGGGATGATAAATCTATATATATTACTATATCTATGTCTAAACTAGAATGCTTGATCTTTAAGTTTGAATTAAACTTGCAGGTTGCAGGCATGCAATATCTATATTGGTATAAGGTCTTTAAGTTCTCTGGATGCCTTGTTTTTCATGCATTTTATAGTTTTTACTTTTTCATATATACATATGGGAAAAGAGTAAATGCTTAGAGGGGGGGGGGGACTACATTCAGAAAGTTACACAGATTGAAAATTTTTCAAAAGCTAGTGTATATAAAGTTGTTTTTTTAAATATGGATTTTTTTTTTTTTTCCCTAAAAGAGCTTCATTTGGGGGAAAATGGCAGCTTAAATATGTTAAATATTTTTTTTTTTCTTTTAAAAAATTTGCAATTTTAGTATAAATTGAGTTAGGGAATTTTTAGGAAAAAACTCTTGATTTGGGGAAATTTGAAAACTTTTTAGGGAAATTGACTGTCGACCATCTGGCAACACAGCCCGGTTTTTCTAATTGTATACGGCAACATTCGATGTGTTTGGTTTGTATTAGAATATATTTTTATGTCAGTATGTGTGTGTAAATAAAATGTATGTATTTGGAACTCAATGTAAATTCAATAAGTATGACAGTTTTGCCGACAAGGTAAAGAAATTAAAATGTTGAAATGCTGATTTTATAACGTACGTTTTATAATTTACATTACAATTTTTTCTATGTGACTTTGGACTTTTCTTTTAAAATAGACATTCTACTACAAATATTTTGTTTTGATACAAATATGGATGTGAATCAGTTAAAAAAAATTTAAGAACTTTTCAAATGCAACTACAGCAATTTTTTGACAAAATTCTCTCTAAACAAGTTTCAAACCATAATGAGCAAAATCAAAGTACTGGACTGCAATCTGTAAATCTGATATTGCTTCAACCTTTTGAAAATTTCGATCTGAAAAACGAATCATTCAAACATTATCGCCAACGCTTTGAAAATTTTTTTGAAATGAGAAATGTAATTTCAAATAAAGAGATTTGTGTTCAGATGCTGTTAAACTTAATGGGTGCTACTTATTACAACATGTTAGCTTCTCTAGTATCTCCAAAAACACCAGCAGAATCAAAATTTGACGAACTTATACAAACCCTAGAAGTGCATTTCTGCCCTAAACAGAACGTTATTATTGGTCAACACCAAATTTTATCAACATATCAACTCGAAAATGAAGCAATTCATGAATGTATCGCCACTCTTCGACATAATATACACGACTGTGAATTCGCAACCCCGGGCGGCTGTAAAGTATTTCTTTCTGATATATTTTTGCACTCGCAGTTTTTATGTGGCATTAAAGTTAATTCAATCCGAGAACACATTTTACAATCGGATATCACTAAATTTGATGACATTGCGAAGAAAGCAGTGTCAATAGTTTTAGAATACAGCAATCTATAATAATAAATGGAAACCCAGCAAAACCACAGATGACGGCCAACACGAGGCCAAGTGCTGGTTGCCAACAGTAGCTGCAGCTGGGCCGTCGGTGGCAAAAGTTACGGTGCCGCAGGGAATATGTTACGCCGGCCGTCAGTAGGCCATATTCAATCGATCCACTGTTGGCAGCCTGCAGTAAGTTAAAAATAAGTTAGTGGGCCAGTGAATGGATCGCTGCTGGCAGCTAGCAGTATGATAAAAATAGGTAATGGGCCACTGTCGGTAACCGACATTAGGTTGGAAATTGTTAGTGGGCCAGTGTTGGACTACCTGGTGGCAAACATAATTTTTCTATGTTATTGCTGGAAGCCTGCAGTGGGCCAGCTGTGGCAAACATAAAAAATTATATTACTGCCGGCAGTATTCATTGGTCCTTTATAATTTCCCATTAAAGGCCCGCTTCACTCACCGTCGCCGGAAGCCGAAGCCAATGTTATTCTATGGGAAATTTTCTTTGCAAATAACTTATTAACTAATACATATTTTTAAATTCTGTTTTCATATTCTGAAAATTCCCAACTGTTAAATTGACGGACCTTTTTTAAAAAATTATTTTTTTATATTTTATTTTGAAGCTGCAAAATACGATTTTTTAATATGTGACATTTTTCATTTTGCAAATTCAAAATAAAATATTAAAAATTAAAAAAAATACATTTTCAAAAAAGGTCCATCAATTTAACAGTTGGGAATTTTCTGAATGTGAAAACAGAATTTAAAAATATGTATTAGTTATTAAGTTATTTGTAAAGAAAATTTCCCATAGAATAACATTGCCTTGGACTTCCGGAGACGGTAAGTGAAGAGGGCCGTTAATAGGCCAGCAGTGATTTAGTTATAGCTAGTATATTTATTTTATTGGTGATACCTTTAATTTTATTAGTGCTTTTTTCTTTTTCTTTCTTTCTTTTTCTTTTTTTTTTTTTCTGATGTAGTAGCAGCCAGTTTTTTTCTATGCATCCAATATTTAATTTGATTTTGTACATATTCATTTTTAAATACTATTTACATGTATTTGATTCATACACTATGACTGTAAATGCGGGATTTCTAGTGCAGCATATAGGAAATATTCAGTTGATCCATTTTCCTTATGATAAAAGTTTAATTTGTTGCTTTCAGTGCAAATGTTTCTCTATATAACATTTTTTGGAATAAAGGAGATTATGGTTTTTTTTTTTTTTTTTTTTTTTTAAGTGTTCAAATTTTAATATGTTTAACTTTGTTACGCTATTTGATATAAATAAATGTAACTTTACATGTGAAAATTATAGAATATTGAAACAAAAATTGTTATAAAGAGAGCATTGTAAAAAACACCATAAACTAAAAATAAATAAATAATTAAAAAATGCAGCAATTGATTCCGGTTGAAATAGCACGAAGACCCTTCATCAGGCGAAACAAAGTGGGCACGAGTGCAGCAAAAGTAATTTGCTGCAATCGTGCTTTTTGTTAAACTCACGAAAGGATGTGTTATTATTTCAACCTAAAAGAAAGAACTGATGCATTTTTTTCTTTTTTTGGGGGTGGGGTGGGGGGGGAGGGCAATGTTTATGTTTATTTACAAATTTTTCTATTTATTAATACAGTACAAAATCTGAAATCCGGAATCGTCCGGACCATGGCCTTTCCGGATTTCGGACTTTTCCGGATTTTAGGTCACTTTCTGATTTACGGCAATAAAAAAACGGACATTTCCATTCCGAACGCCCTTTTAGTTAATAACTAGCTTACGCCGCCCGAGGGTGCGATTTCTTAAGAAATTGGAGTATACTCTCAAGTAACATGTACAATACTTTGAATAAACACCATAAAATTTTGCAAACAAATCGCAGGCAGCAACGCTTGCGCTTTGTTTGCCACACTCGTGCCTACTTCGTTTGCCTGATGAAGGATCATGTTTTCTTTCCATCCGAAACGATTGTTGCGAGCTCTTACATTTTATGGCTCTTATTACTTTTAAACACCAATTATGTGGTGCTTTTTTATTATAATTCTTAAGTGTCCAGAAAATCTTGAATATTTTTCTTTTCCCCTACATCAAATGGTACCCAATTGATAATTTTTTCCCTTCTTCTTAAAACAGCAGGCAATGATCAAGTCAGAAAAATTCCAGAAATATACTGACATATATGCAGTACAGACACACAGACCACTTGCCAAAAACCACTTTTTTGACTCAGGAGACCTTAAAATATGTAAATTAGGTGAAAACTCGATGTCGAAATTTTTGATCGAATACAATGCTTCCATTATCTACAGTACTCTGATTATGGTTACTAATACTACTACTACTAATAATAATAATAACTAGTTGGCTACGCCCACTTGGCTGTCACTATGTTTAAATGAATTTTCAAAATAATTGGACCAGTATTTATGTTTTACATCACATTATTAAAAGAAAAAAAAAAAAGAGAAAACTAAAATTATTTTATTGAAATTGCTCTAAACCTCGCTTCGGGTACCCGCTACCTACGGCAACTCTTTTTCCATCCGCATAGTAGTGTGAGCACCAGAACACAGACAGACGCATAGATA
This sequence comes from Salticus scenicus, assembly GCA_963930645.1. Classification (NCBI taxonomy): domain Eukaryota; kingdom Metazoa; phylum Arthropoda; class Arachnida; order Araneae; family Salticidae; genus Salticus; species Salticus scenicus. The sequence goes on along the minus strand of OZ005660.1, from coordinate 199,780,463 downwards.
CTTCTCTTTATTTATATAGATTAGTTGACACAAATCCTGGCATAATTTCAGATAGAAATTGTTATTTTATTGAAGTATTTGTACTTTAAATAATTTAATCTATACGTTGTTAATAAATAAACTAGCTGGCTTCGCCCGCTAGCGGGTCAGTATTTTCAAAGGAATCACTAAAATTAGTGAATCACTAACAGTAATTTTTAGTGTTAAGAAAAGAAATTAAAAAAAAATCATTTCTGATTGGGTAAAAAGTCGGCCCGGTTCCCCACTGCCTTCGGCAGCGCAGTCCCGTGCGCGCTGCGCGCGCACAGCTTATGGGATACACGCGCTGCGCGCGCGTATACCTTCCCTGACCTTTCGTGCCCCCTAAAAAAATCATTTCTGATCGGGTAAAAACTCGCACCGGGCCTTCGGCAGCGCAGACCCATGCGCGCGCACGTGTGAAGGTATACGTGCGCTGCGCGCACATATTCCTTCTGAAGTCATAATTTTATTCTTAAGAAAAGAAAACTAACAGTAACAGAAAAAAAAAGTAACTTTTAGTGTTAAGAAAAGAAATTAAAAAAAATCATTTCTGATTGGGTAAAAAGTCGGCCCGGGTCTCCACTGCCTTCGGCAGCGCAGTCCCGTGCGCGCTGCGCGCGCACAACTTAAGGGATATACGCGCTGCGCGCGCGTATACCTTCCCTGACCTTTCGTGCCCCCTAAAAAAATCATTTCTGATCGGGTAAAAACTCGCACCGGGTCCCCACTGCCTTCGGCAGCGCAGACCCATGCGCGCGCACGTGTGAAGGTATACGTGCGCTGCGCGCACATATTCCTCCTGAAGTCATATTTTTATTCTTAAGAAAAGAAAATTTAAAAAATCATTTCTCATCGGGTACAAAGTCGGACCGGGTCCCCACTGCCTTCGGCAGCGCAGTCACGTGCGCGCTGCGCACGCACAAGTTCACGGATACACGCGCTGCGCTCGCGTATTCCTTCCCTGACCCTTCGTGTCCCCTAAAAAAAAAATCATTTCTGATCGTGCAAAAACTCGCACCGGGTCCCCACTGCCTTCGGCAGCGCAGTACCGTGCGCGCTGCGCGCACGACTGAAGGGATACACGCGCTGCGCGCGCGTATTCCTTCCCTGACCTTTTGTGCCCCCTAAAAAAAAAATCATTTCTGATCGTGTAAAAACTCGCACCGGGTCCCCACTGCCTTCGGTAGCGCAGTCGCGTGCGCGCTGCGCGCGCACAAGTTAAGAGATACGCGCGCGGTGCACGTCTATTTCTTCTCCACCCTATCAGGCCCTCTTAATTAACCTGCGTATACCAATTTTGAACGATCTAACTCATTTGGCTGAGATGCAAAAGAAAATTTAATCAGGACACCTCAAAACGTGTAAATCTGGTGAAAACTTTCGATAATTTAAATGAACTTTAAAATATCTTTCGAATGATGTATTCAAAATAATTTAATAATAATTAGAAATTGAAATATTGAAATTTGAAAATATTACAGCGCCATCTGGCGGTAGAAATTTCTGTATTCCACTGTTCCATTCCAATTCAAAAATGCTTTCTAATGATGTATTACTTATGAAATTATTTTAATTAGTAGCTGAGATACAAAGAAAACTAATTCAGGACACCTCAAAACGTGTAAATCTGGTGAAAACTTTCGATAATATAAAAGAACTTTAAAATATCTTTCGAATGATGTATTAAAAAGAATTTAATTAGAATTAGAAATTGAAATATTGAAATTTGAAAATAATACAGCACCATAAGAGAAAACTGATTCAGGACACCTCAAAACGTGTAAATCTCGTGAAAACTTTCGATAATTTAAAAGAACTTTAAAATATCTTTAGAGTGATGCATTAAAATAACTTAATTAGAATTAGAAATTGAAATATTGAAATTTGAAAAAATTACAGCGCCATCTGGCGGTAGAAATTTCTGTATTCCGCTGTTCGATTCCAAATCAAAAAAGCTTTCTAATGATGTATTACTTATGAAATTATTATAATTAGTATCTGAGATACAAAAAGAAAACTCATTCGGGACACCTCAAAATGTGTAAATCTGGTGAAAACTTTCGATAATATAAAAGAACTTTAAAATATCTTTCGAATTAAGTATTAAAAATAATTTAATCATAATTAGAAATTGTAATATTGAAATTTGAAAATATTACAACGCCATAAAAGAAAACTGATTCAGGACACCTCAAACCGTGTAATTCTGGTGAAAACTTTCGATAATTTAAAAGAACTTTAAAATATCTTTCGAATGATGTATTAAAAATAATTGAATCATAATTAGAAATTGAAATATTGAAATTTGAAAATATTACAGCGCCATGAAAGAACACTGATTCAGGAGACCTCAAAACGCGTAAATCTGTTGAAAACTTTGAATTATGTAAAAGAACTTTAAAATATCTTTCGTATGATGTATAAAAAATAAATCAATCGTAATTATAAATTGAAATACGCGTATTAAAATATTGCAAAAATGTCCGGCGTGTGAAGATAAAATTTAATTTGCAATTAAAATGTAAATCTTTTGTTTATTGACGGAAATCGATGAAATTTAAAATGCAAGTTTGTTTTGTGGTGTAAATATTATATACTAAATAAAATGTGTAAAATTTTAAAAATTGAAGAAAATAGAAAATTGTAATTTTTAATCGCACTACGAATCAGGTGACCTTAATGAATACCAGCTGTGTTTCCGTTGAAGACAGCTGGAGACTTAACGTCTGCAAAGATAACATTTTTGTGATTCGTTGCCAACATTTTTTTATAGTTTAGTTAATTTTAAAATATCTAATCGTCCGATCGATAAACCGTTTAAACCATCGGATTGAGAAAAAAAAGCCCTTTCCAATGGTATCTTGTTTGTAACGATGCGACTGATATTTCTAATTTATTTTCCACTTTTTCCGTAAAAATGTCGCTTTTTAAGCATTTAATCATGAATTCTGGGTCATTTTTCGATAGACAATGGTCGACGTTTTAATTAATATCTCCGCTAATTAGGGTCGCATCGTTTAGCAAATTAGATAACCCAGATCTGCGATAAATTCTCTGTCCGACGGTACCTGTTCGAAGTCCGTGCGACCATTAGCGGCGGAGCTTTATCCGTTTCAAGCCGTTTCTCACAGACAGACACACAGACACACACACAGACACACGCGTACAGATTTTAATAATATAGGAGATATCCTCCCTTATAGTTCCTTAAAAAATAGAGGTCCCATATTCCCGCTTTTCGTTGTAATTTCTAGTCAATTTTGTCCTTTTATTACTTCCGGTGTGAAACTTTTTTCTTTTACACACTTAACATTGCGCGTACTTTTCGTTTTCATCCCATGCTAAATCTATGGATTTTTAGCATCCCCCCCCCCTCTATTTATACATTTAAAATACGAGAGGTTCCAAAATAAAAGGTCACTTCATGAATCTTTATACTATTCATGCAATGATGACATATATTACACCGACAAACTTTTAGCTGTATACTTACAATATTTTTCATTTAAAAATAATTGATGAATTGACTTTTCTTCTCTTTTATTTTGTGAACACTGTTGCTCGTCATCTTGATAAACAAATTTCCTTCCTGCCCAATAGACCAACAAAAATAACGCTGATGCGACAACTCTCAGTTAAAGTTTGTTGTTTTTAAGTACAGCTGGTTTTCTGATTAATGAGTAGTCAGAGATATAAGTGTGGGAGCGTGTGAAGCATGCAAAAATTCAAGAAAAAGAATTTCACTTGTTAATATAATGTATAATTTTACTTCAAATATATTTTTGAGCGTGTTTATTTACATTTTTCAACAAAATAGGAAATTGCTTAGACTTCTGTCCATCTATCCGCTAATTTCCTTCTTTAAAAATGTTTTTAGAATCCCATAAAACTCATATATGTCAATACAGAATTTCCAGATTTATTGTAGGAACCTTGTCACAAAAATTTGTAGAGGTAGCACAAATGGTTTGAGTATAAAAATTCATAAAATAATTTTGATACATTACAGTCTAAGAGAAGTTTCTTATCAGCGCACGCAAAAATTTTTGCACAACGTTAATAATATAGATGAACATAGGTTTTAAAGATGCAATAAAAAAAATTTCCAATCAAAAATAACAAAATAAATATTTGCGTTTCATTTATTAGCGATGCACAAAAACATTCTTATCCTTTACGGGAAATTGATGGGGGAACTATTTCAGTTTCGTAAAAGCGAAATTATTTTTCTTACTTGCATTCAAATAAGAATTATTATTATTATAAATTAAATAAAATAAAATAGTTTGTTATGGTTACCACTTTTTTTTTTTCAATAATAGTTTATAGACATTACATTATTATTTATTATTATTTATTAAATTATTATTTATTAAATTTATTTTCTGCGATGAAGGCAGGCGATTTGATTTTCATTTCAAAGAAGCATAATATATTAAATTTCGAAAAAAAATCAATTTTTTACCATTGTCCGAGAAATTTTTTAAGTATTTTACTTTCTTATATGTATATATATATGTGTGTGTATATACATATATATATATATATATATATATATATATAAGAAGAAAAATTTCGACTTCCGGTTTTCGATGTATTTCCATGTTTTGAGATTCCTGAACACGATTTGACCAATTTTAGAAAGTTTCTCTCTGTGAGTGTGCATAAAAAAATTTCTAGACGCTGTATCTCACGAACCAATGGACGAAACTAACTAAACTTGATTGGTCAGACCATGATTAAAATCGTTCCCGATTACATTTGTGGATCATTCACTCAATACATAGCGCTATATTTCTACTTCTTCGTAATTTTCAGTATGACACAGTGTAGGAAGAAATTTTATATAAATGTACTAATTATATTATTTTTTTTATTTTTAAAATGAATTAAAAAAATAAATATTTAAGTAACTAACAACCAAGGAGGATTTCTTTTTTTTTTTTTTTTTTTTTTGTATAAGTTGAGAAATCGCTCGCCCTTCCCCGTGATGGAGTAAATTTTCAATGCTGGTATTTTTCAAAAGAACTCGTCAGTATCTTTTAAGTAAATAACTGAATGAAATTTGTGGTAAATTAAAACAAAGTTATAAATTATTTAAAAAAAAAAAAAAGCATTTTTTCAGATGTTGGCACAAAATTGTTTTTTTTTTTTTTTTTTTTTTTTTTTTTTTTTTTTAATTGAGAAACACTTTCCTAAGATGAAAATCGTTTGTATGCATTCGGGAAAATAATCTTAACAAATTATCTGCATTGCGAAAATTTGCATAATAAAAAATATAGAAGAAAGTTTTGTGGTGCTACAACATACTAGTTTTTGTCAAAAATTAAAAAAAATAAAAATAAATAAATAAATAAAAATAAAAAATAAAAAATAAAAAATTTTCCTTAAAATATCACAGATATATAATTCAACCTTTCGTTTTAAAAATACTGGCGAAATCTTTTCAAGGATACTCATATTGGAAATATACCTTATCTGGTATATTTCTCCTTCAGGGGTGGGGAAGCAACGTTTGTACATTTACAAAAAAAAAAAAAAAAAGTAGAAGTAAACTTTTTGGATTTCTATCACTTTAAAAAATTTTTGAGCTCATACCGAGGGACAGACAGACAATTTCTCAAATTAAGTTCATCAAAACAACCCAAAATGTGCAAAATCTGTCGAAAACCGGATGCCGAAAATTTCCCGAACCTAATGCTTTCTTCTTAAATACACTGAAGGAAGAAAAAATAAAAATAAAACATTAACTATAAATATTTATATATATTCTAATAACATTCTCCCGTCCATATAATATAAATACATAAATTAAGATTCATAATTTTTATTTTATGAAATTTATGAAATTAATAATAAAAATAACAAATGTAACTAGAACGTTAACGACTATCATAACTTACTTAAAACGGATCAACTGAATATTCGCTTTCTAGAAATCCTTTTATTATAATAATGACTTTAGATTCAAACACCTTTAAAAAATTGTATTTAAAAAATAATAGAAAATCAAATTAATAATTGAATTACTTACTCATATAATATATTACTTTTTCGTGATTTAACATCTTTCAGTCTAGAACCTACATCCGCAGACTACAATAACGAACAAATTTCGTATGAAATGGCAGATGGCGAGCGAATTTCAAATCAACAGAAAATAAATCACAGCGCCCTCTAGGCATACAAATTGGTTATGGCCTAATAATTTGTGGCCACACCATGAAAAATATTATGTTGGCCTTGTGGTGATAGCCTGCATAAGGCCAACTAGGTTTACGCCACTTCTGGACAACCGACCATTTTTCTTTAGGCCTCCAACACTGCAGGCAGCCATAAACGGCCCACTGGTGGAGTTATGTGGGGCAACCGGCAACTGATGGCATGTGCAGGATGCCGGCTGTAGGCCATAATGAGCCCATCAATATAAGTTTTGCTGGGAAGGTTTGTCTGTCTGTCTGTCTGTCTGTCAGTCTGTTCTTTTATACGTTTAGCCCCTATTGAACGCAGAAATACAGGAATTGACATACGGATGCTCTGGAGCCTTTCCGAGGTCCTCTTCAAAACAGAATTTAAAAATTTTAATTAGTTGTGGAGATATTAATTAAAATGTAGAATCATGCCTAATCAGAAAGCGATCTCAATGAGTGATAATTCACCACGATTGCATAAAAATAGATATTTTAACGGAGTTAAAAGCAGAAAAAGTGGAAAATAAATTAGAAATATTTGTCCGATCGTTACGATTTCGATACCAAATGAAAGGGGCATTTTTTCTGAATCTAAGTGTGCAAGTGGCTTATCGGTACAACAGTTAGATTTTTTAAAATTAACTAAAGTATGAATTTTTTGTGGCAACATCATTTGAAACGCCAGACTACTGTCTGAGATGAAAAGGGAAATGATTGTAACCGATCAAGGTGTCACGTGTTTTGTAGTGGGGAGAAAAATTGCAATTTTCAATTTTTTTCAAATTTTCATTCACGTTACATTTTAATTAATATTCGGCCTAGACAGCATATTATAAAGCTACTGTTCAATTTTCATGAAAATATCTGGATAAACAAAAAAATTAGATTAAATTTTGTATTATATTTTTTTAAATTGAGATATGCCGTTGAAATTTCGTAATATTTGGTTTTAACGCCCAATAATTCGATTCTGAATATTTTTGAAAGTGTAGAATTATTAGGAAGGGCTTGAGGGGGAAGGGAGGTGGGTGAAGGGGCAAAAAAAAAAAAAAAAGAGTTACAGCGTTTGAAATTGTTATTATTACGTTTTAAGGAAAGATAAATCGATTGCGGATATTTTCAAGTGTAAAATTATTAGAAGGGATGGAAAGGGGGGAAGGGGCAAAAACGTAGAAAAGGAACGGTTGTTACGGAGAAAACAACGAAACCCAGAACGCCTTTATTCTTTTATATTTTGCAGAGTTTCGAATTCTGACACTCCTTTCACATTTCATACTATGGATTTTTAACAGTATTTAGCCCGGAATTACGCAAGTTACGGAGAAAACCACGAAAAAGTCAGACATAAATCGTTTTATAATAGTGTTTATATCATTTTTGTATATCAGCTTCTAATTAGCATAATTTAATAAGTAATATGTGATTTTGAAACTTATTTGAATTGAATTTCAAGAGTAGACGCCACAAATTTCTGTCACCTTCCATTAACCGACTACCGTATATAGTGGAATTCGAGATTTCACGTGATTTACACGTTTTAAGGTGTCCTGATTAGGTTTTCTTTCTCAGCTACTAATTAAAATAATTTTATAAGTAATACATTATTTGAAAGCTTTGTTGATTTAGAATTGAACAGTAGATTACAAATTTCTACCGCCAGATATTTTAAAATTTCAATATTTCAAATTCTAATTAAATTATTTTTAATACATCATTCGAAAGATATTTTAAAGTACTTTTATATTATCGAAAGTGAGATTCGAGATTTCACCTGATTTACACGTTTTGAGGTCTCCTGAATCGTTTTTCTTTTTTATCTCAGCTACTAATTAAAATAATTTCATAAGTAATGCATCATTTGAAATCTTTGTTGATTTGGAATCGAACAGTAGCTTACGGAAATTTCTACCGCCAGATGGCGTTGTAATATTTTAAAATTTCAATATTTCAAATTCTACTTATTATTAAATTATTTTTAATACATCATTCGAAAGATATTTTAAAGTACTTTTATATTACCGGAAGTGAAATTCGAGATTTCACCCGATTTACACGTTTTGAGGTGTCATGATTAAGTTTTCTTTTGTATCTCAGCTACTAATTAAAATAATTTCATAAGTAATACATCAATTGAAAGCTTTGTTGATTTGGAATTGAACAGTAGATTACAGAAATTTCTACCGCCAGATGGCGCTGTAATTTTTTAAAATTTCAATATTTCAGATTCTAATCATGATTAAATTATTTTTGATACATCATTCGAAAGATATTTTAGAGTACTTTTATATTATCGAAAGTGGGATTCGAGATTTCACCTGATTTACACGTTTTGAGGTTTCCTGAATCGGTTATCTTTTGTATTTCAGCTACTAATTAAAATGAAGAATGGTATACGAATTGATAATCTACCTTTTTTTAGCATACTGTTAAAGAAATTTTGAACTCACTTTAAATGCTGATTGGAAGATAAATAAAAATATGCTGTAACCCAGACATCCCCCTCCCCTCTCATTATCAATTTTCTGTATATACTACTGCCGCTTCAGTTAGTTTTGCAGTATTTAAAACAATGACATTCTACTTTAAATCGTTAGTAAAATGCTTATTGTTCCATCTTCTTTTTCCAAACCGAAACATTGAATGACGAGCAATATAAGTAGTATTTTCATCGCAGTATAAAAATGGTTTATATGAGTGAATCTTTAATAGTTTCTTCTTTTCTTTTACTCATTCATTCAATCAGATTTTTCGTGGTTTTAATATTCAGCGATAGTATACTTCCTTTCTCATTTAATAAAGATACATGTATGTATCATTAACATTTCATTACTCAAGTTTTAAAATGAGTAATATATATAAGATTTCCTGTGTTGAATTTTAAGAAGTAAAACTTCATATTTTGAAATGCCAAAGTAATTTTTTTCAAATTATGTTTTAATTCCAAAGCTTTACAAACCTATTCTTAATAATAATAATAATAATAATAAATAGAGAAAGAGATAAAATAAATGAAAGAAAGAACTCATAGTGACAGCTGCCTTTCTATCACGAAGTTTAAGAATTTGCTTATTATTATTATAAAATTTCATAAACAATATTGATAAATAAATACATATATTTATCATACACTAACATGATTCACATATGTATTGAATGTATAACATATAATTGCCTTGACAAGATTGGCTAAAAGGTTTTTTGCGGTACAAGATCCAAGAAAAGTATATACTGCACTAAACAGAGTAAAAAAGATATATTTCTCTTTCTTCTTTTTTCTATTTTTAAAAACTAATAAAACTTACTGTATGTGAAATGAATAGTTAATAGGGATATGTATTGTAAATAGTTGTTAAAATGCATATCTTTTCACGGAATGAATTAAATCATGAGCTTTTTCTAGAGTAATTTAGCCCCACACATGACTGAGAGATTCCGCGCTCAGAGTTGGTTGACTGGAAGTACCGGATACGTTCCCAGATCGTACTGGTTGAACTAGTTGTTCTAGTTGTTCTGAGTGTCCTGTGTTTTTCTTCAAAACTCGCGTAAATAGGTTCTAGGATCCGTTAGAAAGAACTTTCTCCGCATGCAACAGTTTTCCACTTTTTTCATTTTAATTAAATTGCACCCTAGCAATTTAATAATTGCTATAATTAAAACTGCTGGGCTGCACTTTAATTAAAATATTGACTTTTAAATTGAGAAATTGTTGCATGCACAGATATTTAAAAAATCATTCACTCACATACAGAAAAAAAAAAAGAAAAAAAAAAAAGCTGTGTGAATCTGACAGGACAGATTAATTTGCAACCAAAATAATTATTTTCCGCAATGATTTCTGGGAAAATGAGGGAAATCTCTCTTTTGTAAAAGGAATATATATATAGGGGAGACCCGTGTACCTAGGGCCATCATGTACCTAAGGTCACCCCACTTTATTTGAATAATATTTAATTTTAAGTTTTAATACTCAATTGGGCAAGTAACAACACCAATTGCTACTTTTACAACTACATTGGAACTTTTGAGGTAAGAGTTTTGATAAGTTACACTTAGAAAACGAATTTATATGGTTTGAAGTAAAATTTTGCAGCTCATCTCTTTTGCTATTTTACAAAAGCAAGTCAAATATTTTCCTTTCATTTCTAGTGTATAATTTTGCTTTTTATATTGAGCAATAAATGTGATATTCAATTAGTCCTCTCTGCCTTTGGATTTTTTAGTGGACAGCATTTTGAAGGAAGTTACCAAAACTTGTACCTAGGGCCACATAGCTGCCTTGTACCTAGGGCCAGTGTGTTTGGACGTTTTAATACTTTCGCAACCGCATGTTTTTGTCTTTTGACAGTAAGGTCCACCTGTGGGTGTTTTTCTCATAAGTTACAATTTTTCAAAAACAAAATTTCCCGTATTCACATTTATATTACAAATGGATATACATTATAATCATACTCTCTCTAATCACAGTATTTTCCATCCATAGTATTCTGATTGTACAAATATGAATATTTTGTATATTTTTTAGAAACAAATTAACAACAAAACAAATTAACAACACAAATTGCAAAAGAAGTGCCCACTGGTTGAGTTTTATATTTTCAAATGACGTGAATCTACGTCAGCTGTCGCGAAAGTGTTAAGAAAAACAGCACACTCTGTAGTAATTGGATGCTGGCAAACCCTAGTAAACCAGTCACTATATATGACGTTGCTGAAACTGTTGGCAAGTCCTATTCGCCGGCCTTTACTCCTGTAAACATTCTACCAGGCTTTCGTGTATCCGGCATATGGCCAATGAATCAAAACACATTCACTGAGGATGAATATTTAAGTTCAAAAGTAACTGAAAGACAAGATCCCTCCATAAATAAAAAAAAAAAAGAAAGAAAGATTTCCCAGGAAGAAAGTGAACTAACAATGATAGATCTGGATGTCTCTGTTTCGTGTCCTGTCTGGGGAAATGGACTATAGTTTAGAGTAATGGCCATATCACACGGGAGCATATATACTTTACTCAACACAACATGTTCACCATGCTGAACGAACGAGAAACCAGTCAGCTGTCCGTAGGGTTCCCCCGAATTGATAGCGTGATGTATTCCCTTCTCTAAAGGTATTCCAGGAAAAAAATCCTATTTATTCCTCCTATTGGTCAATTTTGATCAGCACGCTCAACATACTCAGCTTTTTCTAAACGGTTTCTTAAAAGTTGATCATCCGAAAACTTGCTATCCTTGAATAAAATTAGGCTGAGTATGTTGGGTAGTGTTTAGTCAAATGCTGAACGAAAGTCTCTCGTGTAATATGACACTGACAGTTAATGATAAACACGTAGACCATACTTTCAAATTTACAGGCATTTACTGCCTGTTACTAGTGATGGGTAACTCATACATGAAGCATGACATTGTCACACCTCATCACAGCGGTTTGTCATGACACATCATAATTATTTTTTGTATTACTTCAAAAGTCATGTCCCATTCAACCACTCACTCAATGTCTCAAATGTTTTGCTTCATTCATTCACCGCCTCATTCAATACCTCATTCAAACCGAAGTACCTCAAAAAATTTGTCCCATTCAAAGACACACATTCAACGCTTCAAACGTTTTGTCATGTTCATTCATTCACTCATACAGGACCTCAATCTATCTGAACTGTATTTGACAAAAATTTTGTCCCATTCTTTCAACGAAACCATTCATTCAACGGGGTGAGATTCAGATACTCAGAATAAAAACACAAATCAGAGAAAGCCTTCAATGGAATGACATGACTGAATGAAGTGTTATGTTTGTAATGCATTGCATTGTGACACTGGGAGGGATATGTTGTAAGTTTGCCATGTTCGGATCGTGAAGCGAAATTTGTAGTTGTGTTTGTAATTCAAGGTCGTCACCTGTCTGTGGGTGGTCGTGGGGCTGACTATAATAGAAAAGAATGCCTTAGGGACAGGAGGCGAATAAAATAAAGGCATTGACGGCAAACGGCTTGGCATTATACCAAAGAACTTCTAATAGATATTGAAAGATCTTTGATTATACTTCACGCGGGGTTGGGAGGAGGTGATTAGAGTCTTGCATCGTGTGTTTTCTCTTCTATGTAAATAATAATAATGAAAATTTGCTTTTTTCCGAACATAATCTTTTGAATGCAGACACTGGATGACATTATTTTCTTTCATAGCAATTATGTTTAGCCATAAGTTTAATTTGTGAAAAAGAAAGGCATAAAAATTAATATTTAACATTTAAAACGTTATATGCGAAAATTATTATTATTTTTTTTTTTAAGCTGTGAATATTTAAAATAGTGAATTTTTTTAACAGTAAATGTAATATGAAAGAAATTTTATTACGTTATGCACTGACGATTTGTTTATATTTACAATAACCACTTTTAATATAATTTTCATTATACTCTAGTTTTAACATGATTGTATACTTGTAATATTTATGTAATAATTAGTTCTCTAAAAATTTGTTCAATAATATAATTATTATATTACCTACTAGGCACTCGTTACAGTGAAAATAAGATCTTTGACGAAACTATATCAACATTTCTGTACGATTAAATTAAATGCTGTTTATTTTATTTTATTTTATTTATTTATTTTTTTTTTTTTATACCTAAAGAATCAAGTTAATACAATCGAACAATCAACACATTAGTTGACAGAATTAGTCATCAATCTTTTAAAAAGCTACACTATAACGAATCAAATAGTTTAAATTATTACTGCAATTAAGAAAATTAACATAATATTGTTTACTTATTTTTCGATATCTAAAGAATCACGTTTAATACAATGAATCAAACAACAAATTAGTTGATAGAATCAATCATCAACCAAAATTATATGATAAAATTATTTACTTATTAGTGCAATCGAAAGATTGGTGACACTTTGAATTGCATAGAAATTAAATCCCGCATAGGAGATTCAGAGAAAACCACGGAAAACCCAGAATACCTTTATTCCAATATCTCCAATTTTAATTACGATTAAATTACTTATAATACATCTTTCGAAATTTATTTTAATGTAATTTTATTGTGAACTTTTAAACTGGTGTAAGCCGTTAAATTCAGTACGGGAGTTTAAGAGAAAAGCACAGAAAACCCTAAACACATGTGTTATTTTTTATTTTGCAAACTTTCAAATTCTGATTATCAGCTCACATTCCGTATAAAAGATTTTTAACACTATTTATTCCAGAGTTACGCAAGAGAAAAACATTGAAAAGTAAGACACAAATATTTTTATAACAATGGATTTTCGGAGTAAGGCCGATTTGACTGCTGTGGGTCCTAGGCCTGAGGGGGAGCGCCCTCCGTAGGGGTCTTTCTAAGGGGTTCTAACCCGTGTTACTCAAATTTCGGAGAAAACCACTGGAAATTCCGAACGGCTAGGCCGACGAGCGCGACCTGGAATCGAACCCGGCACCTCACGTCTACCAGCTTTGAGCGCAGAACCGCTCTGCCACTGGTGGGCGCTTTTATAACAATGTTTATATTACTTTTATATTTCAGCTTTTAATTAACATTATTTCATAAGTAATATATCATTTAAAAAAAAAAAAAAACTATTTAAATTAGAATTGAAGAGTACATGTTGCAAATCTTTGTCACAAGATACCGCTTTTAGTTTTGCTACAGTTATATCTTTAAGAGCTAGTTGCACTATGAGCGATCAAGCTATTGTGCGTTTTAAAACGGGAATAAGGCACCACCGAAAGGGACTTTGCTACGAATTGGCTACGAATCTTTGCTCTTAAAAACAAATATTTTTTATAAAGCTTAAAAAGAAGATTTAACACAAATAATTCCGAGATTCTACCTTTCCCCCCGATTTTAACTTAACCATAATCACAATATTACTTTAAAATTGAAGTGGCCGTATTATTCCAGTGACCTCACTGCTACTCCTAATTTTGTTTTATAAATTCGATTTTCATAAATGGCAAAGACTATTATGGTGAATCACAGACTACAATACAGGAAAAGAGAAAACAAGTACACCAAGAATAAAAATTATTCGTAATGCTACCAAGATGGAATTAAATATTAGTTTAAAAAAGAAGCTAGACTAATAAAATTGTTTTATGCTTGCGTTCGTATTTGTACTGCCTCCCTAGTGGCCTAAGAAGTTCTGATCTCAAAAAGCTGGTAAACGTACGGTGCCGGGTTTGATCCCAGATCGCACTGGTTGGCCTGGCCGTTCAAAGTTTTCCGTGGTTTTCTCTGAAACTTGCGCAAATGCTTACTAGGACCCTTTAGAAAAATCTCACAGAGGGCACTTCTCTTGAGGCTTAGGACTATAGCACAGTTAGTTGGCCTTAACCCTAACACCAACACTCGTATTGGTAGCATAAATTTTATGTTCAAGGTTCGGAGAAAAAGATCGATTTCTTTTTAAATACTTTGCGAATATTATTTATTAATAGTGTATTAAACAATTTTATCACTATTTTTATGTATTTTTCTATAATTACGAATATTTTTTATTCCCGGTGTATTTAAGAATTTCCTCACTGTATTTTATGTACTTTATATAATTACGAGTAATGTTTATTCCTGCTGTGCTTGAGAATGTTATCATTGTATTTTACGTATTTTTATATGATTACGAATATTGTTTACTCATGGTGTGTTTAAGAATATAATTATTATATTTTAAGCATTTTAAATTTATCAAACAAAATGTTGAGGTTGGTTGTTGGGTTGTCGGGATTAAGGCCGATTGACAGCACTAGGGTCCTAGGACAAAAAAAGAGAGTGACCTCCGCGGGGGTCTTTCTAAGGGGTTTTAGCCCTCATTTTTTACTTTCTTCTATATGTAATATAGAGAAAGTATTGGATTCGCGAAAATTTTCGACCTCCGTTTTTTGATGGATTTACATGTTTTGGGATGTCTAGATTACGAATTAATAGTTTTTAGAAAATGTCCGTCTGTCTGTATCATTTTTTTTGTGGACGCTGTATCTCCCGAACCAACGAATGAAATTTAACCAAACTTGGTATTTAGTTGCACCCTGACATAAACTGGTGCTGACTAGATTTTGGGATCACTCGCTCAATAGGTGGCGTTGTGATCGCATTTTATGCAAATTTTTAACATGGTAGCATAGGACAAAATTCCGTATAAATGGGCATAAAGAGAGTTATTTTACACTTGTGATTGTAAAATTAATATGAATTATTGATAATAGTAGTAGTTAACTAGGAAAAAAATTTTGTGCATGTGGGGGCATCGTTTCCCCCCCCCCTCGGGGGGAAGTACCCTCCCAGGGAAGTAAATTTTCAAGATGGGTATCTTTCGAAAGGTCTCGTTGATAATAGTAATAGTTAACTGGGAAAAAATTTTTGTGTATGTGGGGGCATCGGTTCCCCTCCCCCACCGGGGGGGGAAGTACCCACCCGGGGGGGCAAAGTTTCAAGATGGGTATCTTTCGAAAGGTCTCGTCAATACCTTTAAAACGAATGGCTGAACCATAAATCTGTGATAATTTAAAACAAAGTTATCTATTTTTTTTACTTTTAACAAAACAAAACTTAGAAAAAAGATCGTAATTTTTATTATTATTTTTTTTTTTAACGAAATTTAACCAAACTTGGTATTTAGTTTGTCACCGACATTAACTGGTGCTGATTATGTTTGGGGATCAATAGCTCAACAGGTGGCGCTGTGATAGCATTTTATCTAAATTTTTAACATGGCAGCATAGGACAAAAATTCGTATAAATGTGCATAATAAGAGTTGTTTTAAACTTGTGATCGTAAAATTAATATGAATTATTGATAATAGTAGTATGTAACTAGGAAAAAAATTTTCTGCATGGAGGGGGCATCGCTTCACCCCCTGGGGGGAAGTACGCCCCCGGGGGGATAAATTTTCAAGATGGGTATCTTTCGAAAAGTCTCGTCTACCTTTAAAACGAATGGTTGAACTATAAATCTGTGATAATTTAAAACAAAGTTATCGATTTTTTTTATTTTTAACAAAAAAAAAAAAAAAAAAATCGTACTTTTTTTGTTTTGGTTTTTAAATATTGTTACTGATTGAATATGTATAGGTAAATATAGAAGAAAGTCTTGTGGTGGCCACAACATACTAGTTGAAGTTTATTGTTGCAGTATGATTTCGATCATTCTTTCGTTCTGATTAAAATAGTCACTTTCAAGGGCTCTTAATTATATGCTTGGCATTTGTTAGTTTGATGTCTAGAAATTGATAAATGCGCATTTATTTGTACAATAGAACCTGAGATATAGCCTCCCCTAAAATTGTAGAAATCGCTGTGCAGCAGCGCCACATGTTAAGTGCTTCACACCAAAAATTATTATTTGCCGATTTATATCAAGGTGCGTCTACATAAAAATGTATATGCAATTCTGTGAAGTAGTTTGTAAGATATAGCTCATCTTTAAATTGCAAAAATCGATGAATAGCCGCGCCACCTTTTGCCCGATAAGCATTCAAATTTAATCAGAATGTTTCATAATGACCTTCTTATATTTAAAGTTTTGTTTGATTATGCGATATAGAGCCTGAGATATAGCCTCCCATTAAATTGTGGAAATCACTGTATAGCAGCGCCACCTGTTGAGCGTTTGGTACCAAAAGCTGTTAGGCACTTATTTAGGCCAAGGTGCATCTACATATAAGTTTATAAACAATTCTGAACAATAGTCCAGGAGATACATTTGCCACAAAATTTTTGTCTCTCACACGCACATACAGACAGACGCAAAAAATTGTAAAATTGTGTTCTAGACTTCTCAAAACGTGAAAATCTGTTGAAAACCAGAAGTCGGAAATTTTTACGAATCCAATATTTTCTTCTATTGAATAAAGAAAATAAAAAGGGTCAAATCTTGTTCTGGACCCTCAAAACATGTAAATCCATCAAAAACCATTAGTAGAAAACTTTTACGAATCCAATACTTTCTTCCGAAAACATTCGTGAGTTTTTATAAGCAAGTGAAGTGCCTGAGAAATTACTTAAAACAATCATTTTAACACCTTCTTGTTAAAACTAAATATGTCTTTAACAATCTCAATATTTTTGAAAAGTCAGCTTTATTTGTTAAAAGTATTTAAATTTTTGTGACTATTACTTCTTTTAAGGAAATAAGATAATTTCTCAGTGATTCCTTAACTTTTTTTCCAATCATTTTAACAGTAATCTTCATGACAAGTCAATTCATTCAATTCAATTCACTTGTGCTTGTGACATGAAAAACTACCTAACTGATAACAAGACATAACTGATGACACAGTACTTCATTTCATACATACGTCTTCCGTTACTCTTTTGGAATTGTAGGTACCATATGTAAGCCCCTCATCTCTTAACACAACACTTCACGGCAAAACAATTCCTTCAAAACACTCGTGTCACGAAAAACTCCCTATCTCACAACTGACTACAACATATGACAAAATACTTAATTTCATTCCTGCATCTTCGTTCACACTTTTGTAGTTGCAATTACCGAATGTAAACCTCAACTTTTAATACTAATCTTCATGACAAAATCACTCTTTCAATTCACGTGGGACATGAAAAACAACCTACATCACAACTCACTACAACATATGGCATAGTACTTCATTTCATTCATGCATCTTCATTCACTTTTTTGAACCTCTCACCTCTTCACACTAGTTAATTTTCATGACAAAACAACTCTTTCAATTCACGTGGGACATGACAAACAACCTACCTCAGAACTCACTACAACAGATGACAAAATACTACCTCATTCATTCACCTTGCTCTCTATCTTGCAATACCTCATGTCATTTGAAGCATGACATTGTCCCACTTCAAAATATTTTGAGGTACCTCAATGTCATGACAAAATTTTTTCGTGTCTTACCCATCACTAGTGATGGGTAACTCATACATGAGGCATGACATTGTCACACCTCATCACAGTGGTTTGTCATGATACCTCATAATTATTTTTTGTATTACTTCAAAAGTCATGTCCCATTCAACCACTCACTCAGTGCTTCAAATTTTTTTCCTCATTCATTCACCGCCTCATTCAATACCTCAAAATTTTTGTCCCGTTCAAAGACACACATTCAACGCTTCAAACGTTTTGTCATCTTCATTCACTCATACAGAACTTCAATCTATCTGAACTGGATTTGAAGTACTTCAAAAATTTTGTCCCATTCATTCAATGGGGTGAGATTCAGATACTCAGAATAAAAACACAAAGCAGTGAAAGCCTGAATGGAATGACATGACTGAATGAAGTGTTATGTTTGTAATGCATTGCATTGTGACACTGGGAGGTTAATGTGTGAAGGATATGTTGTAAGTTCGGATCCTGCAAGAAGCGGAATTTGTAGTTGTGTTTGTAATTCAAGGTCGTCACCTGTCTGTGGGTGGTCGTGGTGTGACCTGTAATAGAAAAGAATGCCTTAGGGACAGGGGGGAATAAAATAAAGGCAGAGAAAACTATTAACGACACCTTGGGTTGGCATTATACCAAAGAACTTCTAATAGATATTGAAAGATCTTACTGCTCGCGGGGGCGGGAGGAGGTGACGTGTTTACCCGCAAAATGTTTCTCTTCTATGTAAATAATAATAATGAAAATTTGCTTTTTTCTGAACATAATCTTTTGAATGCAAGACACTGGAGGACATTAGTTTCTTTCATAGCAATTATGTTTAGCCATAAGTTTAATTCGTGAAGAAGAAAGGCATAAAAATTAATATTTACATTTAAAACGTTATATGCGAAAATTATTTACCTCTCAATATATATTTGCTTCCTTATTTTACTTTTTTTTTTTTTAACGCTGTGAATATTTAAAATAGTGGATTTTTTTAACAGTAAATGTAATACGAAAGAAATTTTATTACGTTGTGCACTGAAGTTTTGTTTCTATTTACAATAATCACTTTTAATATAATTTTTATCATACACTAGTTTTAACATGATTGCATAGATCACGAATTTGCCCCTAGTTGAACATAGCAGTTTTAATTTCCGGTGCTTTGCATCTGAAATCTGTGAGCTCTCAATTTTTCCCGACTAGTGATTTGCCATAAATACGTGAAAATTTCTGCATTGAAGAATGCATTAAAGATACTTTTATGAGAACGTTTCATTCTCTCAATTCTTCGAAAGATTTTTTTTTTTTTTCAAGTAATTAAAAGTAATCTTTACATTACAACAGTGGTACATGTACCCTGAATGCTATGTGTAAAGGGCAGGCCTATTCTAGTTAACAGCAGGACGTAAACAGCGAAATGTTTATAAATACACCCTCTTTTTCTAATGGGTAGGGTTGGGTTGGGTTGTAGGGATTAAAGGTCAATTGACCGCACCAGGGACCCAGGCCCGAGGGGGAGTGCCCTTGGGGTTTTTCTAAGGGATCCTAGCCCGTATTTACGCAAGTTCCGGAGAAAACCACGGAGGTCCGAACGCTAGGCCGAAGAGCACGACCAGGCTTTGAGCCCAGCACCTCACGTCTATCAGCTTTGAGCGCAGAACCGCTCGGCGGCTGGTAGGCCCCTTTTACTTAAGGGAAAATATCTTTAAGTTTGAAAATATTGTAATACCTTTTTTTTCTTTTTTTCCTCTTACCCATGTATGGCAGAGAAAGTGTTGTTTTTTGATCGAATTTTTGAAACGGTATTTTTAATATATTTAAACGTTTTAAGGTCTTCTAAATTCGAAAATCAGATTTATAATGGTTGTTTTGTGGGTGTCTGTGTATGTAATAAGCATATTTGAAGAACAAAGCTAAAAGAAAATGTGCAACATGTATGAGCTGTGCTCTAGAGTTGCTGCACGAACTTAACTCTTATGGGCCAATGTATATCCCCTTATATATTGCTTACAAGTATGTATAAATATCCTTTCATGTACGCAAGTGCCTTGTGAAAAAAAATTTTAAGTCTGAAAATAATTAAAAGTCGGTTGTGTTCTTAATTTGGACAAGAACACTTAAATATGTTATTTATTTATTTATTTATGTACGTTGAAAGGTCTTTAAATTTAGTTATGATAAAATAATACACAAACCTAGCTTCATCTTCTAAATATTTAAGTCGGTGTTTTTTTTTTTTTTTTTTTTTTTTTTAAACTAAAGATAGTTCACAAATCATTAAAATTTTTTTTAATTGATTGTCAGTTTTTCATGGTGCACGCGATTAAGATGATAGATATTAGTTATACCTGCCAATTTAATATAGAACATAAATAATTTTCATACCATTATTTAAAAATAATAATCTTCATCTTATTTAATTCCATATAAATATCACAAAAGAGTACTACTAAAAAGTAATGGTTTAAAGAATGGATAATCCGTAATAAATTGACATGTATAATCTTTGTTGTACCTGAACCTCCTCCTTTATTCATACATAATTTATAATTAACTTACAGACATTATTTATTCAAGTGAAATTTCCTGTGGACCCATATTAAATGCTTCAAATTTGTGATTTATAAAAGTGGTCTAAAATTTTAAAATTGTATTTATCTTTTAAATGTTCTTTAAATGTCCTTTTCTTCTTCTTCCTCTCTCTCTCGCTCTTTCTTCTTCTTCTTTTTTTTTTTTTTTTTTTTTTCTTAAGGCTTATGTTCAAAATTATAAAAGCTTTTATCATTTCAAATTATTTATAAATTTCATCTATATGTGTTATTTTTATATTTATGACATTAAAAGGATTCCAATTCGAAGCACTGAAAATTACGTTTCTTAAGTTAATTCAGTAAACAAATAGTAATAATGCTGGCAATTAGAAATTTCAATGTGTCATCATAAGGTTAACTATATTGCTTCTGCACTTCAATTTAGAGTTTTTAGACCACTTTTGTATATACAATGTAATTATATCACTATAGAGAAATTATTTTCTAGTTCAAAATTTTACTTTCTCTCACCCATATATATGGCAAAGAAAGTACTGTTTTTAGGTAAAATTTTGCAAAGAAAGTACTGTTCTTAGGTAAAGTTTTCGGAAGTAAGTTTTGTTATATTTAGATGTTTTGAGATCCGCTGAATACAAAAATCATGTTTTAACCGGTTGGAATGTGTGTGTGTCTGTTATCAGCATATCTCAAGAGTAAATAGTAGCAGGAATTCGAAACTCGCTATCTTAAATCTGTATCATATAGGGGCATTAAACTTGTCATTGAGATTAAGTAAATAGTTCACATACAGAGACATCCAAAACAAATTCTAATACATTACGACTATGGACGAAATTTTTGATGAGTATACAGTTTAACATCTCTGCATTTACATTTGTTATATGCATGAAAGCATGTTTTGTGCGGAATCTGCTATAAAAATTTTCATTAGTTGTTCACAGGGCTACCCAAAACATTTAGAATATAGTGGGACTACGTTAGGAAATTGTTACAAATGCATTTCAGGTTGTGCTGTGTGCGATTAATGTGGATCCCGGAAAAAAGGGCACCGGAAAAAAGGGCACCCGGAAAAATGGGCACCCGGAAAAAAGGGCACTTTTGCGATTTGCGAATCGTAAGATGCAATAAACACGAAAATCCAAATCGGAGTCTACAGATGACTCTCATATTGAATTAAAAATATTTAGGGATAACTTTTGAGTGAAAATTCAGTAATTGCTTAATATAACTAGGAGTGGGGGGTGGGGTGGAGCTGGATGGGAAATGAAAAAGAAAATAATCGTTTTTATGTAACCATGTAATTAATATTAATGAAACTGTGATAGAAATATAGATTATTAATTTTTTCAGCGAGGGTCAAATGTAACAGAGTAGTTTTTTTTTTTTTTTTTTTTCTGTGGGAGGGGGGGGGGGCAGATACAAGAAACATAATTTTTTTTGCTATCTGTTACTGACTGTAATGAAAATTTTTATGAATGTCTTCTCAAGAAAATTTTTACTAAGTGTTATATATATGTAATACAAGGTATGTATATATCCTTACGAGGTATATATATATAACACTTAGGAAACATTTCTCAAACGGTAAATGACATTTATAAAATCTCTCATTACAGATCGCCAAAGGGTGATTAAAAAATAGTCAATTTATTTTCCTCTGCTCCCTCCACTAGCCTGCTTTGTTATAGCTAACTCTTACTAAAAAACTTCATAAACTATAAGTTAAATTTATCGTTACAATAAAACTGGTTCCATAAAAACCATTATGTTCTTTTTGTGTTTGCCTAGCTGGTACTCCCCCCCCCCCCCACACACACCCTAACAGTTACATGCAATACTCAATAAAATGTTTCCTAATGAGTCAGTGGGACTAGTTTTACTACAATCCTGAACGGGGTGATATAAAAACATTCATTTTCTTTTTCTCTGCCCCCTAACTTCCCCCTCCCCCCCGTCCTTATACGTATTACTCACAGAAAACCTTGATAAATAATGAATGATATTTTATTCAAATTTTCATTAAAATCAACCACAGAATCATAAAAAAAATCTATATTATTTTCTGCTCGCATTGCTCCTTTCCCCCTTCCTGTGAAATAATGTTTAAACATTAAATGACACTTATAGATAGTTATAAATTTTCATTACAATCCGGAACAGGGTGATTAAAACATAGTGAATTTCTGTTCCTCTGCCTTTCTCCCCTCAACAGTATTCTTTTACAAGCAACCATCATTGGAAACCTTTATAAACTATTTTTATTAATTTATTGGTTCAATAAAATTGGTTGCATATAAACCGTAGTTTTATTTTGCTTTACCCTACGAACCACCCCTCTCCCCCCAATAGCTACTAACCATTTTTTTTTTTTTTTTTTTTTTTTTTTTTTTTCTGAAACAATACATGAGCATTTTTTTTTTTTAATCTGAGTACTAAAAAAAAAAAAAATTCATTTTCTTTTTCTCTGCCCCCTAATATCTCCCCCTTATACGTAACACTCACTGAAAATCTTCATAAATAATGAATGGTATTTATTCAAAGTTTCATGTAAATCGTTCACAGATTCATATAAAAACATTATTGTTTTCTGCTCACTTATCTCCTCCCCCCCCCCTCCAACGAAAAATTTCTTAAACATTCAGTAACACTTAATAAAATTTATAAATTTTCATTACAATCCGGAACAGGGTGATCTAAATATAGTCAATTTCTTTTCCTCTGCCCCCCCCCCCCCCCAAAAAAAAAGCGCATTCTTTTAAACATTTTGTTTCTTTTTATAATTTTTTTTTCTCATTGAAAAGCTATAATTTAAATAATAAACTATATATAATAATAAACTATAATTTATAATAATTTATTGTTTTGATGAAATTGGTTACATACAAACCATAATTTCGCTTTTCTTTATCCAACGACACCCTCCTCCCTCAGTAGCTACTTGCGTCGCTAACTGATGTTTTTCTTAAATAAATACATGGCACTTTTTCTCTTTTTCTTTTTACAATCTTTAACTAGATGATATAAAAATATTCATTTTCTTTTTTTGCCGCTCCCTAACCGCCCCCCCCCCTCCATTATACGTAACATTTACAGATAATCTTCATGAATAATGAATGATGTTTTTTTTTTTTTTTTTTTTTTATTAAATTCAGCCACAGACTCATTAAAGCCATTATAATTTTCTGCTCACCCCCCCCCCTTTCCTGTAAAAATGTTCTTAAACATTAAACGACTCTCATAAAAATTTATAAATTTTTATTACAATCCGGAACAGGTAGATTTAAATATCACCAATTTCTCTTCTTTCGCCCCCCCCAACAGTAACCCCCCTTTTACAAGTTACCCTAATTGAAAACCTTTATAAACTATAAGTTTTATTAGCTTATTGTTTCAATAACATTGGTTGTATAAAAACCACAATGTTCCTTTTCTTTGGAGAACTGGTCCCCCCCCCCCACCTCCCCTCCAATGTTGCATGCCATACTCAATGAAATTTTTCTTAACAATGAGTAAATGACACAAATTCAGTACAATCTTATACCGTGTGTTATAAAAACATTCGTTTTCTTTTTCTCTGCCCTCTAAGCCCCTTCCCCCACCCTATTATTAGTAACACTCACTAAAAATATTCATAAATAATCAGTGATACACAAATTTTGTTTAAAATCAGACATGGACTCACAAAAAAAGTACTATTATTTTCTGCTCACGTAGACCCCCCACCCCCCTTTTACTTATTAGATATATATAACTCTTAATAAAAATTTTCTTGAGAAGAAATTCATAAAAATTTTCATTGCAATCAGTAACAGGTAACAATAAAAAAAATATATATATTTTTTTCTTGTATCCGCCCCCCCCCCTCCCTCAGAAAAAAAAAAAGAAACTACTCTGTTATACTTAGCCCTCGCTGAAAAAATTAATAATCTATATTTCTATCACAGTTTCATTAATATTAATTACATGGTTACATAAAAACCATTATTTTCTTTTTCATTTCCCATCCAGCTCCACACTTCTTCCCGCCCCCATTTATATTAAGCAATTATAGAATTTTCACTCAAAAGTTATCCCTAAATATTTTTAATTCAATATGAGAGTCATCTGTAGACTCCGATTTGGATTTTCGTGTTTATTGCATCTTACGATTCGCAAATCGCAAAAGTGTCCGGTATCCGATTAATGTAGGAATATACTTGCGTGCACAGTGTGGTGTGTACATAATTTATATATGACATACAGATCTACCAATAATTAAGCAAAAGCGTTATTTTCTATTGAATGTAATTGGTGGAAGTGCTTTAGCTTTACCTGAGATATAGCCTCCCATTAAATTGTGGAAATCGCTGTATAGCAGCGCCACCTGTTGAGCGTTTGGCACCAAAAGTCGATAGGCCCTAATTTAGGCCAAGGTGCACCTACATATAAATTTATAAACAATTCTGAACAGTAGTCCAGGAGATACATTTGCCACAAAATTTTTGTCTCTCACACGCACACACAGACAGACAGACGGACAGACATTCGCAAAAAATTGTAAAATTGTATTCTAGACTTCTCAAAACGTGAAAATCTGTCGAAAACCAGAAGTCGGAAATTTTTACTAATTCAATATTTTCTACTATTGAATAAATAAGAAAATAAAAAGGGTCAAATCTTGTTCTGGAACCCACAAAACATGTAAATCCATCAAAAACCATAAGTAGGAAATTAAATTTTTACGAATCGAATACTTTCTTCCGAAAACATTCGTGAGTTTTTATAAGCAAGTGAAGAGTGAAGTGCCTGAGAAATTACTTAAAACAATCATTTTAACACCTTCTTGTTAAAACTAAATATTTCTTTAACAATCTTAATATTTTCGAAAAGTCAGCTTTATTTGTTAAAAGTATTTAAATTTTTGTGACTATTACTTCTTTTAAGGAAATAAAATAAAATTTCTCAGTGATTCCTTAACTTTTTTTCCAATCATTTTAACAGTAATCTTCATGACAAGTCAATTCATTCAATTCAATTCACTTGTGCTTGTGACATGAAAAACTACCTAACTGATAACAAGACATAATAGATGACACAGTCCTTCATTTCATACATACGTCTTCCTTCACTCTTTTGGAATTGTAGGTACCATATGCAAGGCCCTCATCTCTTAACACTAAACTTCACGACAAAACAATTCCTTCAAATCACTCGTGTCATGAAAAACTACCTATCTCACAACTAACTACAACATATGACAAAATACTACTTCATTTCATTCATACATCTTCGTTCACACTTTTGTAGTTGTAGTTACCGAATGTAGACCTCAACTTTTAACACTAATCTTCATGACAAAATCACTCTTTCAGTTCAGGTGGGACATGACAAACAACCTACATCACAACTCACTACAACATATGACATAGTACTTCATTTCATTCATGCATCTTCATTCACTTTTTTGAACCTCTCACCTCTTCACACTAATTAATTTTCATGACAAAACAACTCTTTCAATTCACGTGGAACATGACAAACAACCTACCTCACACATCAGAACTCACTACAACAGATGACAAAATATTTCACCTCATTCATTCACCTTGCTCTCTCTCTTGCAATACCTCATGTCATTTGAAGCATGACATTGTCCCACTTCAAAATATTTTGAAGTGCCTCAATGTCATGACAAATTTTTTCCTGTCTTACCCATCACTACCTGTTACTTTAACAGTATCTTAAAGAAAAATTCAGCTTAACAGCATTCTTAAGCCAAGATAAAATCTTTAAAAACAAAAATTTTTAATGGTTTCTGGTGTAAAAGAGTTTACTTATAAAATCTTAGTGGATTTCAAAAATAATGTTATAAAATATACTATGATCTACATCTATGTAAAAGTTTCATCAAAATTGCTTTAAATTTCTATAAAAATATTAATATAATAAGATAACAGCTAAATTTTTATTAAACTATTACATTTAAAATTGCTAAAGTAAGCCTTAAATTTAATATCTTTTTTCGAATATCTGCAAGAAAATTTATATTTGATACAAATATTTATATTAAATATATGTGTTTTCCCGGGAAATACAATTTTTTAAAATTCAAATTCCGTGAAATTTAATCATAGATTAATGCTAATATATAGTGAGCCTTTAAGCAAAAATTAATTTTGTAAACCTACATATTTTTTTTAGCGTTATTTAAAAATTTAACAACAGATAATCTTTTGTATAATTTTCAGTTTTTCTTCTCCCCGCCCTTATTTTTATGACATTTTCAGGAACGAAAAATTTACGATGCTTTTTCCTTCCACTACTTATACAGAATTATTTCTATCTTATTAAATCACGACATCATTATAAAAATGCGATAGAATTTTCTGTAGAAAAATAATACATTAGCAAAAAAGACAGATATTTTAAATATTTTAATTTAGTCTGGAACTTTTTAGCTCCGCCTTTAATCCATAACACTTATTTTTTAAGAGTAATTTTTCTTATTTTATTTTTGTTATGTATTGGAGAAAAATATTCTATTAATAAAGCGATGTGCAAAAAAGGCGGGGCGAAAAATGCTTCGGAATATATTAAAATGTTGCCATCTATAAGATCACTTTCGCGATCGCATGCTTTTGTCTTTTGGACAGTAAGGATTGCCTGCGGGCGTTATTCTACCAAGTAATAATAAGGTTCTTTCTAATCAGACTATTGGTATCCATAGTATATTAATTGTACAAATATGAACATTGTGTATATTCCTAACACTTTCGCTACTGCATGTTTTTGTCTTTCTGACAACACTGTCCGCCTGTGGTCTTATTCTCCCAAAATATTATATTTCAGTACAAAAATTTTGTATTCACATTTATAATACAAATGGACATACATTATAATTATACTCTTTCTAATCAAAGAATTTGCAGGTGTCGTTCTCTCCGCCCTTTTTTCAGGACACTCTCTTGAATGAGAAATTTTCAAATTTATTGCTACCATTACTTTTATAAAACATTTTCTATCCTGTATAATCATGGCACATTCCCATAAATGCATCATATGTATTTCTGAACGAAATTAGTGGGGGCAAAACAGGCGGAAATTTTTTTTATCTCTGAATGTGTCCTGAAAAAAGGGCGTAGAGTACGCCCCCCAAAATTTGTGTCCATACTACATTAATTGTACAAATATGAATACTGGGTATATTCTTAAGAAGCGAATAACATACAAATTTCAAAAGAAGCGCCCATTGGCGGAGTTACAGATTTTCAAATGACGTGAATCTACCTCAGCGGTCGCGAGAGTTTTAAGAAATAAGACCATACAAATTGCGAAAGAAACGCCCATTAGCATAGTAGTGATCTGGTGTGTTATTCCGGCGTCGTGATCGTTTGTTCGCTGTTCAGTTGTTACATAATTACACGAGAACTCATTTGCCTGACCAATAAATCCGTCCCACAGTTTATTTCCCAATATTTACGTCCACCCCACAGCTCAGTTACTTGTCACTCATTTGCCCAACAGAACAGGCACTTTTGTGCCTCCCTACCCACCTTAACAAATCTGAGATTTGAATATAAAAAATTAACTAATGATGAATATTTTATTATAGAAATATGAAACTTAAACATAAAACATATTTTTATACATTAAAGTAAATAGCCGAAATCCGATTTTACGCAAAATTATTAATAAAAATGCGAAATATTTATGAGAATTTGTAATTTCATGTTCTTACTAGTGACAACGTTTTATCACTATGGAAATTAGGAAAGACACGAATTAAAATTTAAATTCGGCTATTTATTGGAACTTTCAGTTAGAATCTGTGCTTACTTCATGTATGCGGAGATAAAAAATAAAATTGAGTTATACGGAATTCACTTTTGAAGATTATTTATTGCTTTTTTAAATACTTTTATTTATTTATTATCAAAAGAGCCACTGTTGTAACATTTTGAATTGTATAACACCTTATTTTATTTTATTTGTTTATTTATTTACTTATTATTATTATCATTTTGGTACTGTTAGTGACACACATTTCTGTGCGTTTACACGTGAAAAATCCCTGATACAAAAGAGACTGCGTCACGTGAAGATATTTGCAATGTAATAAAGACAACTAAGCAGGGCCGGCTCTAACGTTTTTGCCGCCGTAGGCAAACCTCAAAAGTGCCGCCCCCCTAAATTTTAAAACTTTCAAATAAAAAATAAATAAATAAATAAATACATTTATATATATATTAAAAAAAAAAAAAACCCATAAAACCATAAAAACGTTCTAATAGAATTGAGCTAAGTAAATAATATATATATTTACTACTAATATAATATACTACTACTAATAATACTATATAATATAATTTACTACTAATATAATATAATATAATATTTACTACTATTTCTTTTTTCTTTTCTTTTCTTTTTTTTCTTTTTTCTTTTTTTTTAAGTTAAAAACATAAAATCTTTGGAACTAGTACTAGTACAGACAATATTTTCTAAACAGCAAAGACTAAAAAATGCTAGTACAATATACAAAATTTAAACCTGAATAAAATAATCTCTTTCGAACCTTTTTTCTGCAAATCTCGAATAACTTCTTGTATATCTAATTTGTTATTCAATTCATGTTCAATGGCCAACATTGGTAACCCATTGAGTCGATTTTGACTAGACATGGTTTTAAAGTTTTTTTTTTTTTTTTTTTTTTTTTTTTTATCATTTTTAGTTTAGAAAAAGATCTTTCTCCGTTAGTAAAAGTTATGGGCAAGGTTAACAAAAATTTTACAGCAATGCTTAAATTCGGCCCAATGTTAAGGAAGGTAATGAATTTAAGGACGTCAACTGGACATTCTTTTTTTTTTTCAGAAGTGAAGAAAATAAACTATATTTTAAATTTTACCAGTCAATTTTAAAATGTTAAGATCAGAGGAATCACCATCCATTAAGTCGTTTCCCAGATCTTTACAGTGTATCAGTAATTCATTTTTGCACGTGTCTTTAAGTTTGTGGACATTGCATAAAAATTCAAAAGAATGATTATGATTATTCAATAAATTTTATGTCAGCTTCAGTGCACTGATCGCCTGATCGCTGAAAAGTACACTTTCATAAGAAAAATTACATTTTTATGATTGAACATAATGGCGTGGTGATGTAGTCAATTCAAAGTTTTTTTTCTAAGTCTATTACATTAACTAATTTTTCAGCTTCTAAGATACAGTTTTCAAAGGATTCAACTGATCTTAATTCTTAAAAAATAATAATAATAATAATAATAATAATAATAATAATGAGCTATTAATAAATCAGTGGCTTGGTATAAATCAAAAACTTTTGTTTCACGTAGCTTACTTAATCGGATTAATATGATTCAAAATTTTGTATCAAATGGCGATCAAACATAAAAAAATTTAATTGTTTTACTGTACAGTCGGCAGCAAAGTTATTGAAGCACACATCCACATTTTTGATATATATGTTTTTTTTATTTTTTTATTTTTTTTAGCTTGATCGCTTCTTTTTACTATCAAAACTTTCTTTTTTATAAACAGTATAAGACTAAGATCATAACTCGACAAATATTTACTTAATAAAACAGTATTATGTGCACATATTTTAATAGGAATTATGGCAAGTGCTTCAATAATTTTGCTGCCGACTGCAATCAATAAACAACTGCTTCATTTTGAATCATATTATCTATCTCTACATTTTTATAAATGCTTAATAAAGCATCATGAATATTTTCTATTTTAAGAAATAAAGGTTTTAGGGAATCTATACAATCTTTCCAACTTCGCAGTCATTCATTAACTACTAAGTTTAATAAATGGCTGTTGCAATGTAAGTGAAATGCTCTGGAATTTAAAGTTTTAATCCTTGATTATACTCCGAATTTGTCGTCTCTCATATCTGAGCAATTTTCATAACCTTGACCTCTCATATTTTCTAATTTTAACTCATTTTTTTCCAACTCTTTTAATAAAACTTTAGGCAGTTCCTTACCAGTAGATCCTTCAACAGGAAGAAAACCTTTAAAATGTTCACTGAATCTGCATTGAAATTCTGATTGGCAATGGAAACATATTTTAATCAAAAATTTATCTCCCCCCTCCCCCCCATAGAATGAATCTGATGGACGTTATTGCATAAAGTTACGTTAAGCATTGTTTTAAATCTGACATCACTGTTGCCAATTCAAACTCGAATTTTGCCGTGTTTTTACGGACAACTCAAAATGTCCCTATCTTATGGCTGATTATGTCCTAGGACGTTCTTTCATACTTAGGATATACTGATAATGTCCTGGGGAGAAAGGGTACCTCCAAATAGTTCCTACATGCTGAAGAACACTGCTAAAAGTCCCTACAATTATCAAACTCTTGACTTTCTTCAATTAGAGGGCAAAAAGAGCTTGTTAAATGAGCGAGTGTGCAATTTTCCTTTCGCATCGCGGCTGCGCATACAATACATACTGTACAGAACTTGTAAGTTTGTCTATTCTTGTTTGCCTTTTAAAATTATACGAATGGGCAGAGAAGCCTGTAAATTCTTGTTGTATTTATTTACATGTTTATTTATTTACTTATTTTTTTTTCTATTTATTTATTTTCTACATTCAGTAACCGAAGTATTTTATTTATTTATTTTTTGTAGTTGAGCTGGTTTTGCCGCCCCTAAATTTTGCCGCCGTAGGCAGTTGCCTACCTTGCCTACCGCCTAGAGCCGGCCCTGCAACTAAGTGCATAAGCATCAATGTAGTAAAGATAAGAAGATAGTCTTTACTACAATATATTGTCTTCCTTGAACTAGTTTAATCGCAAATCGTCCTTTAAATATGCTGCCGGTGCCAACCGATTAGTAATAAAGTCTAGTTTATAAAAATAAAGGTATAGTTATTTTTTGCTTAGGGGTTCGTTTACATATTAAAACTGGCATGAACTGCATTTTTTCCAACGACAACCCCGATTTTTGATTTCATATTCAAGTTTCTGAGATGAAGGCAGTCCAGAAAAAAGGTATACTCTTAAAATTATGTCTTGATAGAGATACAAGAGAATATATATTAGGTGCCCGTCCATGAAATGAATAAAATAAAAATGAAATAAAATTAATAAAAATGAAATAAAATAAAAGTTGTATTACATTCTTGCTCGAAAGTTCAGCAAGGTTTGCAAACAGTCAGTCTCCTTCATTTTAAAAACTTATCCTTCTATATGTTTTCAAATATTGGGTATTTAAAGAACTGGGTCTTAGTCATGCTTTTCAGTGAAGATTGGTTTAAGATAACATTTAGGAGACCGATAACAAAGTGAGCAAAATCAATAATGTTTGTGATCACCCTGTATCGTTAAGTGAACGAAATGATCTGTAATTTTAGCATATGTTAATGTAGACACAATACAATTTGTGGATGAATTTGTGTGACGATAGCGTGTTAAATAACGGAAATATAAGCATTTATTTTAAAACTTAAAAAAAAAAAAAAAAAAAAAAAAATCAGCATAGTTTTTATTTATAATATGCAGAGTTTTAAACGAAAATTATTACCACTTTCAGATAATCTGAAAAAACACTTTTAAAACAATATACTGCAATCCGATTACATTCGTTGCCATTGAAAAAAATAAAGTTGATGCCTGTTTTAATATGTAGACGAACCCTTAAGTAAAATCTATCTTTACCGTTATAAACTAGACGTTATCACTAATCAATGGACATTAGCCGCATATATATAGATTTTATTGTATAAATATTGCGGTAGAAAAAACCTTACTAAAAGGTGTGTTCGTATGAAACTTACTTTACTTTTTCAGAGCTGCTAACCTAATCCGGCAAATTTGTAGTACCGCCCCTTTTTCTACACCACTTAATTTTTAAAGTAATTTTCTTCAAATATATTTGCGATGAATTAAGAAGAAAAAAACTCTAAGAAATGACTGGTGTAGAAAAAGGGCGGTACTAACAATTTGCCGGATTAGGTAGGCAGCTCTGCTTTTCCATTCAGTAGGAAGGGAAATAAGTATTGTAATATTATCGCTGACTTTAATAGCATAGTTGACAATATTTTAATTTATATTCTGGAGCATTTTTAGCCCCGCCTTTATATCACACCACTTTATTTTTAGTATATTTTTCTCCAATATATATCTATAAAGAAAAAAGTGGTATGGAATAAAGGCGGGATTGAAAATTCTCCGGAATAAATTTAAATGTTTACAACTTTGATTAAGAAGTGCATGAGTTTTATGACTGACAAATACTTATTAGGATTTGGGAATTATCATACTTCAGACCGTGCTACTGTTATTTTATCCTCAGCTGGACAATTCAAACAAGTCTTGATCAAAGTTAGCGTCTAATACAAGCACTAAATTTAAAACAGACGCTAGATTCTATAACTTCTTGTTCCTTTTCTTAGCTATCACTCTGTATGTTCGAATCTTCCCCATGAAATTTAAAGTAAATAGCTATTATGCAACTTTCACATAACCTCTTTTATAAACTATTAGTTTGTGGTGATTGGATTGTAATATTTAATTCTTGAATTGCTTGCCTATTATGCAATTACTAGAAACTAACAAAAGATTTAAAATAGTTAAATAAAAAATACAATTATAATTAAAATAATAATAATTAAATAAAGATAAATTAACTGAGATTAAACATTTATCTTTCAATTATTAAAGATTTTTATCAATCTTTAAGTACAATTTTTGATTCAAGACATGACATTTTTTAATTCACATAAAATAATAATAGTTATAACAATTTAGTTAGGAACTGAGAATGATTAACTGTTTATTATTAGAATATCAGTATTAATTTTTTATTGGCAATTTTCCATCTACCAAATTATAATTATATTTTACCTTTATCTTATATTTTATTTTTTCCTGTACAATCAACGTGATTTAAATAATTAAAAATTTACTACAAGTAAAGTTTCTCAAATGCAACTGGAAGTGTTTCATTTGTATGTACCCCTAAATGAGGAAAATAGCAACATAGCAGAACCATTTATTGGCCAATATATACCAAACCTAATCAGTACCAATTAATGTCAAAATTCAATCAAATATCAAATTATTTATAATTCTATCCATTATTTCTTGAGATACAGTGCCCACAAAATTTTGGTAACAGAGACATCTTAGATTGAAATTTTTTAAAGAATACAATTTTATTTTATGCATATGGATTTATTATTCTTATGTATACAGAAGAAAGTAAAAATTAAATTAATTAGAGGACTATTTAAAAAAAAAAAAAGAACAATATAAAAATGCATATACAACCTCATTAGTAATTAAATTAATTATAGTGTTATACTTTATTAATGTGTTTTCAGTGTGCACCTAGTTATGCACTAAACTTTAGAACAACTAAAAATTATGTTTGTTACAAAATGTAGTAGCAGATCACAAATAGTTTTACATAGACAGAAATTTTAAAATGATAATTTTTAAGTAAAACTAACTCCATGAGTTTATTTTTAATTTATTATTTATCTTTTAATAACATCTTTAGCAAATAAATAGGCAATCACAAAGGATCTAGATACTGGTTTATGGAAAATTTTAAACATTTGATTTCTTTTACCTTTATTATTAAATTGTGCGAAATAAAAGCAACTGAAATTTACATAATAAAAATGATTCGTAATACAATTTTAAGAAAATATATACCATATATATATATATTGGATAGTATTTTTAATTAAAATTTATCAGTGTTATTCAACATGAAAAATATTTTTGTACAATTGATACATTGGTAAATTTAAAAATACTAGCAACTCCCACTAAAACTCGATTGCTATAAAAAATGCATGTATAAAAATCACAAAAAACACCTGTATCACAAATTTGTATACAGTCAGTACCAAAGCGAGTATAATGCGATGTTAAATCAGCTTCCTCGCGCTATTTCATGTCAAGAAACACTAGTTGAATTCTATAGACTTATAAATATTTCAAAACCCGTAAACGATGAAACTAAAATAAAAAAATTGCTTAAAGGATGACTTAGAACCAAAAATTGTTAGTGAGAAATCGTTATAACCAAATCAAACCTCATCTAATTTCGTTTTTATACAATAGCCATAACGTACAATAAACTACTTTTTTTTCGAGCTAAGGTCTTGAAAAATCGTAATTTTAAGTTTTTTGAGGTGAGAAAGCAATTGGGCATACTTACGAGTCAGTTGTAAGTGTCTGAAGTGGGAGAAGGGCGCCACAGAGCGCAAATTTGTTAAGGTCAGAATTTTTAAGGGTCGTTGCATGGTAAGCGAACATACTGTTGTAGGTGACTGAACAGGGAAGGGCACCGCTCAGCTGGAGTTTACTGCTAACTTATTCTTAAAGGGTCCTGAATACGGTTGGTTGGTTGGGTTTTACGTCGCACTAGTGCGGCGCAGATGGGCAAATGGCGACGGTCTGGGACACACCCCTAGAGGTGGTCTGGAGACATGCCATCACAATTTTGATCCTCCACGGAAGGGATGGCACTCCCGCTTCGGTGACCCCCAGAGGTATAATTTTTGATGGGAACATGGAGGACATTGCGGCCACGACAGATTTTACGTGCACCAGCCACCAGGGTCCTGAATACGATCAAAATTTTCAACAGTCTTTTGCACGGTAAGCGAACAGACTATTGTAAGTGTTTGAAATGGGAAATCATGCCATAGGCGCCCCCAAACAGGAATTTGTTATGATCAGATTTTTTTAAGGGTCGTGAATATGAAGAGAATTTTCAAGGATTGTTTGCACAGTAAGAAAATAGGCTATTTTAGGCATCTAATTAGTTAAGAGCGTGCCACCTAACGGGGGTTTGCTACAGTCAGACATTTTAATGCAAACTTTTTTTGCTGGTCTGTGACCCAGTTGGTCAGCTTGTGACACATAAAATTCTTAAGTGATTTTGGTAACTAACGATAATTAACAAAATTGTGATCCACTTTCAAATGAACTTTAAGTCGCAAAACAGCGCCCCCAGAAACTTCAATATGCCGCCCTATTTTTTAAAACATTGGGGGGGAAGTGACGCCCCTGGATACAAACATCTATATTTAACCAAGAATGTTGAAAAATATTGACTGAAAACTATTTAAAAAAGATTTTAATCTTTAAAAATTGTTTTTTTTTTTTTTTTTTTTAAATTTTAAAATATCTTAATGATTTTGTTTTCTAAACCAGATTCACCACATCTGTCACAACGTAAGAGATAATATTTTCATATACTAAAAAAAAAAAAAGAAGTCATAAATAATCAAAATGTATATAAACTTAATATATATGAATATTGGTATATGTATGTGCATATACATTGACATTTAATAGAGTGATTTTTATACTTTCTAATTTAAATTTAGTGAATGGTGCTGCCATCTAGTATCTAACAAAATAAGAAATATTTGTGTTTTGGAAATAAGGAAGATTGACAACGGTTGGGTTCTAGACCTGCACGGGATGCCTTTTGTGTGGATCTTTCTAAGAGAGCCTGGTCCATATTTACAGGAGCTTCGGAGAAATCCACAGAAAGCACTAAATGACAAGCCCAAAGAAGACGACCTGGGATCGAGCCCGACACTTCTTTCTACCAGTTTAATTTCAAGAGCACAATTTCTTGGCCACTGGTGGAGCCCACAAATGCTTGTATATTTAAAAACTACTAGATGTAAAAATACTATTTGCATTACTATTATTATTTTTATCCATTTTTTTTTTTTATTGTATTTTCTATTCAATAAAAGTTCTATTCATTTCAGATAGAATGAAGTGGAAGGCTGATTTTTTACTAACTATGTGAAAAATACCAGAGCCGGGAATTGAACCCAGGCTTTCCGCTAAACGCGTGGTGTCGAAATCCCATCTAATAACCTAAGTTTAAGTTCCCATTGTGTTTGGTAGAAGTTTTTCCCGCTCACATCATGAGGAATCTGGGTCCACACTGCTTTCGGCAGCAACTTACCTGCTTCTTACTTCTCCTTCCCCAGCGGATAAGTTCGAAGTTTTGCGAAATTCGTCCAAAGTACATAATGCGTACACGTTATCAACATCCACACACCAAAAATCGCCATTTCAAGATAAAGTACATTCAAGCAAAAAAACTTGTTTATTGTCCCCTAACTGCAGGGATGGGGTAAAGGGGGGAATTTCGTAAAATCCAGTGTGTGTATACAATAAGTGTCCAATACATATAAACAATTTACGCACCAAATTACATGACCGTAGATCCCATAAGAATTCCCAAGATAAATTTTGTGCTAAAAGGAGGGGGTCTCAAATTCGCTCCTTTGTAACATCCCCCCCCCCCCCCCCCAAAAAAAAAAAAAAATGTGTTTTTGGAAATATCCTAAAGAAGACACATGGCTGTTTTCAATACCTTTGTACCATTTTTAGTAGAGCTCTACTTAAGAATCCAGAATTTCTTAAATTCCCCCCAAAAAACGATTTTTCTTCTCCCTCCAAAAATCGATTTCCCCCCTCCCTTCCCTTAGTAAGAATCAAGAATTCTAAAATCATACATGTTTTAATCATAAAGTTTTAGCATGATTTTAATCAAGTCTAAACTCAAATCATTTGTAAGCATGATTTTAATCAAGTCTAAATAAAATTGCACATGTCTCTTCATGTGCAATTTCTTCACCGTGAAGTAATTTAGGGCAGGTTAGGCTTACAATTTTATTTTTTTGCTTTGTGCCCGCCAGGGGAAAAGGGTTTTTTCGATAAATCCCATTACTTTAGGGATTGGATACTTATAAACAATCCAAGCACCAAACTTTATGACAGCAGCTCACATAAATTTCCAAGGACAAATTTGAATTTACTCTTTGTAATACATACCCCCTTCCCCCCACCAAAAAATAGTAGCAGATTACAAAAAATCAAAAACATATTTTGGAAATATCCTGAAGAAGACGCATAGCTGTTTTCAAATCTTTGTTCCATTTTTGGTAGAGTTCTGATCAAAAATCCGGAATTTGCAAAATTTCCCGCCAAAAATCGATTTCCCCCCTCCCTTCCCTTAAAAATTGAAATTTCATAAATCACAGATAATGTTTTATTTGTATTCATGTATAGTCTCCCCTTGTGCAATGTCTTAACTGTGAAATAATGTGGAGCCGATATGCTTACAAACCTGTTTTTGACTTTTGCTCCCTAATGGGGAACAGAGGGGAATTTTGAAAATATTGATAAATATAATTTTAAGTTGTGTAGAGATCAAAGTTTCTGTTAGGCGCGTTGAATTCCGTTCAGTCATTCCCAAGTAATACCCGGACAAAAATAGCGCTACAGACATACAGACAACATGACACACACACACAGACAAAAGTTTCTGAAGTCATTTTTGGCTTTCATGGTGTGTGAAACGTGAAGATACCACAAACATTTTTGATTCTGACAAATTTACAGACAAAAGTCTGATTTTATTAATATAAATTACTGCTTTAACGCACAATGGCACAGTATTATTCAGTGCTTTAATATTATTATCTCAGAAATTTCACTGAACCAAATATACTAAATAATTTTTTCTAGTTCTTGCAGAGTTGTAGGCTGTAAATTATAACACCCCCCCCCCCTCGCCTTTTTATAGACTAAACATTTTCGAGTGGATTGAGATTGAGACTATTTCTAGGTCTGGTAAAGAAAAAATTCTACAATATTCTTTGTGGGATTTAACTTAATGTGAAAAGAGATATGATTACTTGTAAAATTTTAGGTGCTCATGGGAATGTATAGGTAATTTTAACAATTTGAATCAAATAAACGTACCACAGATGCCCTGTTGCAAAATGCCTTATCACCTTGAAATGTTGTTTTCAGAAAAGTCTGAGATACCTTCAAAATAGTAAGTTCGGCGCCACTTTTGTAATGGCTGTGTTTTATTTAAAATTAATTGATCCCTTTAGCATGAAAATTTGCCAAATTCCTTGAAAAGTTATGCCCCTGCATAACATAATGTACGGAGAATGTGTCCTTGTTTTAAGTCGGTTGCCTTTTTGATATCCTACTAGCTTTTTTCATCAGCTCTAAATAAATGAAACTTGACTCGTCAGAAAAACCAGTTCAGCTCAATAATTAACTGATGTATATTTTTTAATTTTTTGGTCATCTGAAGACTTGTTTCTTTTAATTTTTCTGGTTAATAATGGCTTTTTGTCTGCAGATCTTCTGTTTTTTCAACCTGCTTTATTTAATTGTTGCTGCACTGTTGTTGAAGAAATTATTTTGCTAAACACTTTTTTTTAAAAATCTTTTCTAAGTTTTGAAGATGATACAAATCAATTTTTCAAACATATGCTTTTTATCTTGCAGTCATCTCGTTTGGATATGCAACGTGGTCGCCTAAAGCCAAATTTCCAGTTTAAACAGCCAAAAAAAATTTATCTTGCTAAAACCCGTCTTACCAATATTTCATTATCATTAAATAATTTTGCTATCTCACATATTGAAATATTTTTTGATTTTTATTCTAAAATTAATACTTTACTGTGGTATCGTTAATTACCTCATCTTTGCCCTTTCTAAAATTACAATTTGTTTTCAGTACTGGGCTCAACCTTAAAATGTACGGGGAAGATGATGTAATGAAATCTGTTTGAAAATTTGGTTTTTAAACGATAAAATTGGTGGTAGCAGAAAGAGAAAAGGAAAATATCCAAGTGTGGTGTTTTTTTTTTTTTGTCCACTGGTGTATATATTGTCTAAAAAGAGAGAGAAAGAAGGGGGCTGTAACTAGTTTCATGCAAATATTACGAATTTTTAACATAAAAAGTACTTAGATCACTTCTTACTATTAATTTTCAATTCTGCTTGCCCTTTGTCCCATAATACATCCAACTGATGAATTTAATTTGTCCCATAATATTAATAGTAAAGGAAAATATAAAATGCAGCATAAAGTAAAATCAAATAAAAATAAATAAAAAAAGTATAAAATAACTCTACCAAAAGTCAAAAATATTGCTCGTAAGTTTTTTTTTTTTTTTTTTTCAAAGAAATGGCTATTTTATATGTGCACAAAACAAGATATGTGCGATGCCTATTATTTAAGAAGTAAAAAAATATATATATATTGACTTGATTTGAATGCATACTAATCAAAATGGGGCATTGCTATGCTACAATTTTTTCATTTACCAGATGACTATACCTTAGCTTCTGTAGTGTATAAATGTCCCAAATTGAGTGTACAGGATGTCTTATGAAAAAGAATGCTGATTTAGTTTGAGTATATTTTGGTTAATAGGTGATATATTCTAAATTTATACTTCTGGAATTTGTATACTGTTTGAAATACAATTTAAAACTATATTCTTTAAGAAGAAAAGGACTCAAATTGCCTTAGAAATTTATTTATACAAGTTCACACTATTTAAAAAGAATTTTTAATCATACAAAGCATGAAACAAATGATTATGTAAAATAGTACAATATGGTACAGTAGACTCTCAAAAAGAGAAGTATACACACAAACGGAGACCAAACCAGAGACAATTTTCAGATTTATAAATTTGCAAATTTCAGATTTTTTTTTTTTTTTTTTTTTAAACTAAGCGTAGAAATTGTTAAATGAATAAATGAAATATTTTCACCGAATAAATTTGTATCTAATTTTCTTTTGATAAACAAGATAAAATTTAACACATTCAGAAAAATATAATATTTTTATATACAAACATTTGATATAATATAAATTCATATAACCTATTTATTAATCTGCACAGAAATTTTGTTTTCTTTTTCGAGCCCTGATACCATTCCTGCTGATTATTATGTAAAATGACCTCTTGAATCCGAATATGACTCCCATTTTGCCCAATCAACCACTGTTATCCAAGGATGCCACCCCTCCTGCAATTTTTATCACTGTTCGGTAATTTTATGGCCATGAATCTGATTTGGAGTGTGAAAGTGGATTATACTAATCTAATAACTAGAATCCTTATGAAGCTCCATTACCATTTGGTTGTAGCGGCTTTCAAGCTTTATCAGCCCTTCATCAGTGACCATTCAGTGGCCTGCAGCAGTCGAAACTGAAGTTCTGCTCGACTGCTGCAGGCCACAGAATGGTCGCAGAAGAAAGGGCAGATCTGCCTTGAAAGCCGTTACGACTGAAAGGTAATGGAGCTTAATAAGGTTTTTAATTAATAAAGTATAATTTAAAATGCTCCATTTTTAAAAAAATTAAATGGAAATGAATTATTTTAACATTAAAAAATTACAATGTATAATAAATAATAATAGATTAATAAAATATAAATGTAATTCGTAATTTCACGGGCAATCCCTCCCCTTAAAATTCTCTCTTGCTACAAATATTTATGCTTTAGTTTTTCATGTCTATAGCTTCTCAGAAGATATTTAATAGTTAAAATAATCCCCTCCAAATCAAATTTATACCATAAAATAAGTAAACAGTGATGAAAATAGGAGGGGAGTCCCTAAAAAATGGTAGGTGACGTGGCAAAATGGACATCATATTTGGATTCAGGAGGTCATTCTACATAAAAATTTACAGGAATGGTGTTGGGGCCAATTTTCATGCAGAGCAGTGTTTTTTTTTTTAAATATATTACATTTTTGAAACTTAAAATGTATTTTATTACAAATTTATAACCTATTTTCTTTAAAATACCCAATTTTGTCTTCTAAAGTATTACTAGAATAATATTAAAGCTCTAATGCTTATGTTTGCCGATTGGCAACAAACTGCTTCTTTAGCTCGTAAACCATAGCTAAAATAAAGATGAATTTTTAAAGTATTTTGTCTGTGATTTATTTAATAGAGGAAAGAAGTTAGTAGCGTACCAAGGGTGGGGCGGCGGGGACGTGCTGTCTGGGCCTCTGGTCATAAGGGGAGCCTAAATAGGAAACAACCTTATAGTATATGGTGAAGTTGTATAAAAAGTATATGTATCCGGTGAAGTTGTCATACAATTGTTTTAATATTAAAAATTCACTTCAATTCCACTTTAAGCCATAGGTTCCTGTCTAAAGAGCCTTAATGTAGAAAAAATGTTGTAAAACGACAATTCCAGAAAAAAAGGAAGGAAAAGAAAAGAAAAAACTCCTTTATGCAAATCCTGTCTAAGGCAGGGCAAGTGGGGTCAATGTGCCTGGCCTTCTTGACGGGTAAGGGCTTCTGAATCAATCTTAAAACTTACATGAGTGTCTTTCTCTAATAATAAATTTAAGTTAAAAAGTGTAAAGGGGCCTCAATCTAAGAGAGGTTTTAATTAGGGGGCCCCAGTGAGACTTTCGCCCCAGGCCTCGAGACTTGTAAGTCCGCCACTGAAAGAAGTAAAATATTTTGAAATTGATTTAAAAATTTAAGGGTTGAAAGCACAAAGATTTTGATCAATAAATTATGCTAATATTTCAAAAAATTGTTTGTAAAATGTTTTGATCTAAATAAAACAAAAGTTTATACTCTTGAAAAAAAAAAAAAGTTTACTGTTAAGCATAAAAATATCTTTTTTCTCAAAACAAATATTTTTCAGCATTTATTGTCTTTTAAATACTCCCTATGACTTAATTTTTGAATAAATTCTATAAAATATTTAGTAAAAGACTCTTTTAAATAAATCTCTGTATCGATTTAAGTTAAAGTTTCAATTTAGACTTTGAAACATAATTTTAAGTTTCCAAAAACCGAAAATTCACATAAAATTTCGCTATTCAAAATCTTATAAATAGATCCACAAATATTCAGAATACGTATTTTAGCAATAATAAAATGAAACTGAGTGAAAAGAATTAAAATTAGCAAGGGTAGAGCTATAATACAAGAAACAAACACCGGTATAACAAGATCGCACATTTTTAAAAAGCTGATTGAAAAAAAAAAAAGAAAAGATCGGCTCTGCTCTGCCTCTCTCTTTCTTTCAGCTACATAAAGTTTTGTAGCTGTCTGTGACAGGCTTTTAGAATTTCATAATCTGTCTGCAAAATTTGCATGTAATCAGGGGTGAAAATGGCTTACACTCAAAAAGTCTGAAAGCTGATTGGGGAGGGGGGGGGGGGGCTTAACATCAGTGGTGACCTTGTGCAACAATACACAAATACAATTTTACTACAGAACAATATAGTATAAAAAAATTGTATTCATTCATCTCATTCAATTAATTATTTTATAATGTTTGACACAACACAATATAAATAATAAAAGTATTAGTTTTAATTTTGATACACAAATTTTTATAAGTGAATTGTTATCTGAAAGTTGCGGATGAATATTTTTATCAGTGCAGACAAAAATTGTCTACAAGCTGTTTTTCCGTGTCTGTGCCACTGGGGTTCAAAGTATCTCAACTATGCAAGAACTATTCATGTTGTTTACCACTCCTCTGGCGGAGGTAAACGATGGTCTAGACCAGGCCTGTCCAACCCAAAACACTTGGTGGGCCGCATTAGAAATATATTTTATTCATTCGGGCCACACTGTATGTACAGTCATAACCCCCCCCCCCCCCCACCTCCCTGCTTTACCGACTAATTCCGCCGTAAATTAATATAGAGACTTGCGACTGGTGCCAATCGATTAGTAATAAGGCCTAGATTAGACGGTTTAGTTAGATTTTGCTTAAGGGATGTATACATATTAAAACTGGCATCAACTTATTATTTTTATTTTTAAGGCAACCCGCAATTTCGACAAGCTTTTTGGATTAAAAATTAGATGTCATTACCAATCATTAGGCAGCAGCTGCTAGTTTCTACGATGATTTACGGCAAAATTAGTCGGGGAGGAAATTATTATTATTATTATTATTTTATGACTGTACATATGCATATGTGTATATATGTTTGTGAGTATATGATTCATGTATGTATATACTTTTTTCGGAGAAGGGCAGGGTGAAAATTCGGAGAAGAATACATTAATTTAAATTATTTTCATTCATAAATTAGCAACAGAATTGAAAAAAAAATTACGACTATATATTAAAACTATAATAAAAAGAATGAATAATGGATCTAATAACATTCCATTACAACAGTTCCTTATCTACCATAATCGTTGAAAGGTATTTTCACTTCGAAAAGTCAGAACGTATTTATTAAATTTTGATTCGTTAACCAAAGTTGTCAAACTTTAAATATTGTTAGTCTCCCCGCGGGCCGCAAGAAACTACGCGGTGGTCCGCATGCAGCCAGCGGGCCACGGTTTGGCCACTCCTGGTCTAGACCGTTGTAGGCACACCACGAAGCTACGTGATGATGATGATGAAAATGGTTTGATAAACCCCTCTAAGTATGAAGAATTTACTGATTTTTAAAAAATACTAATCTTGTGCATATCTGATGAATATTTTTACCTTTTAAATTAATATTAGTAACTTTTGTTAGATGGTGTACTCAGATCCTTATAAAATCAGTTTTTATGAAGGATGCAATATGGTTTTCAAAAAAGGCACTATCTGACATATGCAAAAAAACGTTCTGAAAGTTTTTTGTAAAGCAGTTTAAGATTTTCAAATTTATTTTTTGCTATAAAATTATTGGTTCATAATTTTCCTTGATATACTGTTAATTTCTATAATTAACAAATTTCAGCAACATTTTTAGAAGGCTTTATCAAGCCCCTTTTATATTTCATGAGCAGAAAAGTATATATTGATCAGTTTTTATCTACACTAAAAAATACATTTACACATAAAAACATTTAATTATTTTAGTTTTGTTTTTTTTAAAACAAAGTTTGTAATATAAAAATTATGTTATAAGCAGGGTTAGCATGTTTTTGATAAGCAGAGATGCCAACTTCTAATGACAAAAAAGCAGGAGATTTTTTAACAGAAATCAGAAGACTTTTTCCAACAAGAAAGTTTGTAAGAAAAATGAGTAAAATAATGCAAATTTAATTGTAAATAAAGCTTTACAAGCTTAGGATGTATTTACAAAGCATCAGTATTAAAATT
The DNA here is from genome assembly GCA_963930645.1 of Salticus scenicus. Lineage (NCBI taxonomy): Eukaryota > Metazoa > Arthropoda > Arachnida > Araneae > Salticidae > Salticus > Salticus scenicus. Next base: position 199,735,912 of record OZ005660.1, on the reverse strand, counting down.
AAATGAATAATATATGTTTCTTGCAATAAAACAAACTATCTATAAAAAAAAAAAAAAATAATAATAATAAAAAAAAAAAAAAAACCCTCAGACATATAGATGTTTAAAATTTAAGTCAAAATAGATATATTTGATCATTCTGCTCCTAATATAAAACATTAAGAATCTTAATTATCTTTGTAAAAGAAAAGGTAATAAAGAAATGAAAATATCAACTATATTCTAATGAAATTTGAATTCTTTAAGTTTTCAATAGTTATGGTATTAAAAAAAAAAAAATCTTTTGATAATAAGACATTTTTCATTGTGCAAAAATGAAAGTTAAAAATTTATTCTTAGCGAAAATCAGTTTCAAAGCATTGTATAGTAATTCACATTCAAACTGAACTTGATAAATTACAGGGCAAGATAAATTTTAATTTTCTTTCAAATTTTTTTACCCAATCCCACAAATTTTAAGCATAAATTATGCTAAGAGGGATAGATAAAAATTACATCAGAAAAGCAGGAGAAATGAGTAGAAAATCAGTAGCACAGAAAAACAAGCAAAAAGCAGGAGACTTGGCATGTCTGGGTGACAGTTTTTGACAGTTTAACCGTCATATCAAAAACCTCCTCATCAAGAATATCAAAAACCTATATTTATAATTTGTTACATAAAAATTTGGTTTAACAAAATATAGTTTATAAAGATATTTTGAAAAATAAATAAATTTATGTTTTTTGAAAAACACGTAATTATAATATTTTGATTAATATAAAAAATAACTTAAAAATTTCCTCATTAATTATCGTTATGTTCATTGAAAATGTGCTGCGATACTTTCATATTTTACTATTAAATTTATATATAATTATGCTTAATAAAGTATATGTTAAATTTAGTTATATGATACTTTAAAAATTTAGTTGTTTTTAATGAGATATTATTTCATTAGCATTTTTTAAAAAGTAAACAGATTTATTAATGTTTTTGGAGAAACATAGCATTTTGATTAATATAAAAACAAAAGTTAAATATCTTATATTTATCCTTTTCATAAAAACGAATATATTTCAGCATACTTATCACAGCCCTCTTCAGCGGTGAAATGACGACTTCACATTGCTGGCACCTCCAAAGTGAGGAATGTTTAATTTGGAGGTGCCAGCAATGTGATGTTGTCATTTCAACACTGAAGAGGGCTGCGATAAGTATGCTGAAATATATTTGTTTTTATGAAAAGGATAAATATAAGGTATTTAAGTTTAAATTGTAAATGATAATCCTTTAGTATTATACCAACTAAAAACAAAATTTTAGGTTTTTAAAAATTCACTAAGAAGTATTAACTTTTATGTGTATTATTATTATTTTTTAAGAGTTTTAATTTTTATTTCTAACCAGATTCTAGTTGATCTATAGATTTAGAGTTTTTACGATATAGGTTTTGGATGGTAAAGGTATCTGACGGTTTAAACCAGTATTATACCCTTGGTATGTCAAAAAGCACCTTCTGATCTAAACAGTTAAAGATACTTTCATTTTATTGCTATTTAAAATTTCAAATGAGAACTGTTTAACTTATTTGCTAAATGCAAACCCTCCTTATTCTGAAGGTTACCTTCATTAACTGGAAAACTATCAGCAAAAATATTCCTCATTAGTTTTAACATATGACATCGGGTGTAATATGTATCTTTTTTGAATCATGTACGGGGTGAGGAAAATAGGGTTTCATTTTGTGTGGGTCAAGGAGTTTTGCTACCAAAGTTGCAACTACTGTAAAATTAATAGATGTACCATCAAATGTTAATAAAATAACATTAATTTTAATATCATTTAAAATTAACGTAACTTGCAGAACTAGGTCAGCTTTCTCTGCTGCATTGATTCCATCAATTAAAAGTATGTAATTTGAATGAATTAAGGCCCATTCATACCAACAACATAAAAGTTTCTGTGAGTTGTTCACTTTGCCATATACTGGATCCAAATGCAATAGGCCAAAAATTCTTTTCCATTCCACACTAACTGTTTCCTGATGTACATTTCATTGAATAACCACTGAATGTAAATTAATATCTATGTAGCCTTAATAATTTAAGGATACATGGACATTATAGTTTATATCATCCCCTCTTTCTTTCAGAACAGATAACGGTTGTCCTGTAAACCCAAGTCATCCATTTAAAACATTGTACCAGTATTGAATAATCACAGGATGTAGAAACTGATAATAAAACTGACTGCCTACAATATGTTAGCTTTAGGAGATTTAGGAGATTTTTTTCTTTTTTTTTCTTTTTAAGGTTGAGGAAAAAGTTTTAATTTTATCACTACAGGTACCCTGTTTTCTTTTTTGCATTATTAGTGAAAGACTAATTTCACCATTTTTTTTCCCCCCTAATCTTTCTGCAATGCTAGAATTCATTTTTATTTATTTTTTTTTTCCACCTACAAATAATTAATAACATCAACCAAACAATTAATATTTTATTTTTACACGAGGCTTTCAAATTTGTTATTTTAAACATTTTTCGTAAATATTATAATTTTGATTTTTTCCTTGTCTAATGTTTCTTCACATTTTCTCTTCAAGTTCCCAGGGCTGTTTTCCGCACAATATGTATGATCAGTGTATTGATTATCAATATTTTCTCTATTTTGGTTATTTTCTAGAGCTGAAGAAGGCTCATGAGGTGGTTCTTTGCTTGGTTCTGTCTCCTAAAAATCAAAAAGAAATTTTATTTAAATAATATATTTTAAACAAAACTATATAATTTTATTTTTTGTATAATATATGTATTTTATTATTATATATTTTACACAAATGTTACAAAATTATATATTTTATACAAAATACACAGCATAAATAATAATTCTTAAATTTAAGCATTCTGACACATCATAAATAAAGTGCAACAATGATTACAAGTAGTTAAAATTACTACAGAAAATAAATCTTACATCTTTTTAAGGGGATGGGGGACATTAGAATTGCACCAAAAATTCAGTTACTATTCGGTATTCGGCAGATGACACCAAATGTTCGGTTCAACCAAATATCTTGATATTTGGCAACCGACTATTCAATTTAAATATTAAAATTGGTAAAAATATTTTTATCATATAAAATTAAATTATGATGTCAAAGAATATTAAATAAAAATAAAAAATTCTATCATTGTCTAATAAAATTTCTATCTTAATTCCTAACCGAAATTAAAATAGTTGGTATTAAAATATAATACATTTAAAAATAGTCACTTATTAAAATTTAATGATGGGAAAATTGCGACAGCATATGAAAGTATATTTACTTACATAGTCAGTATAAAATACAAATCAATTAACAAAATAATAATAATAGTAATTAAAGATAGAAGATAGTTTATCAAAAACCAGTCATTATATTTAAATGTTGGCAAATTATGATGCAGAAACAAAAGTTTTTTTGAATTTTCTGGCTGTATATGTGTGAAGGACAGCTTGTTTGTATCCATTAGATAATCTTGTTTAATTTTATACTTTCACTTTCTGGAACTTACAAAACATTTTTAGTAGTTAATCTTCCTGGAGTTTCATCATTATAATAATATACATAAATATTATACTGTAGAAGATCTTTATAACGCAATTCTATATAATGCAATTCTCTATATAACGCAAAATTTCTTGGATATAAACAATAAATTTTGCAGTTAAGAAATACTTTCTAAAAAACTGTTACTTTGTTGAGAAGTAAGTGTGATACATTTGTTTTTCTTTATCTGCTTAATTCAGGGATTTTTAATAAAAAAATTGCTATAATTAATTTTTTTTAAGTGAGCAATACAATGAATGATTTTGCACAGGCATATATGGACTATCTTTATAAAGTAAATTTTAGAATGAAAGTTATTATCCACCCAATTTTTTGTTCCAAGAAATGTAACTTTAAAATGTTACATTTTATGTTACATTTAAATGTTAATATTTAATGACATCGAGCGGAATAAAATTTGTAAAATGCACAATAAAAAATTAAAATTCTGGATTAATAGAAAAAATCCCAATTTACAGAAAATTAATGAACATCAATATATAAACATGTCAAACCATAAAATAAATAGTCATGAAGATGCATTATTAAACAGACTGTGAATAAGTTAAACATCGTTTTCTTTATAGAAGACTAATGCCGACATCTTTCTTTGGTTTTTTCTCCTGCTTTTTTTGCGACTCGTGCCGTTTACGAAAATAAAATTTACGAGAATATAATTATGTATATATATGTATATATATCTTTTTTATAGAACGCACCGGGTTAATTTTACAGATCGCGCATAACATAATTGTTTAATGTGAATATAAAATTGGTACTTTTTCCCCTTTTTTCTAAAGCTAGTGTTTATTTTATCCAGTTTCCTTCCCGTTTAGTGGGTAGGTTTTTTCTATTTAAAACCATTTTTTCGTTCACCTGTTTCAAAATGAACAAAAAAGACTTATATTCAAAATGGAAAAATATCAACAAAAAAATTGTAAAATGCGAAGAACATATAAATTTTTTAAACGATTGTAAAGAATTTAAAATCACGCCCAAATCGTTCAGAATTAAAAATAGAGTCCTCGTTAAAAACTTCCCGAAACAAGTAAATTTCTTTGAAAAGAAAATATTAAACGCGGCCCTAAGAAAACAAAAATCGAACTTATATAAATATCGAAAAATCACTAATGAAATAGAAAAACAAGTCAGGGAAACTAACGAAACTAAGGATTTTGAAATAATAAAAAGTAAAATATCAATATTTAATGACATCGAGCGGAATAAAATTTGTAAAATGCACAATAAAAAATTAAAATTCTGGATTAATAGAAAAAATCCCAATTTACAGAAAATTAATGAACATCAATATATAAACATGTCAAACCATAAAATAAATAGTCATGAAGATGCATTATTAAAACTTGGCCCAAAATACATTCTAGAACAACCAATTAATTTAGGTGATAGCATTGCAAAAATAGAAACAGCCATCAAAAAAGCCCCTGAACAAGCAAAAAGCCAAATTAGAAATGTAGCTCAAAAAGAAATAGGAAAAACTTTAAATAATCAAAATATTAATAAAGCCGATATGAAAACCCTTAGAAATCTTAAGAAAAATGAGGACATAACATGTACATTAACAGACAAAACAAGAAAAATCACAATTTTAAATAGAGAAGACTACGTTAAAATGATGACAGAAGCTATACAAGAAATAGGCACAACCACAATAAAAAAGGACCCAAATAAAAAATTAATAGAAAAAACGCACGAACTGATAAAAAAGGGCAAATGGCCCAATAATCACTCACCATATATTAAAAACCACGCTCCCAACACTCCCCGCCTGTTTGGTAGATACAAAGATCATAAGGACCCCCCAAAATTTCGGCCAATTGTTAATAAACGCGAAGGCCCTACATATGATTTAGAAAAATATATGGTTAAAATTTACCGCGAACTACTACCCCCCACTAATCATAGTTTAGTTTTTACCGAAGATTTCATTAAGAGAATTAGGGAGCTTGATTTTAAAAATAATTATAAATTCGTAAGTTTCGATATAATTAATTTATACCCCTCAATAAATGTCAAAGAAATATCCGATACCATAAATAATTTAATCAAAGAAAAATACGACCAAGAAACGGCAAACACTCTAATAGCTACCAGTAACCTAATTTTAAACGAAAGTTTCTTTAAGTTTAACGGGAAAATTTACAAACAAAATAAAGGGGTCCCAATGGGGTCCCCCGTTTCAGGACTAATTGCCGAGCATAAATTAAGAATCTTAGAAGAAAACATATTTAAAATTTTAAAAGATAAATTAATCTTTTGGGTCCGCTATGTCGATGACGTGTTTGCGATCATTGATGAAAACGAAAGCAGTGATGAAATCTTGGAAATCTTAAATAAAATTGACCATAATATAAAATTTACATGTGAAACCGAAATTAATAACGAAATCAATTACCTTGACGTAAAAATAAAACATCATCAAAATAATATTAATACCACAGTCTACAGAAAACCAACTGCAAATGAAGAAATAATTAACAACCATAGTAAAACCCCTTATACTTATAAAATTAACGCAATACAAGCCTATATAAATCGCGCAATTTTAATTTGTAATGACCCTGTCGATCTAAAAGAGGAAATAAACCACATCAAAAATACAGCTTTTAAAGCAGGCTATAGCAAAAATTTAGTGAATAAATTATACAGGAAAAGAATAAAAAAACTCAATAATATCCCAAACTATCAAAAAACCACCCCAAATTTTACTTATTCCATACCATACGATCAAGGAATTTCAACCAAAATTAAATATATAGCCAAAAAACACAACATAAATATACCGATAAAACCAAACCCTAATATATACCAATTAATTCGAAACGATAAAGACATAATCCCCCCTCTTGAAACAGCCGGAATTTACCAAATACCTTTCAAATATACAGATGAAAAGAAGGGAAATTACATCGGAGTAACCAAAAGGAAAATATTAACCAGAATTAAAGAGCATCAAAATGATATCAAATATGATAAAATAACTACAGCCCTTACTAAAGTCAATAAGGAAAATAAAATAGATATTATATTTAATGAAACAAAAAAACTAGCAAATTACAATAACCCAGACTACGCTTTTTACCGAGAGACAATAGAGATAATGAGAGACATTTCTGCATGTAACGGGCACGAGTTGCGCGCCGATTTGGACGGAGTGTGGCGCCAAATTATGAAAAGCGGGACTGAGAGAGAGAAGCACGATGAGAGAGCAGTTTCAACAAAAGACAACAGCCATGTAGCTATTGAAGAAGGGGCGGATCGCCCTGAAAGATCTATAGCGATTAACAGAGCATCATAAAAGGTACTTTTATTTTAAATTAATTTAAAATGTCCTACTCTGTTTTGATATGTTTCAGACATATTTGGCCATGTTTACAAGGTAAGTTTGACGATGTGTGAAATGTGATCTATATAATGCAAAATTCTAGATAACGCAAAACCTTGTGTTTTTAGCTTTGCGTTATAAAGATCTTCTACTGTATAATACAACTACATGTAAAAAATAATAAAAACAATAATTTTTGAAAATTGAAAAAGGGAAAAATTTAAAGAATATATAAATTCAATGAAGTATTTTAAAACAAATAAATAAAAACCTTAACTATACTTCATGCTTTGTGTTCGTAATATTTTCAGCTGAGCACCCAGCTCTTCTCGGCGATTTCTTCTGCATTGGAGCTCTTTAACTGATGTTCTTGTATAGTCGTTGCCATAAGGTGGTGCCACACTATCTGGTGCCATTGCGCCACTGTCATTGCACACCTCCGGGTTTGTAGCAATTTCAATGGCTTCTCAGTACATTGAATAATTATAATTATCGTAATCTGCAAGTTTTTTTGTTTTTTCAAAATCTATCATAATAGCCTCATAATAGTATCTATTATAATAGTAAAACACATTTCCATTATAAAATTAATGCAATATGTTCCTACACCAATCTCGCTATTTTAATATGTAACGAATCTGATGACCTAAATAATGAGCTAAACTTAATCAAAGAATTTACCAGAAAAGCAGGTTACCCCAATAAAATAGTAAAAAAACTGATTAAAAATATATTAAAAAATCCCTTCAAAATTTAACTTTTCCGTCCCACTCAATTGCGAAGCCTCAAACAAAATAAAAAATGCAGCAAGCAAGTTTGGTGTCAATATCCCCTTTAAACCTAACCAAAATATTTTTCAATTAATACATAGCGATAAAGACCCCATTTCCCCTTTAGAAACTGTCGGAATTTACAGATACCACTCACTAATCAAAATAATAGGCCAGATTCTTACATTCGAGTAATGAAAAGAAAAATTAAAACAAAAATAAATGAGTATAAAAATGATATAAAAATCGGTAAAATCAATACAGCTTTAGCCAAAACCTTTAGTAATGAGGATATTATGATAGATTTTGAAAAAACTAGAAAACTTGCAGATTACAATAATTATAATTATGCAATGTACCACGAAGCCATTGAAGTCGCTACAAACCCAGATGTGCAATGACAGCGGCACAATGGCACCAGATAGAGCGTGGTGCCACCTTATGGCAAAACTTTACAAGAACATTAGTTCAAGAGCTCCACTGCAGAAGAAGTAACTGAGAAGAGCTGGATGCCCAGCCGAAAACATTATGACGACAAAGCATGAAGTATAGTTAAGGTTTTTCTTTAATTAATTGGGAAAAATTTATTTATTCTTATTTAATGCATTTGGTATTTTTTAGTCAATTTACAGAAATTCAAAATTTTATAGGGAAAGCGAAGAATGAATTGAAAACTACTACTTTTTTAATTTCTATTTTGACTATAAAATTTATCTTTTATTGCTAAATGTTTATATTTTATGTTGATACTTTTTAATGTACACAGTACTTTTTTCACATGCAATAAATATTTAAAATAATTAAGTTATTCTGGGTATAAAAAAATATTTTACACTGAAATTTAAGTATTTGGCCAAATACCAAATATTCAGTCAAAGTTTTGACCTAATATTGACCTATTTGGCATAAATCATTATTCAGTACAACTCTAGTGGACATTATATATCTTTTTTGTAGATTAATGTCTTAGAAAAATAAAAATTTTCATACCATAAGCACTGAAATATAGGAATTAGGGATGCACAGAATAGCAGTTTTGGCCGAATACCGAATATTCAGCCAACTGAGTACTAGCTATTCAGCCAATTACTGAATATCCTTCAAACCGAATAGTAACTATTCGGCTGAATACCAACTTTTGGCTGACTCATTTACTCTTATATTCAGGTGTCAATCACCTAATTTTTTGCGAACTTTTTCAGTAATACAATTTACATTTAGTAACATTTCATTAATTCTGAAAAAATATTAGGAAATATTACTATACATAAGTAGTGGTGTAATGCTGAATACACAGTCAGAAAATCATTAACTATATATTAGGCTTTTTAATAAACACATAAAATTTCTTAAATAACAATATCTTGTCGCACTCATTCACTCAAAAAAAAAAAAAAAAAAAAAACTCAGAAATACAGCATTTCAGAAAAATCAATTTAAAAGTAAAAATGTATTGGCTAACCTAATATTAAAACTGATGCAAATGACTCTTACTTTCATGTGGATAAATTGAGGGATAGCGACATGTTGCTTTTCGTGCATGTTGCGGCACTTCATATACATTTTTCAATGACAAATTTAAAATTAAATTTTAATCACATTAAAAAACTGAGACAATATACACTAAAAATATACAATTTAAAACATTAAAAACACAAAACATAAATTTAAACATGTTTTGTGTTTTTAATGTTTTAAATTATATATTTTTAGTGTATAATGTCTGTGTTTTTTAATGTGATTGAAATTTAATTTAACTATGAGACGTAATGATTTTTAAATATTTTAAATTTAAAATTGTTATTTTATGACTTGTGTCATTCTTTTTGCCAGATCTGGATGTGATCTTTGTTTGATCCCTTGAAGTTTTCTAGATGGCAACATCATGTGAATTATGTACGCTCTTTCTTAACTCAACTTTATAAACATACATCGTTATACTGTTATTGAAAAAGACAACTTTTGTTAGATATTATTAATTGTTATGATTAATGTAACTAATAATTTTCTTTAATGTTACTTGAAACTAGATAAAACAACTGTTTTCATTTAAATGTAATCTATTTCTTAATTACTCTGAAAATTTTTAGTTTAATGATAATTAAAAATAGCAGAATTTTTTCATATGATTAAAATTTTTTTTAAATTGAATAGTCAAATAGTAGCCGAATAATTTTATATTCGGCTAGCTGAATAGTTTTGAATTCGGCCAAACCGAATATTTGGCAGTATGGCCGAATACCAAATAGATACCGAATATTCGGTGCATCCCTAATAAAAATATTAAGTATAGTAACATTTTTCAAAAACTATTCAAAATTAATAAAAGCAATTAAAAAAAAAAATTAAAAACTTTTTGAAATACTTCATTACTAGCTAACTTCTTAAATTTTAAGTTTTTTTCTTTGCTTCCATTATTGAATGAAATAATTTAAATTATACCACCATAAAAATAGCAAAAATGTATTCTGTTTTCTTCAAAATACACAAAAAAAATTCAATAGTTTTTTTTTTTCCCCCTCATGATTACAATTCTTTCTTTAAAAGTAGGGTCAGGTGAGGTAAAATAAGTCAGGGGGTAAAATAGGTCAGTTTAAAAAAAACTCTTTAAAAAAACATCCAAACAGTTTTTAAATTCCAATTTTGCTGGTTTTATATATTATTTATATTAGTCTTCATTTTGCATGCAAAATTAACTGTAACTGATACTTTTTAGTTACGGCCAGTAATTATTTTTGTGTTTCTTATTAGAAACTTTAATGTGTTACTAAGAAAAACATTGGTTTTTAACTAATTCAAAAGCAAATTTCACAGTATTTTCTTATGATATTCCAAAAAGCACATTTTTAAGATGAATTTCCCAAATTTTTGTGAGAAAACAATAAAATATTAATATTTTGGAGTAAAAAAACACATGTGGGGTAAAATAGGTCAGGTGTTGAATCATGTTAGGCTTAGCAAACATAAAGTAACTACTTAATTACATTTTTTATGTTTTAAATAACTCCATATGCATTCTTTTAATTATTAGTTTAAAATTCAACTATAATATTGTTCTAGAGCTATTTCATACACATAGATATAAAACAATTTAATGTTAAGAGGAAAAAAAAAAGACAATACATATTGAAGCTGAATCAAAACCTTCAGTTTGTAGGTGTAATTCCAAAAGTTGTTTCATTCCATCTTATTTAAGACGGGTGCCAATTTTTCATACAAAAGGCAGGCAGGACACAGCATTCTCCTGAAACTCTCTGAGTGAAACTCTGCAGTTTAGCATCAACTTAAAATGCAAGAGTGGATGAATCTAGATCATCAATCACCAATTTGACAAATTAATTCTAGTGCGACTTCAACAGTCATGGAACAGGATACTACTTATACAGTCTCTTTTTAAGTACATAAAATCTGCTATTATAAACACTTTATCACCCAATCAAACATTGCCTTCTAAAGAAGCTTTGAAAAATGCACACAGAAAAAGAACCCATATACACAACAGAAAACAGGAGTAATTTTAACAACCAACTTATTTTTAAATTGATTGTATGACGAAAAAATCAACAGAGATGCTAAAATTACAGAAACATGAACTTTAAAAGAAACAAAAAACCAAGTCTTTCTCAAAAAGAAAATTTGGACAGCATTAATACTAAACAATTCATAAAAGTTGGAAAATGTGTTAAAGTAGAATTCCCTGAGAAAAGATCAAAGAAAATATTTCATAGCATCAATCTTTCACACAATCATGAATATTTTGAAGGGATAAAAAAAAGTGGAAATTGAAGTTCCTACTGGATTTTCCAGAGAAAGATATTTCTGATGTAGATGCATCGTAAATTCTAAATGTTCTTCCCGAACTAATGATGGACCATAGAGACATTTTTTTTCTTGAAAGAACACAAAATCAAGTTTTTATCAGAAAAAGGAATGTGTATTTGTAATTTTACTTGCATGAAGTAAATTGTCTAACAATTTAAAACAGTTTTAAAGCATGACCTATTTTACCCCTTTTATGACTTATTTAACCCACCCCATGGGGTAAAATAGGTCACAAACAGCATATTTTAAAAGTTATTTTTCAGTACAAATTTTTTGTTTTTTCAGAAATATTTCTCTTACAATGTCATAAGGAATATTCATTTGCATATTCTGTGCAATTTTTTAACAAATGGAACCAATACATTTTCTGCTATTTAAGTGCAAACATAAAATATGCTGTTTTTACCTATTTTACCCCCACCTGACCCTAGTGTAAGTTTAAATTAAAGTAGAGCAAGCAAATAACAAATAGAAATCTGACCTTAACCAAATGCGTAGAGTAATCAAAGATACTTGGAACAGCATCTGCCTTCAATATACGTCTTTGGTGATTTTTATAAAAACACTCTGGTGTAAAATGTTCCGAGCAAATGACAGAATGTGGAGTGGGTGTAAAGTTTTTTCTGCGCAATGCACACAACCAGCGATTCAATTTTTCTTTATCAGATAATGGAAACCTAAATAATATAAAATAAATTTTTATTACTAGAAAATCCAGTAACGGTTCTAATATCATAAACAAACAAGAAAAAAAAATGCAGTTCACAGTAATTGTAAACATTTCCCAATTTCACTTACTTATAATATCGTTTAAGCTTAAATATTTGCCTTCAAATAAGAATGCTGCCTTTAAAATACATTTTGTTTTCAACTATCAATAAAACTCCCCCCCCCCCCAAAAAAAAAAAAAAAAAAAAAAAATCTGCATGTCTAAAAACAGTAAGGCCTTAAAAGCATATTTTGCGTTGTACAATAAGAAGTCTCAAAAATATATCTTTACAGCTTTAAAAATATTGCATTTATATGTATTCCCTATATCGTATAAACTTTATATACACACCATAAGAAGTACTAAGACAATCTCCACAACAGTTAAAATTCATACAATAATTATCTACGATGAACCATAATGTATTAGAACAATTTAGTGGGGCTCTGTATATTAATACCTTATTTAACAAGAAAAACAAATTCAGTCGAACATTGTTAACGTGAATTACTTTTAACATGAACTGTTTCAACAATCCCCGTCAAAATGAATATTAGTTTTAGTTATATGAAAATTTGTTACTGATAGCATGAACTACTGATAACATGAACAAATTTTTTATCCCCCTTGTGATTCATGTTAACGAGATTCGACTGTACATATATTAATTGCATTACGTTGTGTGTGATATAATAGAGGGGGGAATTGTGCTTTAAAAAACCTCTTATAGACCGTAATGTATCAAACAGTTTTCTGAGTTCATTGTACACAAACCAATTCACTATTTATGCAATTTTCAATAGAGAACATGCCATAGTAAACAACAATAATATATATTAATTTCAACATGGTCTTTAAATATCAAGATAAATTAAAGCACGAACAGACAGAGAAATTGACTAACTGATGTCACAATCATGCTTAAACATAATTGAAAACAACTTAAACAATACAATTGAAAATGCAATTGTACAAATTTTCAGTTACATCCCCTACTCAGTGTTAGAAATAAGAATTTTGTAACTAGTCGTCAAAATGACGCCTGGATTAAATTTTTTGGGCATCAAAATGAAAAATCTAGGTGCCATCCATAATTAAATATGTACATTAAAAAAATAATAATAAAGAATAAACTTGCAAATAATATATGCAAGATTATATAAAAAATATTTATGTAAAAAATATAATTACATTGACAGTATTAAACTAAACACACATATTTAAACTCACAAATTCATTCTTCACCCAGAAGATACTTGAAATAAGCATAAAAGAATAAACACGTGCACATGTTTACAGCAAACTAAACTGATGAGTGGAGTTGAGAAGTAAGATTTTTAAATTGTCAAGAGAAGAAAACACTGCTACTGGCTCCAAACCATATGTTGTATGGTTGCTCGCCACATCAACAATGAGCTGGGTTTTCTAACAACCAATCACAGTCTGCCATTGAAAACTGTTGTAAGCTTGATTTCAACAGCCAATCATCTATGACTTCAGTAGCAGGATTGAAGAATACGATGAAATAGACTTGTTTACAGTCTGATGGGATCGGGAAAATTATTACATATGATGAGGAAAAAATCCAGGCATCAAATATGGCACCTATGATTGGAATTCTAGGCGTCAAAATGAAAAATCTGGTTGCAAAATACAACTAACGACTGCTTATTTCTAACACTGCCCCTACTATATCTGAATATTTTGCTTAGCCCAATAAACTTATTGCAAATTATACTGCATTCTCTAGAAAATATAGCACTTTTGCACATATGAATAATATATGTAGTTTCATTCTGCTTTGTGAAGTTACAAGATATTGAGATATGGCTTTATAGAAATACCTCTGATAGAATGAAATGCATTGGAATTGTTTTCAGTATTCCAGTACATAAACCAGTCCTATTTGCAGTATTTTCACCAGAGAACATGCTATAGTATTAATTAAACTTAATTAAAATCTTTTTAAGCTCTGTACCTTTTACGGGAACGATGTAGCAGCTTTCGCCAGTGGATCCGCTGTGCCACCAGCAAGCTCTAAAGTGGTTGACATTTCACGCTAAGTGCTGTCTTCTCCTTTCTCCCATTCTTTCTTCCAACAGGTGGTGCCATAACTGGTTCAATCCTGAACTTGATTCATGGTCATTACACGAGTCACAATTACTAATTATTTGATGGTTTAGTGAATGTGCCTTTTTTCATGAAATCTTCAAAATAATTAGTAATCGTGATTCGTATAATGACCACGAATTGAGAGCCGGATTGAACCAGGGTATCTATTCTCCGATCCGACTGCCATAGCGACCATCCTTAAACAACAACAGTCATCAAATCAAAAGTCACGTGATCAAAATAATGACTACCACAGTCGGAATTGAGGTATAGTCTGGTTGGAGAATAGATGCCCAGTTATGGCATCACCTGTTGTAAGAAAGAACGAGAGACAGGAGAAGACAGTAACAGCAATGTCAACCACCGGAGCTTGCTGATGACACAGCAGATCGGCCGGCGAAAGCTGCTACATCGTCTCCGTAAAAGGTATGGAGCTTAAAAATGTTTTAATTAAGTTTGATTAATTTTAATAAGCTTCATTTTAAAAACTTATTTAAATTATACCATAGTATACTTGAATAATATAGTACATATCAATTTGAAGACAATCAAAAAATGTTTACAGCAGCACAGCTGCCAATATTTTAATTTATTCCGGAGTACTTTTACCCCGCCTTTATTCAGCACCACTTTATTTATAGAAAAATTTCTTTAATACATAACTTCAATAAAGTAAGAAAAAAATACTTTTAAAAAATAAGTGGTACGAAATAGAGGCGGGGCTAAAATTACTCCGGAATAAATTAAAATATTGGCAGCTATGCAAGTTAAAGCACAGACAGATATGCAAGCAAACAGACAAACTAAAGTCCTAATTACTCATAAACATAGTTAGGGAAAAGAAAAGAAAAAGAAAGCTTAACACAACTGAAAATGCAATTCCATTAATTTTGAATTAATAGCATCTACTAAATGTGTCAGAATATTTTTGTTTAGTTCTGTAAACCGTAATGTGAATCTATATAAAACATGCTTTTGCACAAATGAATAATAATTATCCGTTTCATTCTATTTAGTGCAGTACAAAAGTATTGAAACACACTTTTTAGAAATCTCTTTTATAGAATGCAATATATATTCAAATTTTTTTTGGGTAATCCAGTACATAAACCTGTCACACTGTTTCAAGTATTTTCAACATAGAGCATGCTGTAGTATATTAGAATAACATATATACAAGTTTGAAGATAGCAGTGGCAGCTCGTGAGATACCTCTCCAGGGGGCTGCATCGCTGCATGTCTCAGTATGATTTGAGAAAAAAACATAAATTACTTCCATTATAAATTATTTGAATTGGGGGTTTCAGTTTTTATATGCTCAGACTGAACAAGTAGCAAAGCGGTACAGGAAAGATTTGAAATTTTATATTATTAGACTTTTATACAAAAATTATTTCTTAAGATTTTATTTTGTTAACTAACTTTATACATATTACTAATAATAATCAATTCCACATTATTTGCTGTAACTATTATTTGCTGTAAGGAGGTACAAAGTTCAAAATATACATACATAATTATAAATCGAACTTTTGCACATTAAAAAGATACACACAATGATTTATATAAAAATAATAATTAATAGATTGATTACATACTCATGTAAACCTCTATGATTCTACAATTTAATAACTCCAAATAATTCGAATCTATAGTCCATAATGATAAACAATTTCTTTTTGTGTCTCTGTAAAAAAATTATAAGTCCTGTACTCATCAAAACTATACAAACCATGTGATGGTTACCTAATAACCTACCCACAAATTTTTAGCTTAATCAGATAAAACTTTAGACGTTATCACATTTAAGTCTATTAGCCAAAATGATAAGAAATACTTTTTTGTGTCCCTCTAGAAGAAATAAAAGCCTATATTCATCAAAATTTACATAGTTGAATGATGTTGACCTTTAACATACCTACCAATTTTCAGCTCAATTGAACCAAGCATTTATATGTTATTGTGTTCAATCACACCGTACATATATCCCCATAAAAATAGCAAAAATGAACTCAGGAAACCTCAGATTGTATAGATATACAAAAATCTCAGCCTATTTTATTAATGATTACAATATTTTTCTTACATAATGTGTGCTTGGAAAGTAAAAAGAAAATAAATACATCTAACACAATTTTACATTGCAAACACAAAGTATTTAAAACAAAGATTAACTAATAAATTATTTTAAAAACAAAGAATACAATGCAAATAAATGTATATAAACAAAAAAACTGCTAAGCTCAAAATTGTTTTGAAAGAGCGACTACTTCAAAGATAATTTTCACAGTTCTCCTTTGCAAATAAAGCAGGGTTGGGTTTCTTCCAGGACAGTAGAAGAAACTGGAAGAAATGGAAGAAACCAACCAGAAGACAAAAAAAAAGTTCAAAATTAAAATTTAGTAACTATATAAACTCAGAGCATAAATATAATGTCAAATATAAACTATAATTCAATTAATATTAAAAATATTTTTAGAAAAATAAGTTATTTAATAACAAACTCTAAATACATACAGGTGATGGGTTTTAACTTTTCAGTGCTAATATTTTTAGAACTTTTTGCATAAATACTATGTTATATTATTATACATTCAAACAGTACAAGTGATAAAAATTACAGAATTTTTTGGCCATAATATTTGCACTTTTGTTTTTAAGGATACAATTTTTTGTATAAACTCGAAGCTGGTATCCAATGAACTGTATCAATAAGTAAGATACCTACTTTTAAACTCTCCTGCAAGTTCTCTTGGATTAAAAAAAAAAAAAAAAAATCCATAGTTTGTATTTATCTATTTTAAGTTGAAAAATTGCAGTATTGAACTGCTAAAAAACTTTTCATTTGTTTTACAGTCCTCTCCCTCTAACTCGCAAAAGTTTTGTCCAGAGGTTGAGCAGATTATAGGAATTTGCAGATTAGAGATCATCGCCTTTGTTTACAGTTTCCTTTTGCAGATACAAAGTCAGTTATTGTTAATTCATAAATAAACATCAAAATGGAAAGACGATTTCTAATAAATTTTAGAATAAAATATTTCTTCAATATTAATAAAACTAATCTATGACATTCATATTTGATGGTAAATAATTTAAGCATATTCAAATAATAGGTACCAATAAAATGTAAAGAAATATATTTAAAAATTATGAAACAAAATATTTTTGAAGTGCAGAAAGAATATTCATCACTGATTATTTTTAATTTTGTTAAACATAAAAGTAATAGTGGTTTGTTTTAAACTTTTCATATACTTTCGTGACATTCTTAGTCTTGACTTAGTACTAGTCTGTATGAATTGCAGCATAATAAACACAAGAATGTTACTCTCACCTCCCCCCCCCCCCACACACACACACCAAATTGTGTTTCAAAGCAAGGATTAAGCTAAAAAATTTATTAAAAAAAAGTAAAAATGTGAGAAATGTGAATTTTTTTGAAATATGAGACGTAAATTTCTTTTACATTAAAAAATCAATTATGAATTAGAAGGATTTGCAGATTATAGGTCTGTGGATTAGAGGGAGTTGACTGTACAGTATAAGGAAAATAAAGTTTTTGATGACATTTTGTAATACAGTAATTATTTCATACTGGTTCTTTTAATTAACTGGATGTTTGCTAAGAGCTGTTTTATCAGAAAGTACAAGCAAGTGATCCAAACTATTTATCACCAGTTAAAGAACCAAAATTGTCTGAATTATAAAACTTTACACTGTTTAAATTGAAATTGATTTTTTTACTGGATTTTGAGTATTTTGGAACGTGATCATCAGATACTGAAGATCACTTCAATAGAAATCTCATAATTATTAATTAAATATGTAATTAAATTTTCATAGGTATAATTAAAGTTACTTAAAGTTGTTTATAAGATAAATACATCCATTGTATCTAAAAAATCTGCAATTTGTAGGATAAATTTTTCAGAAAAACAGTTTCTTCCATTTGGAAGAAACCTATTTCTTCCAGCCGGTTTTTTTCGCCTTGGAAGAAAATGAATCAATTTGAATATTTACAATTATACATCAAAGTTCATAAGAATAAGGAAAGTAAGAAAGGAGAAAAAAAAAATATATTTAAATATATATCTTTATTCAATGTATTATTCAAGTGAATCTTATGAAATAATGATTGTTAGTATAACAAGTCATTATTTTTTTACTTTCTTCTATATGTAATATAGAGAAAGTATTGGATTCGCGAAAATTTTCGACCTCCGTTTTTTGACGGATCTACACGTTTTGGGGTGTCCTGAACACGAATTGATAGTTTTTAGAAAATGTCTGTCTGTGTGTCTGTCTGTCTGTGGTTTAGTGTTTTCACCGTATCTCACGAACCAATGAATGAAATTCAACCAAACTTGGTATATAGTTGGACCATGGCGGGGCATTGTCCTGATTAGATTTTGGGATCAATAGCCCATCAGGTGGCGCTGTGATCGCATTTTATGTAAATTTTTAACATGGCAATATAGGACAAATTTTCGTATTTTTCACCGTATCTCACGAACTAATGAATGAAATTCAACCAAACTTGGTATACAGTTGGAACCTGACGGGGCATGGTGCTGATTAGATTTGGGGATCAATCGTCCAGCAGGTGGCGCTGTGATCGCAAAATTTCGTATGTCACACCGTATCTCACGAACCGATGAATGAAATTGAACCAAACTTGGTGTATAGTTGGGGGGAAGTACCCCCCCGGGGGGGGGTAAATTTTTAAGATGGGTATCTTTCGAAAGATCTCGTCAATACCTTTAAAACGAATGGTTGAACTATAAATCTGTGACAATTTGAAACAAAGTTATCGATTTTTTTACTTTTAACAAAAAAAAAAAAAAAAAAAAATCGTATTTTTTTTTTTTTTTTTTAACGAAACTTAACCAAACTTGGTATTTAGTTGGTCCCCGACATAAACTGGTCCTGATTACATTTAGGGATCAATAGCTCAACAGGTGGCGCTGTGATCGCATTTTTTCTAAATTTTTAACATGGCAATATAGGACAAAATTTCGTATAAATGTACATAATGGTATAATGTACATTAATTCGTATAATGTACATATTTTAAACTTGTGATTGTAAAATTAATATCAATTATTGATAATAGTAGTAGTTAACTACGAAAAAAATTTTGTGCATGTGGGGGCACCGGTTCCCCCCCCCGGGGGGGGGGGGGGTAAATTTTCAAGATGGGTATCTTTCGAAAGATCTCGTCAATACCTTTAAAACGAATGGTTGAACTATAAATCTGTGACAATTTGAAACAAAGTTATCGATTTTTTTTTACTTTTAACAAAAAAAAAATTAGAAAAAATCGTAATTTTTTTTTTTTAATATTGTTACTGATTGAATATGTATATAGGAAAATATAGAAGAAAGTCTTGTGGTGGCCACAACATACTAGTTCAATCTGTGATTTTTATTGTTGCCTTTTTTTTTTGTGTTCCACCTTAAATATGCCACAATATCTGCCAATATCCAATTTTATAATTAATTTTCTGAACTATCTTAAATTATTAAGCCAAATATAAACAAACAAATTAATCACTATAAACAAATAAGTAAATATATTTCTTTTTATGTCAAAAAAAAAGAGCAAACATTTTTTTTTTTTTTTAATAAATTTTAATTTAGGAAAAACGTGCGTGTGGAAAATGAAATAAAAAATAGAACAAGATAATTAAGTTTGAGTTGGTAGTTTAAGGACAATTGATACAGTAAAATTTTTAGCCATTTTTATTTTGGAATGATACAATAACACCAGAAAATAAACAATATTATGGTTTGGAGACCTTTTAAATTGAACTCTGAATTGGATGCTTAGAATTCCTTTTTTTTTTTTTCCTTCCCCTTGCAACAAGTTAAAAAATATTTTAAATAACATTGAGAATGCCATGCTAAAGTAATAGAACGGCTTTGGGGACCTATGGGCAAAATTTGAAATTTCGTACCAGAGTAGCTCGGACATTTATTGCCAATATCATTACTTACACAATTGGGACAGCCATTTTAATTCATCACCAAAATGATAACAAAAATTTCAAAGTTCCCAAGGGGGTCTTATAATAAAGCTGTACACAAAAAAAAAAAAAAAAAAAAACTACAATAAACGTTGCTAAGGAACAAAACAGTTACCACATGCCTTTACATGAAACAATAAATTTAAAAACAGACTGTCGTATACTAAATTAAATTCTGTGTTGAATAGAATTTTACATTTATCAGTTAGAAAACATTTTTTGTTTCTTATTTTCTTTATCATTTTATCCATGAGGTATCAGCATTTGCTGTAGACCAACTTTAACTTTCTTTGTAAAGAAACAGTCTATTACGGAACTTTCTTTATAAAGAAATAGTCTATTACGGAATCTAAGAGTTTGTGAATATGTAACAAGGTAAAGTCTAAGTAAAAAACTGCACTCTAGTATTAGATTAAATTGTGTATAAGATACATATTTTTAAAATTATCTTTTCTTAAAATTAAAATTAAATAAAATAAAATATTGATAGTTAAAGAATTTAAAAACTTTTTGAAATATTACTATTTATAATAAATAACTTTTGCCTAGCAACTATTATTGTAATATAAAATATTTACTGTTATTTTTTTTATGTAAAGAAATATTAGATGTCACATTTAGGATGTCAAATTAAAATTAAATATTTATCTTTAAAATTCCTGTCTTATATTTTATAGTAAAATAATGCTTATATATCTTAAAACTGCAATTATAATAATGTGTTTTGTTAAATTATTTGGAACCATCCTTTGAAATATTAACTGAAAGAATTAACATGAATGTAAAATCATGCACATCACATAACATAGATTATGAAACATGTGCCAACATTACATTTTTAAAGAGTAACGCAAACAGTTTGTATACACACACAGGATACAATAAACTAAAATTGTATTTAGATATAAAATTTCTTATTATAATTAAAAATGAATTTCTAAAATTTGTTGCATACAGTCAATAATGTACCTGATATTTTCTGCATTACTGTGAAAGAAAAAAAAAAAAAAAAAAAAAAAAAATCTACAAATGTTAAAGCATTATTTTCTTGAAATATATTAAAAAAAAAAAAAAAAAAAACCTTCAATAGTATATATCAGTTTAATTTCGTTTGAAATATTTCACACAATTAAAACCCCGCATAGCCAAGCCAGTGTTGCATTCTGTATGTTTTATGTGTCCTTGCAAAAGAAGCATTGATAAATGCAACATTTTCTAACTGGATAATTTGGTTATGTATTAGAATAACCATATCAGTTTCTCAGAGTCTGAAGCAGAATAACACTGCTAAAATGTATTTTAATTATTTTTCTCATAAAGTGTAATGTATAAGAAATTTCTGTGCATCCCTCTAAATAAACTGTAGACAAAATATATCCCATTTTCAATAGGAAAAATGGTCAATCTGAATAAAGGATGCTAAAATTCTTAAAGCATATTTATGAACAGTGATAAACACAAGGATGGGTTCCGGACCCCCTCCCCCAATCGGCCTTGATTTTTTTTTTTTTGATTGATTATAATCCTATGTCTTATATAGCACGTAAAATAATTCCAAACAAAGGTAACAATTTCTGTTCTAATAAAAGAAAAAATAAAATTTCTTTTCTCATTTTCTTCCTCTTCACAACCGTACTGCATGCAAACATAAAACACTCTTATTCTCAGAACTGAACTATTCATTTGCTTCCTACTGTACTCTGTCTGTAGTGTCATGACTTCCTGCGATTCAATAGATTCTGCAATTCTATTAGATTGCAGGGAGCCATGGTAGTGTATTCTTGAAGGAATCGGTTATCTTTCCTCCCTACTTTGTTAACAGATAAGGTCAAAGATTGAGTCATCTCATCTTGTGCATTGGTAAGCAAAAAACCTATATTTTTAGACCACAGAGATATTTTACTTTCCGAGCTGAAACTCTTTAAGATGACATTAAAGCATGATTCCTCAGCATCCTCACCATTTACATTTGAATATTATCTGTACTGCAAGGATGAATTTTATTCTCATGTTAAAAGACTTTTAAAAATTTTGTGCATTCTTCCTATAATGAGCTGCACAAGCGAGGGATCATTCTCAAGTTTGAAAAGACTAAAACATGCTTAAGAAGTACCATGCATAATGAACATTTAAATGGTCTTGCACTGCTGAATGCAAGCTATGTCACCATCACTCCTGAGGAAGTTATAAATGAAATCGCAAAAAAACCCAAGAAAACTAAACTTTATTCTGTGAGCATTTGTAAGCCTATAGAAGCAGACTGGTGACTGTAAATGAAAACACAGTATTATCATGTTTTTAGTTTTGTAATTACAGATTAAAGTGAGATTTTTCTTCTTCTATGACTTACTTGGTGCTTCTATAATGATGAATTTGCTTTGCTGTTTTTATTTTTGAACTAGCCACCTTCGGCAACCAGCTGGTTCGCAATCCTTGAAAAATTTGACTTTACAAAACTCCCGCTCGGTGGCGTCTGCGGCGCCTTTTTTCCGTTTCAGGTCTTACAACAGCTTATTGACAAAATAGCTTTATTGAAAATAGCTTTATTGAAAAATTTAATTGCAATAAATTCCCACTCGGTAGCGCCTGCGGAACCTCTTCCAGTTTCAATATCTGAAACATATCTGAAACGGTCTGTTTGCTCACCATGTTATGATCTTTCAAATTTCTGACTTTAGCAAAGTCCCGCTCGGTGGCACCTGCGGCACTTTTAAAATATTACAGTGCCATCTGGTGGTAGAAATTTCTGTAATCTACTGTTCGATTCTAAATCAACAAAGCTTTCAATTGATGTATTACTTATGAAATTATTTTAATTAGTAACTGAGATACAAAAGAAAACCTAATCAGGTCACCTCAAAGTCAAAACGTATAAATAAGGTGAAATCTTGAATTCCACTTTCGATAATATAAAAGAACTTTAAAATATCTTTTGAATGATGTATTAATTAAAAATAATTTTATCATAATTAGAATAAAATTTAATCTGCAATTAAAATATAATTTTTTTGTTTATTCTCCGAAATCGATGAAATTTGAACTATAACTTTGTCTTGTGATGAAAACTCTGTATAGTAAGTTTCGTGTGCGACAAAGGAAAATTAAAGAATTTTGAAATTTGCAATTTTTAATCACAGTACAAAAACACGTGACCTCAATCAGAAAAAGATATTTCTCTTTCGCTCTACTTTCGAATTATCGCCTGCGAACTTAAAAGAGTGGTAACCAAAATACCAACTGTTGTTCGAACGCAAACGCAAGAATTTCAGAAATGCGGATTCAGAATGTCATCAAAAACTGCAGGCATGCAGAAAATTAAAAAATTTATAATGGATTCAGTTTTTGAAAAAATCTCTGAATCTTTTGAAATATGATTCGTCTAATCGAGGTTTATGTACAAAATAAATAAATAAATAAATAAATATATAAATAAATAATTTATCTCTAAAAGATTTTAAGTTATAAAATGTTTTGTGAAAAAAATTGATGTTTCGTAAAATCTAAAAATATGGATATCTAATCCGTATTTTGTTAAAATGTTTATATGGTTCGAAAGAGGATTAAATCATTAAATGACCTTTAAAAATACACCAACTGTTAAGAAATGGGACAATTTGTCTTTCATAGAGGGCGATTCAAAAAAGACAATCGAGTAAAAGAGAAATTTTGGACCCCTTTTAAAACTTTTTTTTTAAATATAAAAAATCCATATTTTTCAAAAAAAAAAATTGTACCGTAAGAGTTGGTAATAAATGCTCTTTCTTGTGGTACAGGTGTATTTTCAATATCTCTAACAGTTAAGCAGCAATCGCTTTAAAAAAAACCGTGAAATTTTCTCTCTCTGCTTTTTCTTTTGAGGAATGCGTTTCAGGGAAAAAATTACGGTTGCCTGGCTTTTTGAATCGTTTTTTGATTAGACATATGTTGACGTTTTAATGATTATCTCTGGATCTAATTAAAATTTTTTAATTCTTTTTGCACTATCCCCTCGGGAAGGCTTCTGAGCACTTGCATGTCAAATTTTGTACTTCTGTGTTCAGTAGGGGCTGAACGTATAGATGCACAGACAGACAGATTCCTTTATTATTATAGAAAGAACTTCCTTTATTATTATAGATTATGAAAAAAGTAATTACATAAATTCTTGTGCTTTCTAGTAATTTAATTATTTGTTATTAATAATTTATTTTATTAATTAATACTAATTATTTATTCAATAAATTATTTTTTACTGTTTTTTGTTCCTGACAATCGATAAAATCAAAAGAGTATGCCTGGTGGCATATTGGGGTATGATACGAGAATGGTGGACTTTCGATCCTCGACCCCCACCCTCGAAAGATTCCTGTGTGCACCACTGTTTGTGAATGTTCTCACTCAAATAGAAAGACAGACGAAACAAAATAATAAACACTTATTAACTTCGTTGTGGGAAAATTACAGAAATTAAAAATTTAGTATGTTTAAGGGAGGTTTGACTGCTAATATTTGTCATTGAAATAAGAAACAGTCATTAAAGTAAAAGGCAAGAAAAAGAAAAAAAAAACTTATCAACAAAGCAATTAAACTATGGTTTGAAAACACTCGGTTTTATTAAAAAATAAAAAAAAAGCCCAAACCAGGTGGTTTTTCTTTCTTTCTTTCCTTTTTTTTTATTTGGGGGGGGGGGGTAATTGGGTATTTCTTACATTAAGTCTATCAGGTTTGAATTTCAGGGATGAAACTACCTAGCTTGCAAAAACCCTGAAAACTGTTCCTTACATGCAGACAGGGAACCTTATTAATGATTTATCATATGGTTACTTATATTAAGCAACATTTAGACTTTGTAATACATTATACTGCAAATTAAATATTCAGAATGAGAATTTTTGTAAAAACAAAGTTATTTTACATGAAATTCAAAGACAACACAATTTTCAAAAACCCTTAATTCAGGGGTAGCACCTGAAAAGTTTCACCTCTGAAATTTTAAGTTTTATTTCTAGAAAGAACAATTTTAGAATAAAAGAAAACTTATTACAAAATAATAGTTAGTAATTAATTCTAATTCATTAAAAATTAAATGACTTATCATATTCTTAATATTTGATTTGGTCCAACTGAGGAATAAAAATCAAATGAACTCTTATTTCATTCTATTCAGCGTTTTATCACAATTTCAAATTGAGTTGCACCGAATACATAGTAATTTTTGCCGAATAATGAATACTGAATATTCGGCCAAATACTTAAATTTCACAGTTTTTTTTTTTTTTTTAATGCTCAGAATAGTTTAATTATTTAAAACTTTTATTGCATGTAAAACACATACAATGTGCATTAAAAAGTATCAACATAGAATCTAAGCATTTAGCATTAAACAATAAATTTATAGTCAAAACAGAAAAAAAAGTAAAACTATTTTTTTTATCATTAATTTTTTCTCTAGTAAAATTTTCATTTTCAGTAAAAAGACTAAAAATGGTCAAATACATTAAATAAAAATAAATAAATTTTCCCTTTTTGAATTTTCAAAAATTAATCTTGTTTCACATGTGAGTGCATTACATAATATTTATTTCATTATAATGATCAAACACCAAGAAAGGAAGACTTATTAGAATATAGTAGACTATGTAAATCCACATATCTATAATCCACAATTATCTATAATCCGCAGCTCCTTTCTGAATGTAAAAAATGAAAATCACAATTAACAGTTAACCTAATTTCTAGTCCTTTTCTCAGAAAAAGAAAATAATAATACCGTAACCCTCCCCCCTTTTCTCACTGAAAGTGAAATGTCTCCGTTATCCTGAAAGTAACCCCCCCTTTTTTTTTTCTCCATCCAACAAAGCTACATCCAATCTTCGGGCGCACATATATTACGTTGGCATATCAAGTTAAGTCTGGCATTGAATTAAGTTTTAATATTTATATCTTATATCTATTTTATATAATTTTTCATAAAGTGTCGTATGCACATTATCAGTGGAATCATTATCAGTTTTTTTTTTACCTTTAATGTAAGAAATGATAACCTTTAATATTTCCTTTTAAGTAAGTACCATAAAATCCCGAAAGTACCCCCTCCATCGAATATAACCGCCCCACCCTTTTCTTCATTTTTTTTTTTGATAATTTTTTAAAAGAATCTTGATTACAACCCCCCCCCCCCCCCACCTGAAATTTATCCGTTTTGCTTTTCAAAAAGGGGGGGGGGTTACTTTCGGGATTTTACGGTAATTGTAAATAATTTTTGGCAGGGATTCAATCAAATTGTGTAAAAAACGTTTATTTTATCAAAAATTTTGCAAAATATGCATTTTTGATTAATTAGTTACGTTTTTTTGGAATTGCGAAAAAAAAAAAAAAAAAAAAAAATCACTGGACATCAGTTTTTAAGTTTATAAATTCATAATTGCTTTTGAATTAAATTTGAGCATACGAAAATATGTTTTCTATCAGAAAAATAATAGAATTTAAACCTGTCTATACATATTCAACTAGAAATGGTTTCCAAAATGCTTTTAAATTGAAGTCAAATGCAAAGAGAGCAAATATTCATTGTACAGAGAGAACCAATTATCCAGAATGGTTTTTACAAGACTATTCTGGATAACTGGTTGCTCATTATTAATCAGATAATCCTTATTAATCAGAATTATTGCATATAGTTCTCATTTAAAATAACTATTTTAAATCAAAAATTAATATCTTTTATCAATTAATCAAATTTAAGTAATTAACCTTTTTTCTTCTATAAAAGTATTAAATTAATATAATTTCAATAGTATTTTTACCTTACTTAAATCCTTACTAAGTCCGAGCTTCATATATATTTCGGCTACCTAACGGTGAAATTATATTAATAATCCTTTCTTCAACATCTTTGTAAAGTATTAAATTAATTTTTAATCAAGATAAATTATTAATCAAAATTTAAAATGTGAAAAAAAAAAAAAAAAAAAAAAAAAAATCTTTGAAACTTAACCTCTTGAACTGAAATGACGAATCCAGCTCGTCATGAATTTCCCCGACACTAATTATGTTCTTATACGTACATATATATAACAATAAACATTCATATAAATATGTGAAACAAATATTATTTTTAATAATAACAAATTATTTGAGCAACAAAACCGTAAGTTTCTATATCAATCCCACCTCTTAAAACTAAGAAAATTAAATTGTCTGCATGAGCATTGCTGACTGAAAATAAATTGCAGTTCAAGGGGTTAATTTTCCATAAAAATCAAAATCTCCCCAAATCCAAGTGTTTTTAAACATGATTAGCCAGTGATTTTAAAACATTGAATATTACTAAAGATTAAAAAATTATGACCTGGTTTCATAGGCTTTCTTTTTATTTCTTATGAAAATTTGTTTTTTTAATGACCATGAAAAAACAAAATATTCATAATATTTTAAAGGTAATTTGATTTTAATTATAACCCCCCACCCCCCCCCCAAAAAAAAAAAAAAAAAAAAAAGAATAAAATTTAGTACAGGACCAATTATCTCCATTTCACCCAATCCTTTCCAGATAAATAAAGTTGTCACCTTTATGATATTGTGTAGTGGCGCCATCTATCCACATTTTTCAGAACTAGAAGCTATCTTTTCAGTTTACATTGTACATTACATCCTTTAACTTATATTCTCTGCCATATATATAAATACTACTACTTTTAAATATATATAACAAAACTAAATGGAATTATTATTTATTAAATATTTCTTTTACTTTTAATTGTTTCAGATTACAATGTTAAAGCAATAATAATAATTAAAAAAAAAATTAATGCATTGGAAATAAGTTGTTTAATATATAATTCCGGATAAACGGTTCCATACTGTAATAGGAAACTCAGTCATAGCAATGCTTTAATTGCTAATGAATCTGTATTTTTCCTTATTCTATTTATTATTAATTTATATTGTATAAGTCTTTAAATATAAAGGATTTTAAGTAAGGTAAATGTTATTTAAACTTAATATATAATTTAATCCTTTATAAAGAAAAACGATGAAATGTACTTACTTATCTGTAAAAGAAATTACTATAATAACATTCTGACATTAGCAAAAATATTTTATCTTTTTCTTAAATGTGACAGACATAATACTCAGCAATGCCGTTTATGCACTATATCGCGTAAATTATGCGAAAAATTGGAGGCAGGATGCAAAAAATTTATTGTCGCGGGTCCTAGGGGACGCGTAATTTTTGTTCTTAAAAAAAAAAAAAAAAAAAAAATTCAAACTTGAAGAAAGAAAGAATTTTTTTTTTTAATATATTTCTTGTTAAAAACTGATATTTTCCTTATATTTTAAAAGCTTTCTGCTCTGAAGAAATAGAAAAAAATAAAATAAAAATAAAATAAAACTCCATTTTACCATAAAAGAAAAAGAACCTATTCTATACCATAAACACAAATGAGTGGCTTGCGTGAAATCAAAAACTAAGTTTTGACTCTGAGACGAGAAAATGAAGTTTTAGTGTGAAAAGATTATTAATAAAAAATGTATGATACACCGAATCACATCACTGCATAACGAACCACCAATGGATACCCCTCTATAAAAGCTTAGTCGAAATATGACATTTGAAAAATATCGCAAAATCATTCTTTCAAAAAATCCACAAATTTTTCTATCCAATTCCAATACAATACATTGAATCGCATAACTCTGCTGTGTTTTAAGTTCGTTGGAACAAAACAAAACAAATGAACCAGAAGAACAAACGTGATTACAGGAACATGACATTATGTCTGTATTAAGATTCAAGAAACTTTATTATTAAGAAAACCTAAGTATTAAAAAAAAGTAATATAGATTTGCTATGTTAAGCAAAAAAAAAAAAAAATATTTTCGCTAATGTCAGAATGTTATTATTATAGTAATTTCATTTAGAGATGAGTATACTTCATTCATTTTTTTCTCTAATACAGTATAGGACCCATTATCCGGAATTCCAAAATCCGGAAAACCCGAAATCCAGAATCATTTCAATTTTTTTTTTTTTTTTTTTTTTTTGTGATTAAAATACATTTTATATCTAAAATCAGAAAAAAAAAAAAAAAAAAGGAAAGGAAAATCGCCCTAAAATGAATGATTGTGTTTTATTAGGTAGTATTATGAAAATTTAGAAATTAAAACAGAATTTCTTTCTTTCATATGGTGAGGGATGTTTGTGGTCCAGGAAAACCCTGGAATTCGCAGCAAGCCACATAAAAAAAAAAAAATCTAATTTATTTTATGATAGATTTCAGGTGATTTTTAACTTCTCATTAAGATCTTTAAAAATAAAAAAAAAAAAAAAAAAAAAAAAAAAAAAGAAAAGAAAGAAAGAAAGAAAAAAAAAATGGAAATTTTTAAAGAATTTTTTTTTTTTTTTTCAGCATTCTGCTCTTATGATTGAGACAGTATTCATGTTTAGCAGTATTGATAAAGAAGCAACCATGCCACTTATGGCAAGTGGCAGTAATGTACATGTTTGTATATATATACACATTATAGTTATTTTTTTTCTTCCTGCTAAATTTAATAGAAAAAGTATCTGATTTGCGAAAAATCTTGACTTCCAGTTTTTGATTTATTTGCATGTTTTAAGAGCTCTAGAATATAATTCGAATATTTTTTTAAAATGTCTGTCTGTATGTGAAGTAGTTGCTCCTAGAAGTAAATTAGTACCTGTCAATTACTGAGTTATGTTTTATAATTAAGGGAAAGCAATAATGGGTAAAGGACCCAAAATCCAGAAAATTCCGAAATCCGGAATTCTTCTGTTCCCGTGGGTTCTGGATAATGGGTCCTATACTGTAGTACATTATTTGAGTTATCAGTATAGTTTATTGGTAAGTTATTTTAAGGTTAAAAGAGGGTGGTGAACTTGTGATTTGAAGTGGAAAGTGTAACTAAATTTTGTAACCAATCTGCTTATCTAATAACTCCTCATTTCGCAAAAAAGAAGAAATAAAACAAAAAACTTTTTTCTCTTTTGTTCTTTTAATCAGCTATTAAACTATATTCGTTTTATTAGTACTCCTTTCTTTTAAACTTTTTTATACATTAAAACTAGTGGGCTTTACCTGCTTAATATATTTAAAAGAATTTCGGAAATCCCATATTACGCACTATTACTAATATAAAAATCTTAAATATATTAAAATTTTAAAGAACTTCCATAAAATATCATAACAAAATTTACATCATAATAAGAACATAGCAACTGATTGTACGGATTATTTTTCATACATTAGTGAAATATAACTTACCTATGAAAACTTAGCCCACTTCCTCTAATAAATTCATTAAAACAATTATAAGCCGCGCAGTATTTCGGCATTTTTAAAATTCAGTAACATTCTATTTCATTCCTTTTGCCGAGAATTTCAATCCCCTGTAATGGCTGATGCCAAAATGTTTTTTCGGCATCAAAAATCCTTGGTCAATCTCAATAACAAAGGGGTGGTAAAGGGACCCTCAGATTATTTCATGTCTATTTCATTATTTCTATATATTTCATAGCTATTTCATTACGTTATACAATAAACGGATGGAAGATCTGAAAACAAAACACACACAGTTGGTTGGTTATTTGTCATTTCTTACCCTCGTCATTTCACTTTTATTAGAAATCCTTTTATGATCTACCAGCGCTCTCTATTGAGTGATTAGTTCACCAGCATCAGTTAAATTTCGTAATCAATGATTGTTCAATGTTAAATCTTACATTCCAATTTTTTCCTTCTAATCAAATTAGAGATCACAAGTCTTTTCTTGTTAATGTTAGAGATATACGATTTAAGAGTACATAGAGTTTTTTGTGTTTATAACTTGTGATGTTTTCATATAGTGTTAT
The DNA here is from genome assembly GCA_963930645.1 of Salticus scenicus. Taxonomy (NCBI): domain Eukaryota; kingdom Metazoa; phylum Arthropoda; class Arachnida; order Araneae; family Salticidae; genus Salticus; species Salticus scenicus. Next base: position 199,704,706 of record OZ005660.1, on the reverse strand, counting down.
CGTAAACTCTTAAAGTATAATTTAGTTAATTGTTGTAATTTTGTATATGTAAAATCTATTAGAAATGAGCATTTACTTTAGCCAATCAAGAAGTTCAGTAAGTTTATTCACTTCATATTATTTAGATCTTTAAAGAAATAATGTTAAATTAATTTCTTGTTGTTCCTAACCCATATTAATATATTGTTGTAATATTAAACTCTTATTTCGATAAATAAATTTGATGGATTTGATGACATATTTCGGCAGGTATAACGTGGTGTTGATTTGATAGGTTTCGGTTTCGATTAAAAAGTAATGTAAAATGTACTCGTGTCTTTTCTGTTATGAAAATGTAATGCAGTAATGCCACTTTACAGGATGAATTGGCGGGATTGCGCTCGTAGTAGTCTTGGTAGTAGCGATAAATTGGGAAATATTGTTTTCTGCAAAGCGAGGATGGATAATTAATATGGATCGAGGGGTATTCGCTTAACCTTTGTAATACGATAACAAAAAAATATTTACGCTAGAAAATAAATTCGCGTACAAATATACGTACGGATACGTTTCTTCAGCTAATTACTTTTCTTTTTATTTCAAAACTATTTTGCCTCATCAGCAATTATTTTTCGCGATTCCGTGTTATTTTATTCCAGAGAGTAAAACTATTTTGAATTAAATAATGTTAAAAAGTTTAATTAAATAATGTTATAAAGTTTTTTTTTCCCTTTTATTTCAGAATCCTTTAAACGTGTAGATGCAAAAGTAAATTACATATATTTAGATTAGTAAATCTTTTTAAAAGCTAATCACTACCTAAAATGTTTTCGAATTTGTAAGTATACTATGAAAGTAGTATGTTGTGTCCATTACAAAACTTTTACATTTTCTTATATACAAAATCATGTAATTTAATATAAATCAGTGACTATGACATTTAGTTTTATAAAATTTAAAAGGAAAAAGTAATGAAAAAAGTATTTTTTTTCTTTATAGTTAAATGTGGGAGGGATTTTTTTTTTTTTTTTTTTTTTCAAGATTTGAACATATACATGGTTCAGCCATTCATTTTAAAGGTATCAACAAGTTCTTTTGAATGATACTTATAATGAGAATTTACTCTCCTGGGAAAGGGGTGTTCAAATTTATACATATATATATAAATCTATGTTGATAATTACCATTATTAATAAATTTTTAGGATTCTACAATTAAATGACAGGTTAAAAATAATCTAAATTGCATAATTTTTAACGAAATTTTTTCCTGTTCTGTCAAATTAAATATTATGTGGAAAAAAAGCCTTCATTACTTGTTGAGTGATTGTTCTTTAAGTGTAATCAACATTAATTTAAGACAAGATTCAACAAAATATCAAGTTTTGTTAGATTTCATCCACTGGTAGGCGAGTTACAGCATGTAATTATGTATATATATATAAATTCTTTCTCTCTGTGTGTATGTATATATGCATAGAGAGAAAGAATTAAAAAAAAAAAAAATTTTTTTTTAATAATAATAAAAATAAAGTCATTGTGTTCTGGACATCTGAGAACACGCAATTCTATTATGAACTAGAGGACAAAAATCTTTATGAATCCAATGCTTTCTTTTTATATATGTAGAAGAAAGTAATAATTTCTAATGTCCATGTTGATACAAAATTTTGTCGTTTATTGTAGGGATGAAACGGATAGTGATTATGCCGGATATCGGATATCCGGAGCTCCTTTGCCTGCTGGAAACGGATATCCGGCATTAGTTTTATTTTTTGTTGTGTTGTATATTTCTTTTTCTTTATTTTAAAACAATAAAATATAAACGTATTTCATATACTGTTCTTTTAAACACATTTTAAATATAATTTACTTAAGCATATTTATTTAGCATTCTATTTATTTGTGCAATGAAGAATAAAACTTAAGTCTAACATACTCATTCCTACACTTGCAATTTGTCACAAATATATAGGTTTTGTTCAGAATTATAAAACAAAAACTTATCATTTAGTACTAAAAATTGTGAGTTTGATATGTATTAAAAAAAATGAAACAAAATATTTTACCAATATAATCATAGTTGAAGGGTTGGTTATTTTCATAAGAAAACGTATTTATTGTGGCCATCACACACCACTTACTGTTTAAATTGTGCAAAAGTTTAACCATAGATTCACACAATAAATATTTTACATATGAAGTTTGGTGCAATTTTAATCAATAGATGCTGAGATATAGGCTTGTGAAAAATCATAATAGCAGATCCACTTGTCGGCTGATATACACCTAAATAAGGCTGACATCAGTTGAACGGAATTTTTGTCACACACACACACAAACACAGATTTTTAATAATTGATCAAACCAGTAGAGGTCAAGACTTAAAATTTTTAGAAGTGGCCAGTGGCCACTCATGAGCCGTCGTCGTTATACATCGGATTCATACACATACAAATATATATATATATGATACATATGTGTGTGTGTGTAAAAGCATAAAAACACAAATGATGTGGTGAATAATTTTTTTAAAAACTTACGTAGTTCTATAGTTTAAATTTTTCAATATCTGAAATGAAAGGAGGTAAGAGGAAGACAAAATAGATTGAGAAATCGAATCATTGAAAAGTGATTCAGTTTTTGAGGAAAGGTATGACCTCATTTGAACTTCCACTGAATGCTTATGATTTTATTCTTGTTAATGTTTTAAGAATGAGTTCTATAAGTATGTAGTTATAATAGCATGTAATCCAGCTTTTTTTAAATGCTATTAATAACTATAGTACTTAGAAAGAAGACTTTAAAATTCAAAGTTTTAGTAATGAGGGAAAATATATAGACTTTCGTAGATAAATATTAATTTTGCTATGGAAAACAGCTGGCTATAATGATGATATGATCTAACAATGTTATTTCTCATACACAATTTGTGTTTTACAAGAATATTTATTTTATGTCCCATTGCAAAAGAAATACAAAAATTTGATTCATTTAATAAATTCCACCTAGTCCGGCACTTCCATCTGTAAATGGAAAATAATTATGATTAGAATTAGAGGAAAAAGAAATTATTTTGGGTCTGAGTAGGGGGTGGGGAGGCAAAGAATATGTACTAGGCTATTATCAGTGGTTTAATTTTATTAACTGACATTTGATTGCTAAAATTAGAAATTTGCTGAAAATTTTCTGTAAACATGATTGATTGGTGGATTGCTGGGACATTATTAGCATCACTTTCAATAAATTGACTACCTAAACAGTTATATATATAGCTTTTATCTACATTAAACACTTTCAAGATTATTTCATTAACACACAAAAAAAATTATTTAATATAACTGCAGTTACTTTTATATCCACATAAAACCTTATAAACATTTCATACCATCAGAAAAACTAATTTTTGAAACATATATAGAATAAAATTTTTAAGTATGTACGTTAATCATACATTAATAAGTATTTAATTATCAGCTTTAAACATGTATGAAATCAACTTAGCATTAATCTTCTTAAATTGATTTAGAAAAAATTTTCGTTCCTAAAAAATCTATTTTTCATTCCCCCCCCCACCCCCCTGTTTACACATTTGGTATGGATATTGAAATATAACTATATAATTTAATTGAGAAAGAATAAATAAATTCATCAAGTTAAATCTAAAAATAATTACATATGTGAGAAATAGTGAGCACTTCTATCGCTTGTTTGTTTCTAGAATTGATCAGTTATCGCTATCTAAAACTGAGGAAGGGGGGGGGGTAAAAAAGTAATTACATGAATAGGAAATATTACATTCTCAATTTTACTTCTAAATTCTATTAAAGCAAGTTTAAAATGAATATTGCCATTTACATTATGGATGAAGAAAGACTGAGAAACAACTGCAGAACATTTGATCGGCGATCGCTAGTTGGAAATAAGAAAAGGGGGAGAAGAGAGGCAAAAAATAATTACACGAACAAGAAATATTTAACAATTCTATTTCTTTCTAGGGTCTAGAATCACATAAAGCAAGTTTTAAATGAATGCACAGAAGAAACTTAATGATAGCTTCGCACAATAAAAATGTTAGATATGGAGTTTAGCGCAATTTTAATCAAAATATTGTGAGATGTAGCCATGTGGAGAATCATAGAAGATGAGGAACAACTGCGACATCTGTTGGTCAATATACACCCAAATTAAGCCAGCTTTCGTTCTCTTACTATTTATCTTGCATATCAAGTTAAGTGCAGTTAAATGTCATAGATTTTGAAATTTAGCCTTCCCATTCCCAGGGTAAATTGCAGCATAGTACAGCCACTTATCGACCAATATGCAGCAAAATTGAATCAACATGTTTCATAAAATGGCCCTCTCACATACCAAATTTATACCAAATTATACACAAATAAATCCCAGATATTTTCTCCATTCACGGGAAAATTGGAGTATAACAGCATCGTCTATTGGCCGATATGCACAGAAATTAAATAAACATATTTCATAATAGCCCTGTGACATACTTAGTCTTTTTTTAATTATACACAGTAGAAGAGATATAGTCCTCCTTTAAATGAGAGAAATCACAGTATAGCAGAGCCGCCTATTGAGTAATTTGCACCAAAAGTCGATGGGCACTTTTTTGTGCGTGTTAATGCGCAACTATGTATAAATTTAAATGAAATTCTGTGCATTAACTCTTGAACTAGAGCTGCTACACAAAACATTTGTCAGACAGTCATTTTCTTAAAACGGTCAAATTCAAAATTCTGGTTCACTGAAAATGCTTAAATCCACCAAAAACGGGAAGTTGAAAATTTTTACGAATAAAATGCTTTCCTCTATTGAATATAGAAGAAAGTAATGATTCAAAACAAATTTATATATATATATATTTTTTAATGCTTTTTACTTATTTTATATTTTTATATTCTGTACAGATAAGAAAAAAAAATTTAGATTATATATTAAAATTCTTTAATTAAAAGTTAGTTCAGTTTTTCTAATGTACAAAATCATAAACTTTAAATAATTGAGCTTTTCATATATATATAATTTTTTTTTATTTTTATTCTTTAACAATTTGAAAATGAAAATATAGACTTCCTGAAAATTTAAATATTACTTCTATTTGAAGTAATTTTAATTTTTGGGACTATATCTATGCAGCGCAATGGGAAATTCTAAATTCAAGTATTTTAGCAAGATATTCCATTAAAAGTGCATATTTATATAAATTGCAGTGCTTATTTTTTTTTAATCCAAATTGAATAGGTAGATGACACATTTAATTGAATAGGTAATGGCACAGACAATGATGTCAGAGGGTCTGCTAGTATAAATATATGGTCACAAAAACAACTTTCTTGTGTAGGGAAAAGTGGATTGTAAATGAAAAGGCAGGTTCTAGTCAATAAATGCGCGTTATTGACTCATTCTCGAAACAATCTAACAACTTTTACTTCCAAGACTAATAATATTACTAAACATTCTCAACTTATTAAACAAAAGTCATGAAAGCAGAGTTATATGCACTGCAGAGGATGAGTATTATTTGTTCAGGAACAACAATGAACAGCTATTTTTATTGTTATGGGGAAGATTAGGGGGAATGTTATAGATCACTCTGGAAAATCCTAGCTAACTCTGCACAAAATTAAAAAAGATTTTCTATATCTCTTAAACCTGAAGCTACTTTTTGACAAATTAGTTTGCTGAAGTGGCCAAATTCGACTTTTGCATTTTTTTTTTTTTTTTTTTTTACCTTTACAAGCTACAACTGATCTTTAAAAAAAAAAAAAAAATGTCGCAAATTTTTCATCTGAGGGGAATTTAAGCTTGAATTTTCTCCTCCGGATATCCGTCGGATATCCGGCTTGAAATTACCGGATATCCGTATCCGGACTGCTGATATCCGGTACCCCGTCGGATATTTAAAACTCAGCCGGATAGTTACCGGATATCCGTTTCATCCCTAGTTTATTGTCACATTAAAAAAATAGGATAACAATGCCACCTATTGGGTGATTTTCACAAAAGTTGATAGGCACTAATTTATATCAAGGTGCAAATACACATAAACTTGCATAAAGTTCTGTGCATTATTTCTTGAGCTAAAGCTGCCACAACATTTTTATCAAATACAGTCATTTTTTCAAAATGGTCAAACAAGGTTCAGGGCATCTCAAAACGTGTAAACCCATTGAAAACCAGAGGTCAAAAACTTATTGAATCCAATACCTTCTTTTTTATAGAAAAAAGGTAATAATTTCTATTGTAAACATTTATATGAATTTTTTTTCTATATTGTCAAATTAAAAATTTGAAAAAAAAAAAAAACGGAATGATACCCCTACCAGTTGAGCCACTTTCACCAAAATGGCATAAGTTCACAGTCCAGAAGAGCTTTAATTCAGACAGGGTGTGAAAAAATCATGATTAAAAAAAAAAAAAAAAAAATCAGATTTTTTTGTTTTATTTACATTATTTGACTAAAAATAAATGTTAAGAAATTAAGCATGAAAACTTTTTTCTAAATTTAAATGTGAATACATATAAGAAGCAATAAATATGAATAAACTAAATTTAAAAAATATATAAATGAGGATATTAAAAAATAAAAGTAAAAAAAAAGTAATATTAGCCAACATAGGTACATTCTACCCCCCCCCCCCTTTAAAAAAAAATAAAAATAAAAATATAATACAATAAAAATAAAATAAATGATTAAATGTAAATAGCTTAAAAGCATATAAGATCAATATATATATATATATATATATAATATTTTTATTATTATTGTCATTAAAATGTACGTATTAAAACATATTGAATATCACATTATCAAATTTTTTGAAGAGAAACTTTTTGGAGAATAATTATTCAATTAAAGGAAATCCAATGTGTATATAATATATATATAATACACACATTAGTTTGTGCAATTTATTACTAATAAATACATATAAATTCTAAGATTTTTTACAAAAGATTAAAGTTTTAAAAAATTAAGAAAACTGAAACAACAAGCCAGGTCTAGGGATGTGGGTTTTTTGGAAAATTTACCGAAAATTTTCAATCTCTAAATTACGAAGGTTTTATAAAATAAAACTGAATAAATACATTAAAAGCTGGAAGTAAACAAAACTATTCAAAGAGAAGTATGAATAATTATTCAATTCAAAAAGAAATTAATAAACAAAACATGGATATTATGATTTAATGGTTTATTAAACATGTATAACGGTTGAACAATCTTTATAAAAAAAAAAAGTGTCTGTGAACGTTCTGTAGCTGTCAGAGACTCTCACATATCGCTGGCAACAGCTGAACCCCATTTTATTATACAGGGAGAATTTTTATGAAAATTAATGATTTTTTTTTTCATTATACTGTTTAGAACCACTGTTTAGAATAATATGGGGTTTGGCTGCTAGTGGCAGCAAAATTATTGAAACACACATCCATATTTTCCTTTTCTTTCTTTTTTTTTTTTTTTCTTTAGTTTGATTGCTAATTTTTATCATGAACTTACTTTTTTATAAACAGTATAAGACTAAGATCATGAATCAATAAATATATACTTAACAAAATAGTATTAGGTGCACACCTTTTAAATAGAAATTATTGCTAGCGCATCAATAATTTTGCTGCCAACTGTACAAGGTGATTAGTAAGGTATGGCTGTTTGTGTATGTATATATCTGGCGCTTTTTAAGAAAACTGCTGATTGCAATTCGCAGGGCTACACAAATTTGCATGTAGGTTCATACTGACCCTTTTTTCACATAAAAATTAATATAATTTTACGCGGATTATGTATTTAAAAGGAAAAAAAAATTAAATTTGCATATATGCATATGACAAAATGATGTTATTATAACTTTAAAATTAAATACAATAATAAAATAATAATAATGCAACACGTTTTTTCCGAATTTTGTTTTATAACCTTTTTAATATAACCCAATTCTCGATTTTGTTTCGTTTTCTTTTTTTTTTTAAATAGCATGTTTTTGGCATGGATAGTGTGCTTGCCCTGAAAGCTAATATGAAAGATTTTTTCTTACAGATAACCCTGAGTGAAATTTTTAATTTTGACGATGTATACCGAAATTTTTTCACCTAGGACCCTACTTTAGAGACAGCCATTTTAAGCCAAGTAGTGCATCAAAAAATTTACATAAATTATAAAATATTGAAAAAAAAAATAAATAAATAGAAACAATAATCGCATAAATAATCTATTTTGGTCTAAAATGGCAACAAAAATTCAAATATCGCCAAAGGCAGCTATAATAAAGCTGTACCAAGTTCAGGTCTACATATTTATTTATTTTTCTATATAACTAACTATAAAATATTCAAAATGAAAAATATATATACCGTATATTTCTGAATATAAGCCGATCCGTACATAAGCCGAGAGTACATTTTTCCCTGCAGAAATTTGCCCAAAATTGCAAACCCGTGTATAAGCCGGATTGAAAAAATACTTTTTTTAAAGTTCGAGTATATCGCCAAAATGGAGAAAATATTGCCAATCTATACAACCTTCAGGATAATCTGTCTAATGAAATTGCGCGAAATGCATGCTTATCCAATAGAATTCCTTACCTTGCTTAGCCATATTGTAAAACGTTCGCAGTGTGTGACGGCGATAGTTTTAACTCTGGCAACCCTATCAGAAGGGAGTCAAACACAGACGCGAACGCAAGTCCCGTCCCGGCAGCTGAAAATGATGGTTACCGTAAAACCAGGCCGGGAGACCTAACCCTAATGTCGATGAAGCAATGCCGCCGCTGGATGTTTACATAAATAAGCCGTGTAAAGACAGATTGCATCGATTTTTTTTAATGACGTATCTAAATTATTTTGTATATTTCTACTTTTCAGTATTTTTATCAGTGCTTCAATGCAATCTTCAACAAAAAAAAAATACTTCTATAAAAAAAACGAAACTTTGCCGCTTTTGCTAGTGTAAGCCTAGAAACATTTTAAACAGAGATGATTTAAATTTAATTGTATAAATTAAAAATATGGTTGGGAGTCCTGTTTTTTCAAGTTTCTCTAAAACTATTTCTGAATCAGACAGAGAATTTACTCCGTTCGTGCACTCTGCCGATGACTTCAGTTACCGGCAGGTCAAAAAGAAATGTAAACACACGTGACTACATCGAGCGTTTCGTGAAATAAATTTAAAATTGCTAATTTAAGAGTTCTATATGTGATAATTATTTAAAAATAAGGTTTACTATCACTATTTTACTTTATATATATATACATTTAAGCTTAAAATATATGCATTCAATCATTATTTCTGAAGTACGTTTTTTGCTAGAAATGTAGATCCGTATATAAGCCGACCCTTATAATTCAGCTTCCGAAAAATTTCCAAAAATTCTCAGCTTATACACGGAAATATACGGTAATCACAAAAAATTAGTTGCCTCATACGGTAGATGTAGTGCATATTGTATATTGCAATATTATATTTGGCATAAAAATTGCAGTCATTTTATGGTCCACCAGGCTAATCAAATGAAAGTAAATAATATGTATAGTGTGTATAGTGTTGTTCATATGTAATTAGAATTCAAATATAAAAGACTTCTTCAATTTGTTCGATACCGTCCATTTTGAAACAGTCAAATAAATACCCAAATTGAAGCCCATGTATAAGGCATTATCGCAAGTAATAGGAATACGTACCCGAGAGTTTGCAGCTGAGGAAGATGCTTCCGAAGGCAACGGCAAACTAAAGTGATCTTTTGAGTAATTTCAATGGATTTTTTTATTTATAAAGTGGTTTAAAAAAGTGATCATGTTATTAATTTATTTAAACATAGTGACCACCGAAGCAGGCGAAGCCTGCTAGTTATAGATAAATAATGTACTAAAAATTATCTACATTATTAAAGAAACATTTATATCTCCGTTAATATAAGTGCCACTCTCAAACAAGTTGACATGTATAATTAGAAGAATGCCCATAATCATATACTATAGCTGCAACTCATTTAAAGCATTATTTTTTACAGGGCAATCCCAAAGATTATATGTTTTTTTATTAATTTATGCCTAATCCCTTTTCAGCCTTCGAGGCAAAACTTTCGGCGAAATACATGTGCTTTAACATGTTCTTTTTACCCTAAAATTTTAAGAGAATCGATGAAGTATTCGAAGCATTAGATATTCGGAAAAAAAAAAAAAAAAAAAATCTATATAGCTTAGCTATTGTCATCCGTCTTTAGATTTTGTGCACCAGTGTAAACTGATTATATGCTTAAGTATCAGGGTAACTGTATTGTTATAAAAGTAAAATCTGATATGGAAATTTCAATACAGTTTTTGTTCTAAAATAAAAGGAGGGGGCCTTAGACGAATTTATGGGGGGAGCCCCAGAATGCGTTCCTACGGCCCTGATGACAACCATCTATCACTGTCTTTATGCTCACCTATATATATCATCAATAGTCCTGAGTGTTCCCTTTGCATTCCTTTACTTCCAGCCCCGAAGGACATATTTGTCTGCTCCATTATTGATTAAAAAACTTTTATTTAAAATTAAGGGGCCTTACTTGGAAGCTTCATGGCCCATGGGGCTTTCATCTCAGATCCAAGACTTCACCAGGAGCAGCTTTGCACATGGAAAATTGACTAAACTAATTTCTTCTTCTTCCTTATCATCATATTTTAATAAATGGCGCTACTTAAGGTCTATGTTTAGTTATGGTCTATATTCTTATTGTGTGATAACTGCATCAATTTCTATAGCTTCACAATCTATTTACATTATCAAAATCTATTTTAATTACATTGTTTTTGCAGACTTTAGTTAATGCAGTGGTTGTTCTATCAAACTTAATATTTGCTTTATGCTTTTTTACTCTGTTTTTTATCTTGCATTTTCTCACTGCCTTCGTTATCACTAGATTTATGTTTAATTTTGTAAATACCAGCAGATTCTGTTGAATTGATATTGTCTTTTCGGATACACTGAAAGATATTGGGGTTTGATTATATGGGTATATTGGTATTTAATTTAGAAGCTTCATTTTTTATTTTAATAGAAGTACCTTTATCGTACGAAATCATGGTAGTGAATGTACAGTCACCAAAAAAAAAAAAAAGCCACCCCCCCCCACCTAATTTTGCCATAAATTATCGTAGAAACATGCGGCTGGTACCTTTCGCTCTGTAATAATGTCTAGATTTTAATGACATAGTTAGATTTTGCTTAAGGGGTCATCTACATATTAAAACAGGCATAAACTTCATTTTTTTTCAATGAAAACTCCTACTTTTGACCTCATATTCAGATTTCTGAGATCAAGGCAGTTCGGAAAACATACCTATTTATATACTTTAAATGTGTTAGGGGTCCGTCTATACATTTAGAAAAAATAAATCTTGATCTACCACAAAATAGACATTATTTATTAAGTTTCACACAGGAAAAAAAGTACAGAAATGTTAATTATAAAACAAAAAACGATGTCAATTTAAAGAACTCTCTATGTTAGCTTATGAATTAAAAGTTTTTTATTGGTTTGTATTTATTAAACATCGAATAGTAAATACATCACTTCATACAAAAAAAATTAAATAACTTGAGTCATATGAAACCTAGAATGTTGAATTACAAAAATCTAGATAACAAGGTAAAAGAATAATAGTAATAATGATAATAATATTAATATTGGTTAAAAAAAAAGTGTTTAATACTTAAAAAAAGAATTATATACTTTTGTTGGGTATATTTTTATTTTATACAGTAAGAACCGCATGAAAGGGTTATTATAAAGTTTTACATTTAATTTTAGGCGTACAAACCAACAATTTATAATATACAAAAATATAGATAACAAGATTTAAGCTAAAATCTGAGAAGGATATTTAACACTTTCGCAACCGCTGACAAAGATCCACGTCATTGGAAATCTGAAACTCCTCCAGTAGTTTCTTTCACAATTTGTGTGTTACTATATTTCTTAAGAATATTCCTTATATTCATATTTATATAAACAAAATAGTATGAATACAAACACTTTCAGTAGAAAGAGTATAATAATTATGTATATTCATTTGTAAAATAAATATGGATATAGAAAACCTCATTCTGACATAATGTAGTTTGAATGAATAACGCCCACAGGCGGAACAGACTATCTAAAAGACAAAAACATGCGGTCGCGAAAGTGTTTAATATTCAATAAAAACGAGATACTGTTCAAAATCATTTCTATTTTAAGTAATACGTCACAATTTTATACGTGACACAAAATTAAAACTTAGATGTCACGTATAAACTTAGCATTAAAAGTAATAACGTATATTACTTTGTTTTAAATTCTTTTTCCATAAAAAATGTAACTTCAGTTTTACGCCGTGATTAGAATAATCAAAAATAAATAATATTGTGCTTTGTTTCAATAATAGATTTTAAAAACTTAAAAAAAAAAAAAAAACTTTTCACTATATTATTTAGTATTAAAAAAACATTTAATAAAAATTTTATATTTTAGTACAAATGCGAAAATGTCACAACAAGATTAAAACAGAAAATTTGTTTTAAAAAATCTGGTAAAAATAATAAATATTAATTATATGAATTTAAAAAAAGGATAAAAAAATATTGTTCACTGCGTATCCTCGTCTTACTGCGTTTTCTAAATCATGACATTTAACTTGAGGTGCACGAATTCTAGAATATCCATGGGGAAAAAAAAAAAAAAGACAACAGGGATAAAACAGAATTTTAGCAGTGAGAAACTAGGAAAAGTTATGTAATATTTAAGAACAAATACTTAAAATTTCAGAATCGAGTAAACTCCTTTTTGCAACGGAAGCCACACCTTTACACAATTTCTCTAAAACTTTACATTATAAAACAAAATTATTTTACATACTTCCAATTAAATCATTTAAATTTTGTCTTCAGCATTCAATGTAGTAAATGCCATTGACATTTATGCATACCAGCGTCACATATAGAGTCATATACGAGTATGCAAACTAGTTTTTTTAATACTGTTTCCGCAATATAGAGGCGGGGCTTAATTTCTTTTGGAATTCTTTCCCAATCTCTTGCCCGCATTGCGATAATTTTATAAAAAATAAGCCAATTTCTATAATAAATAGTGCTGCACCGAGTAGCACTTTGGCCGAGTACCGAGTACTCGGCTTTTTACTACTCGGTCAAGTACCGAGTAGCCAAGTACCGAGTAGTTGTAAGAAAGAATAATTGACATGAAGAATTTCGCACATCTTGAAATTTAAAAAAGGCTTTTTGAACATGAAATTAAGTTAAATGGCAAACAGCATGTTTTCATGAAACGTTTCAGAATTTTTGTATATTTTTTTGTTCTAATAGTATATATACACAATTAGGTTCATTGTTATATTTGATACTTCCAGCTTAGTGGATTATTAAAACCATAATAACTGATAACTTCATTCTTTATTATATAGTCTTTCTCAGATGCAAATCAATCTCAGATAATTCTTAGAGAATATAAAAGTTCCTATACACTCAGGCTTAATTTAAGATGCATGAAGTTCACATATGAAATGAGAACATTAAAATAAATATTTTAGATATCATTTCACACATGATAGATTTCATTAATCTTCAAATTCTAGAAGAGTAAAAAAGATAGGTGGTTTTGGGCCATAATTTGAAAAACATTTTTGATTATTAAAATATATTTTTAATAACATTTTAGTATATTTACCTTTTCATAATTATTATTTTTTAAATTAAAAACCAATCTTTTCTTACAGTTTTAAAAGTGTTTTACTTTTATTTGAACAAATATGTAACTAAAGTTTTATTTACTATATTAGTATTATATAAGGGTTCTTTTATCTAAAATATTTTATTTTTGTCTGTTTTATAGATACAATAAGTTTTTATAAAAAAAATTTTTACATTACACACATATACAAGTTGGTTATACTCAAATTCTTGTAACTAAAATGGATAAGTTCATATCATGAATCGTCTCTATACAAAGTTTGGTGGCAATCTGCTTGCTCGTTTTAACTGCAGAAAACTGTTTGCAGCAAAAGTTTAATGACTAGTTATATTTTCATATTTTTTAGTTTAGTTATTAATAAACAACTCTTATGAATACATTTCTTTCAATAATACATAAAAATAATGAAATTCTTACAACTACTCGGTATTGGCCGAATACTTAGTCCATATTTGACCGAGTACCGAGTACTCGGCAAACTGGCCGAGTAGGCCGAGTACCGAGTATATAACGAGTACTCGGTACAGCTCTAATAATAAACATTGAAATGTTCCTTAGAAAACAATTAGAATAACATAAAGGTAAATTAAAATAGTTTTTCGTCATGTGAGATATTGACTCACAGAGGATACAAATTATAACAAGTGACGCCCCCCCTAACAGCAGTAAAAAATGAAATATCACTGTAACTCAAAAAATAATGTTAGGAATGAGCTGTAAATTTGGAAACCCATGTTTTTGATGATGCCCATTCTATTCGTGCAAAAATTAATATAGGTCATAATTCATAATTTTTATAAATATGAGTTTATCAATAATTTTCATAATTCAAAAAATGTTTTTTTATCAAAAATATGTTTGGGTTACTTCATTCTAACGCATAAAAAAAAAAAAACAGAATTTGAATATATACTAATTTTTGGGGAATATATGAATGAATGTTTGTCACATTCATTTAACATTAGCATCCCCAAAGTTTGACATCTTGTAACTCCATGAAAAATTGAGCAAAATATGTAAACTATACCATTTTCTGCGATGATTTGATCCAAAGAATTCAAATAAATTATAAAAAATGGGGGTTACCATTGAAAAAAAATGAAGTTGATGCCAGTTTTAATATGTAGACAACCCCCTAAGCAAAATGTAACTATACCATTATAAATTACACGTTATCACAAATCGATTGGTACCAACCACATGTTTCTATGACAATTTATGGTGAAATTAGGTTGGGGGTGGCTTTTTTCTTTTTTTTTTTTTTGGTGACTGTACATTTGTTTTTTGGACATTATCAATATGATTAAGTTTTTAAGTGTTTTTTTTTTTTTTTTGTGTGTGTGTGTAAGCAGTAAATTATGTTTATGGAATCCTGCTTCAATAGTTATTTCTGTAATTTTATTTAATTCGTTTTTAAGATGTGTTTAATTTGAGCATATTAATATAGCATAGTTTATGTATGTTTGGACCAGGGTTGGATTTCTTCCTGAAGAAATCAGCTTCTTCCAGGACAGTGGAAGAAATCAACCAGAAGACAAAACAGATGTTCAAAATAAAAATTTATGAACTATATAAACTCAAAGCATAAAATGTCAAATCTAAACTATAATCCAATTAGTATTAAAAATATTTTTAGAAAAATAAGTTAAATTTGATAACAAACTCTAAGTATATATACAGTTCATAGGTTTTTACTTTTCAATGCTAATATTTATAAAACTTTTTCATAGATACTGTCTTATATTATTATATGTTCAAACAGTACAAGTGATAATAATTATGGAATTTTCAGCCATAATATTTGCTTTTTTTTTTTAAAGGATCTACAATTTTTTGCATAAACTCGAAGCTGGTACCCAATGAATTGTATTAATACGTAAGATACCTACTTTTAAACTATCCTGCAAGTTCTCCAAGATTTAAAAAAAGAAAAAAAAAAAAAAAATCCATAGTTTGTATTCATCTATTTTAAGTTGAAAAATAAATTGCAGTGTTGAACTGCTGAAAAACTTTTCATTTGTTATGCAGTCAACTCCCTCTAACTCACAAAAGTTTTGTCCAGAGGTTGTGCAGATTACCGATCCTTACTTTTGTTTACAGTTTTCTTTTGCAGCTTGCAGCAGACACAAAGTCAGTTATTATAAATTCATAAATAGACATCAAAATGAAAGACGATTTCTAATAAATTTTAGAATAAAATATTTCTTCAATATTAATAAAAACTAATCTATCACATTTATATATGTTGGTAAATAATTTAAGCCTATTCAAATAATAGGTTACCAATAACATGTAAACAAACATATTTAAAAAGTACAAAACAAAATATTTTTGAAAGTACAGAAATAATATTCATCACTGATTATTTTAAATTTTGTTAAACATTGAGGTTATAGTGGTTTGTTTTAAATTTTTCATGTACTTTCGTGACATTCTTTGGCTTGACTTAGCACAAGTCTGTATGAATTGCAGGATAATAAATACAAGAATGTTACTCTCCCCCCCCCCTCCCAATTGTGTTTCAAAGCAAGGATTAAGCTAAAAATTTTATTAAAATATATATATATATATATATATATATGTGAGAAAAGTTGTGAATTTTTTTAAATATGAGATATAAATTTCTTTTACATTAAAAAATCAATTGCGGATTAGGAAGACTTGCTGATTAAGATCTGTGGATTAAAGGGAATAGACTGTACTGTATTCGCTTATAAGGAAAATGAAGTTTTTTATGACATTTTGTAATACAGTAATTTTTGCATTCTGATTTTTCTAATTAACTGGATGTTTGTTAAAAGCTGCTTTATCAGAAAGTATAAGCAAGTGATACAAACTATTATTTATTACCAGTTAAAGAAATAAAATTGTTTCAATTATGAAACTTTACACTGTTTAAATTTAAATTGATTTTTTTACTGGATTTTGAGTATTTTGGAGTGTGATCCTCAGATACCGAAGATCACTTTGGCAAAAATCTCATAATTACTAATTAAATATGTAATTACATTTTTATAGGTATAATTAAAGTTACTTAAAGTTGTTTATAAAATAAATGCATCCATTGTATCTTACAAATCTGCAATTTATAGGATAAATTTTTAAGAAAAGCAGTTTCTTCCAGCTGGTTTTTTCTGCCACTTGCCAACCCTGGTTTGGACAGTATTAATTTTATATTTATATAAAATTTTACATCTAGGGGAGAGGGGGGTACCTTTGAACAGTTTTTTGGAAAATCAACATATTTTTTTATTTAGATGATAATTATTAATTTTAATTGTTGCACAAGAAAAAGTAGGAATTTTTTTATCATGTGAGCTAGAAATTTAAAAAAAAATTAAATAAATTAAATACGTTATAAGACTTTAAAAATTGTTAATATTTCTGTTCAAACTTGCCCCATGTAGGGGTACCTTTGAACAAGCTAGGGGCACCTTTAAACAAACATAAACAAAGAGAAATTATACAGAGTTTTTATCAAATGCTGGATATTTTTAAGGATTATAAAATAATAAGAATAAAATTAAACATATACATTTACTGAAATTACTAAATTTTTATTATTTAGCCAAATTTATATCCATCAAAATTGACATCAAAACTCATTGCTGAAACAGCGTGTAGGGTACCTCCAGTAATGTTTGGTTGAGGCAGTTTTTTTACAATATCGTTGAAATCCACCAAACTGATATCTGGTGCTTCCGGAAAATAAAATTTCTTTTTTACAGAGGAACTTAACATTAAACTCTGTTTTATTCTGTAATTGCAATTCAATCTGACCAATATAGTGTAGAATAATTTTTTTGTAGCAAATTTTACTAAAATAAAATCATTCACATTCAAATCTTCTAAAACAAGAGTTTTTCCTTCTTCATCCTCCATAACGGTAATAGTATCTTCAAAGTCAGTTTCATCATGCACAGAAAATGTGCCATCTTCATCGCTGCTTGAATCAACAAATGTATGCAGTCTCTTCTTAGTTGTTTTTTCAAAAGCAGGGTTATACTATTTAGATTTTTTTCTTTTGTTCTGACGTGCTTTGTTTTCAGCTTCAATTGCATTTTTCTCAGGAGTCAAAATCAGTATCCTGGATCGTCCTTTCTTACGTCCACTAAGTATGATGGTAGATGACCATAATCAAAATAAATTTTTTCACTATAAATATTTTTAACTTTTTGCAAAGGAAGCAAACTTTTCTGTAGGAAAAATGACAGCATGCAAGATTAAAAAAAAAACAATAGTAGTAACCAAAAGTGATGTTCACATGCATATAAGTAGAACTTTAATATTAAGTAAACAATAAACCAGCTCATAAATAATTTGTATGTCTTCATTGTCACATTTAATTTTTAAATCCAAAATAAAATAATAGTATTGAGATTGATTTATAACTCTTTTCTTCAAAGTTTTGTTTGTTCAATGGTGCCCCAACATTTTTGTTCAAAGGTGCCCCATCATATAGAGTTTGGCATTAGAATAATTTACTCAGTTAGGTTTAAGAATTTGAATAAAACAAAACTTATAAGCTAAAGCTAAAATCTTTATTTCAACATTGAAACATCAATTAAAATTATAAGTATACAAGATTATCAATAAAAAGCTTACAACTTTATTTTGTACAGTTTAGATTCAGGAAAGAGAAAAATACATACCTTGCTTAGACAGCAGTGTGCATGTAAAATAGTAAAGCTTTGGCTAGTTTGTTGCATTGAAACAATAGTAATGTGCTGGCATCATATTAAAAAAATAACATAATTTTGTAGGAAAATATTTAGATTGTTCAAAGGTGCCCCCCCTCTCCCCTACTATTGATAATTTCATCGCTCTTGTTTGATATATAACTAACTTATGCTGAATTAATAAGAAAGCACCACAGAACTGGCGTTTAAAATTATTATTTATAGATTTTTGAATAAACACCATAAAATATGATGTCTATTCAAAGTTCTGTAAATCATAACTTATACTGACATAAATAAATTAGCAAATTATGAAAATGATCTTAATGCCCTACATCGTTAAGCTATAGAAATTTTTAAAAATTGACACAGTTGTAACATAAATGAACCGAAACTGAGCATAGACCATAAGTGGTCTTATCTACTAAGATCTGAGGACGAGAAAGAAGATGAAATTAGGTTCAGTCAATTTCAGGGTTGGCAAACTGGGCCCAGCCCAGAATATCCCGCCCGGGTTTTTCTGGGCGGACCCACCAACAAAAACCCATTGGGTTTGTGTTAAAAATTATTTATAATTTACAAATCCCATCTATAAAGTATAGAAAACACCTTACCTTTTAAGAAAAAACGTATTTTTATTTTCTAGAAAATAATATTAAACATAAAAAGTAACTACAGTTATAAATATAATAAAAGCAAATTTATCTTCTATAATTGGTTCAGTTTTCCTTTTCCTGCAAAACCGAATGATATTTTTGTTTAACAGCAGACATAAATGTTGTTCAGAATCAATATTTAACTAATTAAATTGTTTAGTTTTAAATCTTTATAATAATTTTATTTTAATTTTAGTAGCAACATAATTATAAATCTAATAAAATTTTCTTCTATAACAGTTTTAACTTATTAAAAAACATTTAAAAAAAAAAAAAAAGGGATAAAGCAGTGCAACTTATTTTTATAATAATAAAAAAAAAAATTAAATGACGTGTATTGTACTTAAGAATTTAAATTCTTTATTTTATCAGTTATTGTAATTACAAATATTTATTTTGAATAAGCATATGTTAAAATAAAATATAGCTTAATCTTACTAATTAACACTTTTAATATTTGAATCAAATCAATTTTTATTTCTAAGATTAATTATTTATTAGTAGTTTAATATAATTAGGTGTATTACAAATAATATGCTAAATAACATATATCATCTAACATTGCAGTCTTACTAACAGACCGAGATAAAATATAAAACTGTCTGCGAACTCAAAGAACTTCTTAAAATTTTTTTGCAAAAAAAAAAAAAAAAAAATGCTGTACTCCTTCTGAGTTTTATATCACTGCTAACAGTAAAAATCTAACGTTATATGCGAGTGGAGTGGAAGAAAAAAGTCCTGCATCTCGAGAGCACAAATCTGCGATTCCAGAATTAAGATTTCGCTAGATAACTTTTTTTTTTTTTTTTAATTAAAGAAATTTGTAAAAAAAAAAAAAAAAAAAAATATCAAAACTGTCTGCAAACTTCAAATATTTTCTGCGAACAGCGTTCATGTGTTCGTCTATATTCTCTGGGTCTGCTTACTAATTAACATTATTTTAATATTAGAATCAAACTAATTTTTATTTCTAAGATAAATATTAGATTAATTATAAATTAGTAGTTTAATATAATTAGGTGTATTACAATATGCTAGATAACATATATCTAACATTGCAATGCAAATGTATTCAAACAAAAACCCACAAAAGTCCAGAAAAACCCGGGTTTTTGCCAACCCTGGTCAATTTTCACATCATGTGAAGCTGCTCCTGATACAGTGTCAAATCTGCAACAAAAGCCTTGTCAAGCTTCCAGGTACGCCTCTAAATTTTTAATGCTATTAAATGAAGTTTCAATGCAAGTTTAAAAAATGGAAAAGTTGTTTTCCTTATTCCTCTAATTCATTTCTTTTGGTTATTTCTACAGTTTTGTTTCATATGTTTGTACTTTTATTTTTGTCTTTATTTTTGTTTTATGTATCTTGGCTGAAGAATTATGTTCATTCTTGCCTGCTGCACTGGAAAAAATGACAAATTAAAATTGGGCTTTAATATATAATCACTATTATAAAACATTGGCTTATTACAAATTCTATTCTCTCCCCCAACTATTAAATGTGTTCATATATATTTTTATTATATTATATTGTTTTCTTGATATGAATATATTCTATTTTTCTTCTTTATTTGTAGAGTTTCCTAATGGCAGTTATGTGGTAATATTACTGTGAAGAACATTCTAAGTTGTCAAGTTTCCAGCACTTTATTTACTTTCTTTGGAAACATAACAAGAATAAATTAAATTCTGAAATCATCTTTTGAGTGTATTGCTTTTGCTAATGTTGCTATAACATTACGGAACAAGCATGGTTTTTAGAGAACAAGCAGTTTTTAAAATTTCTTAAATCAGTGAAAATTTGTTGAGCTGCTGAGCATTATAGTGCAGTTGATTATGAATTAGGTTATGAAGCCATTTCTCGGGTGCATTTCTTTGTTAAGATTGCTGTTGTGGTATATTAGAAATTAAGCAGCTTAAAAATTTTCTTTTTGAAATCAGAGAAAACCTGTTGAACTGGTTGTGCAATACATTGCAGTTGATAATGAATTATATTCTGAAACTATCGCTTGAACATATTGTTATGTATAATGTCTTGCAATCTTGTTGATCATTGCAATCAACTGTGGTATGTTTTTATTTTAAGCACTACTATCATTTGCAATTTATTACATGCAACCATAATCGATGAATAATGTCTGCTGCTGTTATCTCTGTGTTACTATAAGAAATACTTTTTGCTACAACATTTTGAACATTTTCTACATTTCGATGTGATATAATAGTACGCAGTTTTTTAAAAACCTTTTCCTTAATGAAAATTTCTTTCTTGAATACTACATTGAAGTTGAAAATGAATTACATTCTGAAACCCTCTCTCGAGCATATTGCTTTTGTTAAGGTTGCTACAACATTGTGGAACCAGTGTGATATTCAAGATGCAATGTTGGAATTTTACTCCCCATCAAACAGTAATCAATTAAAAGACAGTTGGTCAAAAATAGAAGACCAGGTAATAAAGAAAGTACCAAATATGCCTCTTCCAGAGCTCTTAAAAGAAAAATTAGTATGTTTTATAAAATCAATTGGCTTTCAGATATTCAGTTGGATAAGGTATCTCAACATCTGCCTAAATATCTGTATGCCTGAATTGAATGTAGTCCTTTATTTTACACCAGAAGGGACAATAAATATTAAAAAAACTGCTGAAGTGATAATAAAGAATGAGATCTTAGATATTACCAAACGCTATAGATTGGCATGTATTTATTGCATGGAAAAAGATATTTTGGAGTTATGGAACAAAATGCCTGAAAATATCAGAAAATCTTTTATTGATGAACTACTAACTACTTATGTTAACCCAGCATGCAATAAAGACCAGCATGAATTGGTGGTTTTTTGGACATACAGTATAAAAGGAGAAATGGATAGCATGAAAACTAGACTAAACTGCAATGGCTCTCTGAATCAATTTGCATTTGAATATGCTGCGAGAGCTGCTAATAAAGTGGCAGCTCAATATTTTTGGGAGAAATTAACTCCCAAAGAAAAAAGAAAATCCTTGCTTAAATCTACAAGGTCTGTTGCTTATGAATATTGGAAACATTATTATGAGCAATATCAAAAAGAACAATACTCTGATGTTTTGTGTTTTTTACTTACGCAAATGGATAGTCAACAACAGACTAATGTATTCCAAAGCCATCATTATTATGTGTTGAAATGTTTTTTAGACTGGCCACGGCAGAATTTCTATATGGAAACAATAAGTCACATGTGGAGTTTTCTTCCAGGAGGTATTTATGACTGTTTGTTGAGGAGTATCATCGATAAAGTTAGTGATGGATTTAAGGATTTCGATTACCAGAAACTGTTTCAAGAAAATTGGTTACAAAGCCCCAATCATCTCAAAAGATACATTTTAAATGCTAACACCAATGGTTACCTTTTAGCAAAACTGTTTAAGATAAAAGATGAAAATAACATCAAACTGATCTTTCAGCATGCAGATATTGTCGAAAAAAGGAAAATTATCCAGTCCAGTGGTCAAAATATTTGCACACATTTGATACATAGGGAAGAGTGGGGTTTGCTAGAAATCTTTATCCATGAATGCATATCAACCAATGATCTTGAAATTATAAGATTTCTCGAGAATTTTGAAAAATTTATCAGATTTTGGCGTTCAGAAGATGAAACTAAAAATGTGAAATATGATAAGTTTCTGCATTTGTTAAAAGACTCTATTATCAGGATGAACACAAGTAGTTAAAGTGAGAAATCCCAAGATCGCTTACAATGAGATTCTATTCAGAAATATTTATTCCACTTTTTTATATATGCTATTACAATAATTATGAAAAAGTAATAAATAAAATAACTTTCAGCAAAGTATTTATTAAAGTTTTTAAGATTGATATGCTGAAAGTTATTTTATTTATTACTTTTTCATAATGAGATTCTATTGCTACATTGTAGTAAAATGCACCAAAGAACTTTGAAAATAAATAGCATCATTGGAAAAACATGTAATAATTGTTTTGAGCTGAAAAAATAAAGCATGACTCTTCATCAGATGAAATAAAGTACCAGTAATGCACTGCACATTGCTGCTTTGACACTGCATTCTTGCCTACTTTTTATTTCTGTGATGAAGGATGATGCTTTATTACGTTATTCTAAAACAACTGTTGCATATTTTTGCAATTTGTGGTATAGTTAAACTTATTTATAATAAGGAGAAAGAGACATTTCAAATCAGAGTGTAAAAAATTTAATTTATCAGAAACACTAAAAATAAAAATGTAATTTATAAAAATGAATAAAAAGCAGTTTTGTAACTAAATTTCACTTTACTTAATTTAGATTAAAAAAAAAAAAAAGGTTGTGAGTTTAGTTTGTATTTTAGACACTGATAGCTAATCTGCCAAGAACTATTTATAGAAGTTCTCTAGTCTGCAAGCTATTTTTTTATACTTAAAAAGGTTGCTCTGTATGCAGAGGTTTCAAACTGTTCTTTTTTATTACTAGCTGTACCTTTATTTATTTGCAGTTACTATTTTAAAGTTGGGAGGGAGGAAATGCCAAAATCTCCACAGAAAATCTTTGCTGAATTTGGCTCATAAATGTTAAAAAAAATATTTAAACAAGTTTTTAATTTAAATCTTTATTAAGTTAGGGCGTGCAACAAACATGCTTGACAGTATTTGCTTATTAAGTTTGTATATTTGTTTTACTACAGTTATTAAATTTTAAGTCTGACATTTTGAATCAGCGATTAAACTTTGTCTTAAAGGAACAAAGAATTAGATATAAATTTTTATTTAAAATGGTTCCAGTTCCTATAAAAAAGGATTTAATTATTTATTTTTCTTTTTTGGGGTTGAGTTGGGGGTGGGAGGAGTTTTAATATTGATTCAACTTTTTTAGTTTTCATTGATAGGATTTACTGTGATAATATTTGGTGTTCCATCATAAATATGTGCTCCATCATATTGTGTAAAAACTGTGTCCTATACAAAAGCTTTTTTTTTTTTTTAATAGCTAAATTTATAATTATTTTTTCATTATTTAAATGTATTTCAGTGTTTTTCTAATAGCTTCTTTATTTTGCTTTATATAAATCAATATTTAGTTTCTAAAATACTGCCTGCCTCCATAATAATAATAGTACATTTGAATGATCATATCATTGATTATCTTATTTTTTAAAAAAGTACTGGCAAAAATGGCTTTGAGGTTCATACACACAGGGAACATTCTTAGGCTCAACTCTCCAGTAATGAGTCATGAGTGCAATTAGGAAACCAACCACAAATTGCAGAAAAAACAAATATACTTTGGAGTACCCTGTATCATAAAATGCTTTGTAATTTTAATACATGATTTCACTTACTATTTACAATATTTATATGATTTTTTGTATGAATACTATAAATGTTTAGACATATGTTAAATATATATATATATTATTTGGCTTATAACAAGAATAGATTTTACAAAATGTTATCAAACTTGCAGAAAATTTGGAAAAAAAAAATAATAATAATAATAATTTTTAAACATAAAATGCATAATTTTAATTTTTACTAAGACACACAACAGATGTTCTTAAGCTCAAATTAGTCATGAGTGGAATTGCTACAAATTTCAGAAAAACAAATATATTTTGAATTACCTTGAATATATACTATATATAATTTGAATTACTTCATAATAAATAATTTTTTTTATTATATTTTGACAGCTAGATATATAAGATAACTAATGTCAAAA
This sequence comes from Salticus scenicus, assembly GCA_963930645.1. NCBI lineage: Eukaryota > Metazoa > Arthropoda > Arachnida > Araneae > Salticidae > Salticus > Salticus scenicus. Next base: position 199,679,928 of record OZ005660.1, on the reverse strand, counting down.
GTTTATTTGAACAGTGCAAAAATTAAGCAAATTATCATCAAATCAGTGAGCTAGATTTCAGATATTTTTCACGATTACAATTTCATAAGGAGTTTTCTATATACAGTACACTCTCAAAAATCCGCACAGCTTAAAACGAAGTATTTTGCAGATTTCTGAATTTTGCAGATTTTAGAGTAATTTCTTTTATTTACATCTTAGAACCTTATTTGAGTTGCAAATCTTTAAGATACAATTTATATGTTATATATACAATGCTGAAATAAAGTGTGTCTAATAAAAGTATAAATATTTCATGAAATTTTAATTTAAAGAACAATTTTTATATATCACATTATAGTTACAAATTATCTAGATTTTTGAAAAGTATGATCAACACGAGTTTAAGTAAGAATATTCATACATATTTATTTTCCTATAACCTGCAAAAAAGTCAGCAATTCTTGGTCAATCACATAAGTTTGTGCTATGAGAAAATTTGAGTATTTATCTGTATGAGAGAAAATCTTTCATGAAAACTGTCTTTCTCCTTTTCCTCTAAATGATTATCATTTATTTTTTAATAATTATGTATAATTACACTTATCATTTCCTCCTCTGCAATATGTTGAGTGATTGGTGATTCATCAGCATCAGTTAAAAACTGATTTGTCTCTTAATACAGCTGAATTTTTGCAATCCACTAATCAACAAATCAATTGTGACAATGTTTGTTTACATTGCAAATGATATGCGGATTTTAGGGTTGTGGATTTTTGAGAGTTGACTGTATTACGTATTTAATTTAGAGATCTAATTATTTTAGTCACATTGCAAACGAAAAATCATTTTTATTTGGAATCTCTTATAAACTCACAAATCTTAGTAAATAAATCATGTTAGAGTTACAAGCCTATAAGGGGTTTTCCACATATCATGTATTTGAGTAAGACATCCATTTGTTTTACCCACACTTAAAAAAAAAAAAAAAAAAAAAAAAGCTCATTCTTTTTACAATGACTTTCTTAATCCTTCAGTGCATGGTGATGCATATATGAATCATACAAATTTTTATTAAAGGCCATGGTAGCCTGGTTGGTAAGAGCAGCGAGTTCGTGATCGAAAGATTGCGGGTTTGGTCCTTGAGCTGGCCAAAAACCATCGTGTACGCTAATGGTGACTAGTGCACATTAAATTTCGCTGTGGTCGCAAAGTCCTCTAAGTTCTCATAAAAAGTTACACCTCTGGGGGTACCGGAACATAAGTTTAACTCGGCCCTGATCGGGATAAAAATTTCAATTCCTATTGTTTGGCTGGTGCTGCCATCTTTCAGCTTCTGGAGCTAAAGTCGTTCTTTCTCCCTATGTGGTGCTCCTTAAAAAAAAAAAAAAATGGCACACCTCTCTTGCCTTAAATCCGGATAGTTTCACTACCAAGGCTAGGAATTTCCGAGTGGTATACGGCAACAACAACCATCAATTTTTATTGAATTTAGCATAAAAAATATCACAAAACAGACAATTCACTGGATTGATTTTTATCTCAATATATCCATATATTAATGGTTAACTGTTCTTTTCACCAGTACATGGCAGCATCAAATATGCTCAGAATTCATTTCTGTTTTTTTTCAGTGGTCAAGCTATTAGAGACAATGGTCGATATTAGAGACTTAAAAATTTCACTCTATATAACTGAAGTTTTTTTTTTTTTTTATTATATATATATGTTAAGATTTAAAAACAGAATGGTTTTAAAATAAAATATTTCAATTTTTCTGTTTGATTCATTTATGCATTTATCATTAAGCTTCAATCTACCATGCAGTTTGATGCTTATATGAAAGCTTCAATCTACCATGTAGTTTGATGCTTATATGAATCAGGTTAAAATCTAGAGTGGATTTTTAATTATAAGACTACATAATGTTTTTTTTTTTATTTCATGCTAATTTTTACACCAGCAATACCCACTCAATATTTACATGCATTGTTAATTAGAGGTATAAAATATTGACTTTATGTCTCTAATTATGTAGTATGTATATTATTTGTTCATATTGAAAATTCCTGTGACCTTTTTTTTAAATTTCTGTGCATTCAGGTTTTCCTGAAAAATTTAAAATTGAATTTTCAAAATTATTTTACTAATAGTTTGTATAATAGAATTTTAGTTTAAAATTATTATTATTATTTTTTTTTTTTTCGTACGAGTGAGTTTGGTAGAAGAATGAGAAGAAAATATTGGATTTGTGCCACAATTAATATTCTTGTCTGTTATATGTGCATTTGCAGTCTCAGTGACATTGCTAGCAAATTTTATGTGAGAAATGCCAAGCTGGTAATCAGCCAGGGTAGCTCAGTGGTAGAGTACCCGTGCATTAAGCGGAGGGCCCGGGTTCGATTCCCGGCTCTGGTATTTTCACATAGTTGGTATAAAAATTAGCCTTCCACTCCAATTTATCTAAAGAAAAAAATATTTTGACTGACGAAGAAATAAAGGAAGTATAGGACAACTTGCCGTCTGACAGTTAGGATGAATTTGAATTTCTGGAAAGTGATATTATGATCCATCATTCAGTAAATAAAATATTATTCAATATTCAGTTCTTAAGCATGGAAGACTGAGCAGTCTTTTACAAAATGATTAAAATGTGAAAAGACAAGAGACTCTGCATCATACATTCCTCCAACCTGTACCAGACAGAATAAAATTTAACATGTTCCCATGTAGAATAAAAATTGCATTCATAGGAAAGTGCCAAATTGCAAATTCCAAACATTTATTTGATGTGAAAAATGCACTGTAGAATTGTCCAAATGAAGATAGAAATTGTTTCAAAGTTTTTCATACATCAAAAATTTCATAATAAAGGTATACATGTACAAAATATTTGATATGTCATTTTTACTTAAATTTTCATCACAATTTTAATTTTTATAAAGTTTGATTATGCTTAATTAGAATTCATTTTTTTTTAATTAATTAAAGTCAATAGTTTTTGGATACTATAAATAATTAAGTATTTTATGCCACTATTTTGTAATTATATTATTGTAAATGATTTTTTTTAATGTGGTTTAAATTTTAATGCTAAATGCATGACGATGCATATATATATCAAACCTAAAAAATTAAGAAAATAATCAGTAAAAAATGTTAATTTTAAAAATATTTTTCCATATTTATTCAAGCCATGACCACAAAGAAAAAATTTTTTTTGGCAAAATTATAAAAAATCATGCATTGAAGGGTTAAATTTTTATTCGGTTCAAATGAACATTTGATGTCAGTTACTATATTATATGTTTAACTTACAACCAATGTAATAAAAAATGCTATATTTTGTACATGGGTAGTGAAAAACTATTTAATACAAATACTTATATTTTATCATAAAGTAAATGTATGGATTTCATGTTTCAAAATAAAGGTATTGTAATGTTTGGTCAGTTTTTCTGCAAGTTTATAAAATTTTGTTAAAATCTATTCTTGTTATAAACGGAACACTTGCCAAAAAAAAAATAAATAAATAAATAATAATAATAATAATAATAATAATAAAATAGATAAAGAAAAAAATAAACAGCTGTCACAATATTCATGGGAGCGGTTCTGCACTCAAAGCTTCTAGACGCGAGGTGCCGGGTTCGATCCCAGGTCGCACTCTTCAGAGCCATATCTAGATGTATCAAGGTCATATCACACCAACTCGGGCCCATGGATTCATGAGGTTATCTCTCTACTCGAACAGATCCATCTGACCGATATACAGTAGAGATATTAGATTTTAAAATTTCTTTACACACCATAAATTTTAAGTCAGCACAACCAGTTTCGAAAGGCTACGTCCTTTAGAAACCGGTTGTGCTGGCTCAAAATTTATGGTATGTAAAGAAGTTTTAAAATCTAATATTGATTGTACACCAGTTTTGAATTTTGTTTTGGTGATACAGTAGAGAGCCAGAAATCCTCCGACCTGAAATCTGCCAAAGTCCGAAATCCGCACAGCTTTTCAGATACAAACAATGAAATTTAAGTTACAAAACTGCAAATCAGAATTTTTGTAAACGATCTTGAATGCAGATTTTGTGCTTGCATTTTATGATTACAATGATAAAAATATGAAAAACTGCAAGAACCAAGTTGCTGATAAGGAAATTATTCAAAAGTATATTAAATTAATCAAAAGAAAATTATGATTATTATAATGATGATATCAATGCGCTAATTTTTAAAAATGCTATCTGATGAAGGCATAGTTGTAAGGAAGAATTCAGTTAAATTCTTCAAAAAATAAATTTGTGTTGTAAAATAAGAATTGATGGCTATTTACAATGACAAAAAAAAAAAAAAAAAAAAAAAAAAAACTCATAATCCTAATTGGAAGTAATTAGTCCTAAAGGTATGTACATATCAATTTGATAATTTTAAGCAGGTCAAGGCTCTGTTTTTGGGCATTGAAACAAAAAACGGCCCTAGGTATATGGGTCTCCCCTACACTCCTGCTCAAAAGTTTAGGAATATTTGCAAACGATCATTTTTTTTCCATTTAAAAACTTATCCCTCAATGAAATGTGTTCAAACGGTGGGAATTTAAAGAACTGGGTCTTCCACATGTTTTTAGTGAAGATTGGTTTAAGACAACATTTAGGACACCGGTAACAAATTGAGCAAGATCAATAATGTTTGTGATCACTCTCTATCGTCAAGTAAACAAAATGAACTGTAACTTTAGGATATGTTAATATAGACCCAGTTCAATTTGTGTGACGATAGTGTGTTAAATAATGGAGATATAAGCCTCTCTTTCATAACTTAAAAAGAAAAAAAAATCAGTATGTTTTTATTTATAATATACGGAGTTTTTAACGGACATTATTCCCACTTTCAGATAAGTAACATTTTTACTAAAAACGTTTTCACTGTGCATGTGGAAAGATAAAAAAAAGAAAAATTGTTGCATAGGTTGAAAGCTAGAGGCAACTTTCGTTAAAAGTGCATTTGAATAGAGTAAAAATTAATCAAATTATACGAAAAGCTAGATTTTAGATATTTTCCAAGAGTTGAAATTTCTTAAGGGATTTTTCACATGCCGCATAATTAATTTAAAGATCAAGTTATTTTAACCACTCAACAAAAGTTCTTTTTAGTGAAAAACCCCTTAGTAAATAAAAAAATTGGATTTTCAAATTAATTATGCAGCATGTGAAAAAAACTTTAAGAACTTTCAACTCTTGAAAATATCTAAAATCTAGGTCATTCTTTTTCGTAAAGCTTGCTTAAATTTTACTCTATTCAAATGCACTTTTGACAAAAATTGCCCAATATATCTAGCTTTCACTATGCAATAAATTTCTTTTCTACCTTTTGCACATGTGCAGTGAATACATTTTTCATAAAAATGCTCATATTTCATGAGATATTTGTATTCCGATTGCAGTGTATTGTTTTAAAAGTGTTTTTTCCAACTTATCTGAAAGTGGGAATAATTTTTGCTAGAAACTCTGTATATTATAAATAAAAACATGTTGGAATTTTTTTAGAGTTTTAAAATAAATGCTTATATCTCTGTTATTTAATATACTGTTACAGTTCATTTCATTCACTTAATGATACAGAGTGATCACAAACATTGATTTTGCTCAATTTGTTACTGGCCCCTAATGTTATTTTAAGCCAATCTTCACTGAAAAACATGAGGAAGACCGAATTTTTTTAAATACTCAATGTATGAAAACATTTCATCAAGAGGTAAGTTTTTAAATTGGAAAAAAACTGATCGTTTGCAAATCTTGCTAAACTTTTGAGCAGGAGTGTATAATTCTATTATCATCACTTTTGTAGTTGGAGTAGCAGTTTTTCAGTTTTTTTTAAAATTGCATCACAAGCAGTAGTCTATATTTTGAATAGAACAGTAACTATTCTGCATGCAACGGTCATGAATTGTTGCAAATAGAAAAATACATGTTTACCAGAATTTGAACAACAAACAAAACACATTTAATGCATTCATGAGATGACGTTAATTAAAAAAATTAAGACACTAAGACAAAAAGATGCATTCTGTGTTGTTAACAAAGTTGGATATCAGCCAAATAAATAATGCACCAAGTGAAAATAAGAATTGTATCAAACACATCAAATACATGTCTACCAGAATTTGAACAACAAACAAAAAACATTTAATGAATTCAAATGATATGAAATTAATTTTAAAAAAATAAGACACCAAGACAAAAAGATGCATTCTGTATTGTTAACAAAGCTGGATATCAGCCAAATAAATAATGTAATCCAACCACCATAAGTGAAAATAAGAATTGTATCAAAGCAGCTGCCACTAATATTTAGTGAGGTCACTCTTGGACTTGATGACAGCTGCATAACAACTGGACATTGACAAAATTAATTTTAAGATATGTTCAAGGAGTATTTGATTGAATCAAACTTGGATAAGTGCCTCTCTTAACTGTATAAGAGATTGGTTAGGTTACATGTGTTATTGGATTTAAATGTAGATTATTACTGGTTTATCATTAAAAGGTGCAGCAACAATTTAATTCACCTTAAAATAGACAAGAAGATGAATACAGTAAATAAAATATGCAATATAAGTGATGCACATTGTTAATGCTTGCAATACTTACCAAATGTAATCCAGAGTTTGTGAACAAAGGGGCAACACAACAGAACTTAGAATCACAAAATTTTGCTATAAAGGTGTCATGAATCAATGACAACGAAAGGAGTTTGGCTATTAAAAGAAATAGCACCTCCATAACTGATGGTTTTTGGACCATGTGGCAAATGACAGTTGAACAGAGTTGCCACATTTTTAATTTATACCGTAATATTGTTAGTACTAACATTTTCTTCACACCACTTCTTTAGAAAAATAATTTCTTATTTAATCGTAATTACACATAGGAGTTTATTTTACACAAAAAGTTGTGTGAAGAAAAGCAAGGTAGTAACAAAGTTACTGAATAAATTAAAAATATGATAACTGTAAGTCAAGTGAATATCCCACTGTTATCTTCAATGTCTACAGATATGTCTTTGCTAGTCATCAGGGCTGAATTTTTAGTTGGATTGATTTCTAAAAATAATTCAGCCCCTGATAAAATGTATCTAATACAACTACAACTGTGCTAGCATTATGCTATGGTGGATAGTTGCCAGAATGGCCACCTTGGTTTCCCCCCCCCCCCCCAAGGTGCCCATTCACTAAGCTTTCTATGAATAGTAGTATTCTAGTTACACATAATCATTAGCTGTTAAAGTTAATGATTTAAATATTTTATTGTAAGGTATGTCCCTATACAATTTTATTGTATTCAAATATATATATATAGATATATACTTTTTTTTTTTTTTTTTTTTTTGAGGGGTGTGGGGGGGGGGATATATAAAAATCTTGTGATTTTCAACAGGAGAAAGAAAAATAAACTAATAAGAAAAAATATTATAAGAAATAATTATATATGAAATAAATATATTAAATTACTATAAACATTTATATAAATATTTATTTTTTGTCTTTTTAAATTTACATATTTTAAAAATATAGAAATAGATACACAATAAAATCATGAAAATTTTGAAGTAACTTTTAAATATTAACACCATCCATGGTGTAGCATGCATTTTTTATTTCATTCATAATCTCAGTAAAAAAAAATTAAGCAGTTAATTTTTTCTTCTAAAACAAGTAAATAACAACAGTAGAAAATTAGTGCAGAATTCATACTATAACAAATTAAACATGGAAGAAGGTAACACCAGTCACAGAGAAGAAGAATATTTCCACTTCTTTTGCTACCACTATCTCCATACCGAAATATTAATGGCATATTTACTGCAATTTTTGTGTTTATTGTTAAATTATACTGGTGGCAGCAGAAATATCCCTATGTGTGACTGCTGTTACATTTTACATGGAATTGCCTTCAACAGTTTTATTAGTAGAGAAACATTTTAAATGAATATTGGTACGAGTTCTTTGCCAATTTTCCAGCCCTAAAATAATTTTAACATTAACAATGTTTTTAATATTAGCAGGGTCCATTGTGTTCTGGTAACTTTTTTTGGTCTATCTGATAAATAAAGAATATTCTGTATTCAGCCAAATTTCTCTTACTCTTTGTTTCAATTTGAGTGAAATTCAGAGAGAGAGAGAGAGTTTCATATGTACTCAAAATTTGAGGACTGTCTCTGAAGTCTGAACTTTATTATTTTTTGTTGCTAAAAAAACTGACTACTTGTGGGCATGAAATGTCCTCAAGAATGACCTGAATTAAAATGAACAATTACAGTTAGATATCAACCAGGTAGCTTAGCTCTTCAAATTTGAATTTGGTTCCACATTATTTTCTGCTCTTTTTAAAATTAGTAGGGCCAATCTATACATTATTTACATTTTGTCAGAGTTATAAACCCTAATTAACATACAGTAGAAAATCTTATAATACACAACTTGTGCCCAGAATCAGTGCATACTAGACAATTTTTGTCTGTAGTTTCAGGGATGAGATTAGTTAAAAGACAAAAAAGCTAAAACTGTATATAAAAATAAGCCATTTAAATGAAATGCTAGAATTTTAATGATAAAATCTACTACATTAAAGTAATAAATATGTTTTTTAATCTTCAATATATAAAAAAAAGAACAACTGATTGTGCTTTATTAAGTTTTATTTGATTAGCTACCAGGGTTGCCACTGAAATAGCAGAATGAAATTACCTGACTTTTCCATGTTTTCAAGACATGTTCTAACAAAATTCCAGTCTAGCTATATATTGTGCATTGGTTGTGTTGAGGGCAAAATAATTATGGTACCACTTGAAAAGACAAAAGTTACATATTACTTTGACCTAAGGAGAGATTGCCGTCCATGTGGGGTCTTTCTAAGGTTTGTTTCAACGAAATGACGAAAACTAAATTTAAAAAAAAAAAAAAAATGACTCTGCATTGGAGGAAAAATTAGTTTTTTTTTTGCAATCATTGTATGAAATTCCCTCACTTTTGTAGATCCTGGCTAAAATATTCAAATTCCCTGACTTTCATGATCAATTTTCAAATTCCCTGACTATTCCAGGTACTCCTGGTAGCGTGGCAACCTTGTGTAACAAATGGATATCTGAAACAGAAAAATTGCTGAGAAAACTGAAAAGCTAATTTACAAAAAAGCTGAAATCAGCTGAAAAATCTCCTCTGTTAAATTTATTAACCGATTAATACTTCTTTTCATAATACACAAGTTTAGCAGTTTTAAAAACACAATGTAATAATTTTGCATGTTTTTCTGTATTAATTAAAAATTTTAAATTACGATAGTAAAGATGAAGCAGTCTTAAAAATTTACTTTAGTAAAGTACGTTAATAATTCTATATACAAAATGAATGAGTTATTTACATATAATTCTATAAATTATAACACTTTTTCAAGCTTCATTTCTTTTCATGCGCAAATCTCACACGTCTCTTGCTAGTTATTTTATATGCATGAGTTTTGCATTTCTTCCTCCCATACACAGGTTTCACACAATCATTTTTTTTTTCCACGCATGTCTCATATGTCTTAATCTTTTAAGCGTCTGACAGAAAAAGATTGCAATATTGTTTTTAATGTAAGTTCTTTATAATGTATTAAAACAATGGATTTTTCCTTATGCATTTAAAGATAAACCTTATGATTATTATAAGACCTTTCATACCTAAAGAAACAAGTTTAAAATCTAAAATTATGTATATTTTAAATATATGTTTATTCGCAGACAAACAATCACAAAAACACGTTCTTGACAGTTATAGGGTTAAGGCTTGACCGTTATAGGCTTTTTCTACCACTCTTAAATATCAAATGTCTCTTTAAAATGTCCTTATATGCATACTTATAAATGCATAAATCATATGCAAAATCTTTCTTTTTTTTAATATCATGAACAACAATATGTTAATAATAATAAGAGAGCACCACAAAACTGGCATTTTAAAGTAATAAGTACAAAACTTTGAAAAAACACCATAAAATGCAATCAACTTGCAACAATTGTTTTGGGTCGAAAAAAAAGACGACCCTTTGTCAGGCGAACAAAGTAGGCACGAGTACTGCAATCCAGCATTGCAATAAATACATTGCCATTTTGATTGCAGCACTCGTGCTTGCTTTGTATTTTATTGTGTTTCTTCAAACTTTTGTACTTATTGCAATATGTTAAATTTTCTTTCTTTTTATGCTTTAGTCTCACATGTCTCTTAAAACTGTTCTAGTTAAGCATATTTGTAAATGAAAAAATCACAAGCACAATTTTTCTCTCTTTTCTTTCCATGCTTTGGTCTCACATGTCTCTTTAAATTCGCCTGGCCTTATATGCACACTTGTAAGTGCAAAAATTTTCTTTCTTTTTTTTAATGAACTGCATTGATATCACAAGCATTTTTCTTTTCATATTTGTAATGCATGTTTTTTAAAGCTGTCCTAGTATAGTATGCACACTTGTAAGTGCAAAAATCATATGCTTTTTTTTTTTCTCAGAAACTGCAATAAAAAATGTAAGCTCTTCTATTTATATGCATTAGTCTCACATGTCGCTTTAAACTGGACTTGTATGCAGATTTGTAAGTGCAATGATCACATGCAAAAGCTTTCCTTCTCTCATGAACTGCAATTATATGTTGTTTGACACTGTTTTTTTGTGATGCGCGAAAACCACATTTTTTGCATTCAAAAGGTCTTTGACGTACATGTATACTTTCTATGTGTCTCATTAAATTAGTTTTTTGAGCAACTCTGTAGGAGCACAAATAACATTGGTATCTCAGCCAATTCTCATGAACGTCTCTTACGTGACGTGTCAAACCGTGCTTGAATGAAGATGAATAGGAGCACTTTTCACACTTGAAATTTTTTTCTTTTTTATGAATAGCAATATAATGTCCTTTGAGACCCTGGTGATGTTTTGTTTTAAAAGAACACATTCTACACTGGTAAATTCTTATCCCACCTGCAAAATAATAAAAATTTATATTTTAGTTCATTTATATATTATCACATATATGGTGAATGTATGTATCACACTAACTACAGCATAAAATTGCGTTGGAAAAAGCAGGGGAAATCCATTTAGGAAGTAAACATTTTTTTAATTTTAATTAATTTGTATAGAGGGAGAGGCGGCAAAGAAAATTAGGATAAGATAAATACATCATAGGTAGAAAGGGTGGCCAGTGTGGGTTCATTTGTTTTTATTGAAAGCTGGAAATATTCATCTGTTCTGTGAATAATGAGGCCGTCTTTATGTTTCCAATTTTTTTAAACACATTACACATAAAATTATCCTGTTTAATGTGATAAATTTCTGCTTGAGAGGGGGCCTGGCACCTTTTATCTCCATTCAGTAAATGCTGCCTTCACTATTTAACACTACTGCAAATACACAGTCATGTATAATACATAATATATTTTTTGTCCATGCATCAGGGTTTAATCTGATGCACAAGCTAAAAATAGATAGGATTTAATTTGGGATAAAATCTTCTTTAGCCTCTTAGCTGAAATGCCCAAACAGTATTTTAGCTTTTGAATTTTGATGTATGCTTAAATGGTTTCCCATTTAAAAATTGAAATTAAATCCAAATTTACAAAATAAATATCAATTCTTCATATTTTCAGTGGTTTTGTTAATTTGCCAGTGAATATTTCACGAAAAGTTAAGATTATTATACAAAGATATTTTATTAAATTATCTGGTTTTCCTTTTTTAGCGATATTCTTTGACATTTTCACAAAAAAAAAAAAAAAAAAAAAAAAACTTTTCATTACCTGTTTTGTTATGTACATTATTTTCTACAGAAACCATGCTTTTCAGTATTTAATATATGTTAATTTCATTATTTTGAATAGAATGTTATTTTGTTAAAAATGCACTTTAAAAAAGAAAAGCCATACATACACAATATTATGAAATACTTTTGTGTCTCCCCGTACAGGAGTCACAAACACTATATATACCAAAAACTATACAGTTAATTTCATGCAACTTTCTGCTACATATTCAGAGTTTGTGTACTGTCTGGGAATAAAGAACAGGTCTGGCAGAAGCTTAAAGTTTCACAGAATATTCCAGAAGATAAATCTGTTAACCAAGTATCAGCTTCAGAAACACTAGTAAACACAGCTTAAATTGTAGCTGGCAACATAAACTGTCAGACTTGCCAAGTTTCCAAAATGAAAAAGCCTGAGATATTTTGCAGATTACTTTATCGACATACTGGCATTTTTATCTTCAGATTTGTGACTTAACCATTAACAATTCCTAATAAAAATTATCCTTTGCTAAAAGTTTAAGCCAGGCCATGTTTAATAATTTGAGGCTGAAACATTGCCATGATTAGCTAAAAATGAGTAAATCATCAGTTTCTCTGAAATACAAGTGTGGAACAATATTTATGTAGCATATCTGATAAATAAGAAATTATTTCAAAACAAGAAAAATACCAGAAAAATGTCAGCTAATTATCAAACGTATTTATCTGAAAACTGGAACCTGAGATCAAATGTATGTATATATATATATATATATATATATATATATATATATATATATATCAGAAAGAAATACTAAAACATTTTTTGTACATTAATTTTTCATTGCTTATATGAATGAAAAAATTATTGATGCTAATATTTATGTTTATACTTTTGTTAACTTTATTGGAGGGTTTTTAAAAAAATGATCAATGTAAGAGCATTTATAACAAAAAATGAATTTAAAAATAGAAATTCTTTGAGAACATTTTACATAACTTAATCAGTTTTGTTTTAAAATTATGCTTATTAAAATAAGTTTTTTTTTTTTTTTCCCAAATAAGAATATTTGAGGGTTTTTTTTTCTTTGTAAACATTGTTATTACATCTAGAGTTGGCTAAACTTTACAATCCTGAGCAGTGGCTTTAATTTATATTTTTTCATCAATACTTAAAAAAAAAAAAAAAAAAAAAAAAAAAGAGGAAAATGTTTAAGAAATAACAGACGAACCATTTCTGCATGATTCATGATGAATCATTCTATTATAGCTGTGGTGTCCTGTCACAGACATATTTATTGGCAATTCGGTTGTCCAGAAATTTTTTTTGAACAGCAGTGCCATGTAGTTAGCTAAGTAATTGACAAATTATTTTAAAAGAATATGCCCTAAAAAAAAAAAAAAAATATTGATCATCTGAAAAGTTATCGATGCCCTGGAAAAATTGACCAATATTATGGTACTTTTTGGCAGCTTGTAAAGCGGCTGTTGTTTATTTCGAGATGTGTTTTGTAATATCTTTCCCTTTATGTAAAACGGAAAAATCATTGCAATATACAATGCAAAATGTGTAGTATTTTCCTTTTCTGGGAGATAATATACGAGTAAATTCCTCTGTATACAACTCATTAAAAACAGTTCTGGATTTTCTTTTTTCCTTGAACATGATTGATAAAAACGGCAGCCTCAAACGCCGATGTCGATATATCAACTCCATTGCTTTAAAATATATATAATTCATAAATGTCAAGAAATATTTAATACTTTAATGACAACCATGGTAAATAATATATATATATATATATATATATATATATATATATTAATTCACAAAACAAGGATTAAAACACGTTTAGAATGATAAATATAGCAAGCATGTGACATGCGAGCAACATAAACAAAACACAAACCAAACCGAATTTGTATTGCACTACCAATCCTACAGAAGCAAAGTCTCCACATAAACTCCTTTTCCTTTCTAAAAAGATAAACGAAATCAGATTGGAACTACTTTAGTGTTTCACCGAACGATGGGATTTCATTCATTTTTGGTCTATAGTTTTGAATGCCCAGAAAAGATCGATAACGGACACACTACATACAACGCCACAAGAGAAACTGACCAATGTCAACAAATGAGGCGGTTCATTAAGGATGTCATCACGCGAAGCGGTTCTTCAGAGACGTCTGCTACACGGAATGGAAGCAAAACTCATGTATCGCAATCGGAAAAAGCTGAAGATTTTCATTAGGAATCCAGAGATCAAAATAAAGTACAAAAATCCAGAGACTTGGCAAGTCTGAACTGTATCATAAGATAACACGCAGCAGAGACTGAACCAAAGAGCTCCTAACATTTCAAGTGCTTCATTTCCACCGAACATAAAACGGCCAAAAAGTGATCCTATTCCCAGGCTAGCATATTTTCAGAAGAAAGGGTGTGTGTGTGAGTGAAGGGGAGCGGGGCGGGGGAGTGTATCAAAGTTTTAATTATTACAGAGAAATAGCAGATATTGTCCACAATTTATTTAGTATAATAATTGAACTTTATAGTGCCATAAAATTACAGTTATTAATGTTGATTTGTTTGGTCTCAAGAAGCCATAGATTAAGGTAATCCCATTTTCAACATGATATGCAGTTTTACGATGACTGCCTTCAAAGGATCAGAGAAAAACATTCAAAGATGGAAAAAAGTATAACTTTGGATGCCGACTATATAAAATAACAAATGAAAATAAATTTATAACTTGATTATTTTTTAGTAATAATTAAAACTTTATGATAAACCTTTGTATAATAAACTGAATAATAAAATTTAAAACTGAAACATTTGATAAAAATATTTTTTCTAAATTGTGTACAATTGAAGGAATTAAATAAAAATTTTATATATTAATATTCTGGTAATTAACAATATTCAACACATATAAATATGTACCCATACAGCACATTTGGTTCTAAGTACATTGCAGATATATCACACCATCCCCTTCATATACTGTCTCTTTGTGCTGTGAAAAATACATCGTTTGTGTTAATTTTACAAATTTTGTTATGTGACTGATTTGGGCCATGAAAAGCATGTCCCTATGACAACAATCTATTAACATGTGTGTCATGTACTAGCGCAACAATATTCCCTACAATATATTTTCCACATTGTAACAGTGGTGGCTCGTGCACCGAAAATTGGTGAAGAGGCACACTGTATTTTATGCTGTATTCATTTACAGAATATAAATTTACATTTAAATAAGTATTTTTAATTAAGACCATGCTTAATAAAAAATATGATTAAAAATACTTAAATAATATTTTTAAGCTCGTCACCTATTTTCGGGTCACGAGCCGCCACGGCATTGTAAGTATGGGATTAAACTGTGTTCTGCTGTTAGGGTAAGTCATAAAGCTTCCATGACAATTTTTTACCTACACACAGATTGAATTTATCTCTCTCTCTCTCTTTTTTTTTTTTTGTATAAATCACTCAGTAAATATTTTCGAATATTTTAGTTTTCATTACGGTTTATTTTCAAAATTACACTATTATACTAGCAGGGGCCAATCCAGGATTTCAAAATTAATACCTATTTTTGTGAAAAATCTTAACTATATTTTATTTTTGTGAAAAATTGCAGCACACTTTTTTTCTGTGTGTGTGTGTGGGGGGGGGGGGGGGGGGGGGAGTTCAAACTAAGTAACATAATAAAAATAATGCTTAACAGTTGGTGTGAGGCTTATAGCAGAACAGGAATCAAAACTCAATTCTCTCTGAAGTAAACAGTTCAGTAGAGAGAATGTAAGTAGGATTTGTTTTTATTTGTGCTATTATCACTGCACTACGCATGAATTGTACAAGGGAGGATAGACACATCACCATACAGTCATCAAAGCGTCAAACCACCTGACGAATCAGCAAACAGTACACTATGGCCACAACTCCAAAGCGTGTCTGTACAGATACATGCGAGGATCGTTTTGTTTACTTATGCTGCACCATTTCTCGCCCGTAGAAAACACTTGTGTGTAGATTAAAACCAACATTGTGTATGATTCTTGCTTTGTGAATCACATCAACAGAAATGCACAAATAAGTTACTCTTCTTTGAAAATGTGCTCATTTAAGATGCCAGATTTTGCTGGGATGACTAAGAGTTTTGTGAAGGTACCGATTTTAGCTGAATGATTTTTGTGAAGGTACCTTTTTTGCCAGGTTGATTTTTGTGAAGGTACCCATAAAAGGTAGTAAACTCGACCTGTATTAACCCCTGACTAGATAGAAAGGCATAAGCCCTATTTAACAATTCCTGCATTTAACATTGCACATCGATAAGATTAATTCTGTTTTTTGAATTCCACTCTGAGCATGTTGCCCTTTAGCTTAACAAGCAATTTTTTGAAAAAATAATTTTAAATATTTTACTTCATTAAGTAAACTTGCTATTCAAATATATATTTATCAGTGATGCCGTAAATTATGTGAAAAATCAATGGCAGGATGCGAAAAAATTATTGTGGCATGTTCAAAGGGATACACAATTTTCATTCTTAAAAAAAAAAAAAAAAGCTTATTATAAAGTACATTTTTTGTTTAAAACTGATATTTCCCTTATAATTTTAAAGCATCCTGCTCTAAAAATGAAAAAAAAAAAAAAAAAAAAAAAAAAAAAATCCTTTAAAACTATTTTACATAAAGAAAAAAGAACCAAATCATATACGATGAATACAAATGAGTGGCCGATGCATGCAAAATCAGATACGAAAAGATTATGAGTAAAAAATGTACGATACACCAAATTGCATAACTGTATAATGAATCGCCAATGCCCTATTTAAGCTTAGCCAAATATGAAATTTGGAAAAATGGCCACCAAACCACATTCTTTCAAAAAATCAAAACCATTTCTGTCCAATTCCAATACAATATACCAATCTAATATGATAAACACACATGAGTGACCAGCCCGAAAACAAAAACAAAGTTCTGAGATGCAAAAACGAAGTTTCAATATGAATAGGTTACCAGTAAAAAATGTTGATATATAGAATCGCATCACCCAGCAACGTTTTAAGTTCACTGAAACAACACAAAAGCAAATGAAACAGACGAACAAATGTGAATGCAGGAACTTGACATTATGTTTGTATTAAGATTCAAGAAACTGATAACAGTGAGAAAGCCTAAATATATATATATATATATATATAAAAAAAAAAAAAAAAAAAAAAAAAAAAAGCAATATGTTTACAGCATGAAACAAAAAATAAAATGTTTTTGCTAATGTCAGAATGTTATTATTATAGTAATTTCTTTTAAAGATAAATATGTACACTTCTTTTACTTTTTTCTCTAATGAATTAAGTTATCAGTACAGTTTATTGGTAAGTTATTTTGTGGTTAAAGGAAGGGGTTACTTTTGCAGACATGATATTTCCATTTTTCACAGGGATTGAAATCTGGAAAATTCTGATAACCGGAATTGGGTCGGATCCACGATTGCCGGATAATGGATCCTGTACTGTAGTTGAATTAAAATGTATAACTAAATAATTTTTGTAATCAATCTGCTTATCACAATAAAAACTCACCCTCCCTCAAGAAAAAAAAAAATTCATTTTGCTTTCTTAATGCTGATAACTTCAAGGACACTTTTAAAATGTTAATACTTTAAAAAAGTAAACCAATAGTATATATATTATGCTATACTTTCTCTTATTCATTTTTCCTTTCTGTTTTCAGAGCACATTGAGCTAAATGTTTTCGTTTGTTTCTTAGCAGTAAACAGCTCCTACATAATATTAGCTTTTAGACAATTAAAAAAAAAACAGCTGGTTAAAAGTTAATAAAAACTGTTCTTTAATTACAATAAGACAAAAATTTTAATTTATATCTTTAATATATAAATTCATTTATATGAGGATTCATTTTATGAAAAAAGGACCCAGATTTTTGGAACTTATGGGTCCCAGGGACCCAGGATTTTGAAAGACTAGTGGCATCACTGTATATACATACATATATATTTAATTGCTTACTTATCTAATCCATAGGATCTAAATCCCATAGGATAGCATGGGAAGAAAGAAAAGGGAAATCTAACTGATGTGCAGCCTTAAACCAGACCTATCCACTTCTGAATAAATATAGTTTATACTAATTTCATGTTTTATTTGACTGGTGTGATTTTTTTTTTCTTTCTTTCTCTCTCTCTATTTTAAATACTTGTGATTGTGTATTTCTTTAATGCTTTCCTACCTTTTTTCTTTTTCCCATTTACAACTACAGTGATGGTCCACCAACCATCACTATAGTTGTAAATTGCCTTGTGTGATTATTCCTATATCACAGCCTCACCTACTTGCTCCTCAATATATTTACAGTAGAGCCTCGCTTATCCGAGGTAATGTAGACCGAGGGTACTTCGGATAATCGAAAACTCGGGTAACACAGACTCTGTCGTTAATCATAGGGGAAACATATGGCAAAGTTTAAAATGGATGAAAACTTAGTCAAAGAAGTAAAATAATACATACATTACATATTTAAATATAGTCAGATAAAAATGTTATACAATACAATACATACATATATAAATTATGAAATACAGTGATGTACAGTAAAATTTGTCAAAGTTATCTATGCCATTTCTCAAAAGCCATGCTTTCTCTGGGACGTGGCCTTTTCAGGGCAACTTCGGTTAAGCTAGAACTCTGTTAATTGGGGCTCGGATAACCAAGGCCTTACTGTATCTGATTATTTTTTTTTTACTAATAATTTACTACCATTATCATTTTTCATACGTAAAATCTTGTTTCTATACTCAAGAACTCTTTGGAGCAGACATTTTATTGTTAATAATTCCTTGGAATACTCATTCATGGCCTTTAAGTTGTTTGTCAGAATTATTACGAAACTAAGTTCTCAGTGATGAGTACAAGTAAAACGATTCCATGTCAAATAGCACTAACAGCGAAACTACTCTTAAATTTTAATTTTCCCATGATGTTTAAGTTTTAACTATAAATTAATTTTGCTTCATGTTTCAACTTTTAAAAATTATATCTTGCTTAAAAACATTTTTTTTTTTTTTTTTTTTTTAAGCATTCTCAGCTTTTCTTATCACATCAAGATATGTTAAATGGAAAAATACCTACCAAAAATCAATGATATAGTGAGACATAGTGATTTCTTATGCGACTATAAATATTCCAGGATTACACCAAAATTTATTAAGATTAACAACAAAACTTTAAATAGAAATTTTTATGAAGAAATTTGTAATTTAGAAAATAGGATCCAAAATAAAAAAACTTCCTATCCTTATAACTTTAAAAAATATTTACTTCATAGAATCTTAAGACACTGTGCAATAAATCTGAGTTTAAAGAAATGGAGGGTAATACAAAAGTCTAATGAAATGGAATAAAATCAATATATTGACAAACAAAATAAAAAACTAAAATTACAAACTGAAAAGAAAACTATCATAACACAAAAAACTAACAAAACAGAATATCAATAATTAAATTTATTTAATACCAAATTAAATTTACATCAAGATTTCCTTCATAAAGAAAAGCAAAAATTTATCCTGGACAAACACACGTCTATCTTAAAGACTAAATAGCAAAAATTCAACGTAAGTTCTTTATAAAATATTAAAACAATGAAATTTTCCTTATGCATTTAAAGATAAACCTTATGATTATTATAAAACCTTTTATACCTAAAGAAACTAGCTTAAAATCTATAATTATACATATCTTAAAAATGCGTTTATTAGCAGACAATCAATCACAAAAACACATTCCTGACCATTATAGGGTTTTTTTTTTTCATTTTCTTCCATGCTTAAATATCACATGTCTCTTAAAGTTTCCTTATATGCATACTTGTAAATGCAAAAAACATATGCAAAATCTTTCATCATGAACAAACATGTTAAAAATAAGAAAGCACCACAAAACTGGCGTTTTAAAGTAATAAGTACAAAACTTTGAAAAAAAAAAACCACCATAAAATGCAATAAACTTGTAACAATTGTTTTGGGTTGAAAGAAAATACAACCCTTGGTCAGGCAAACAAGGTAAGCATGAGTGCTGCAATCAAGTATTGCATGCGTCATCAGTGCATTGTCATTTTGATTGCAGCTCTCGTGCCTACTTTGTATTTTACAGTGTTTCTTCAAACTTTTGTACTTATAACAATATGTTAAGTTCTCTTTCTTTTTACGGTTTAGTCTCACATGTCTCGTAAAGCTATTCTAGTTAAGCATACTTGTTAATGTAAAAATCTCATGCAAAAATTTTCGTTTTTTTTTTTTTTCTTTCCATGCTTTAGTCTCACATGTCTCTTTAAATTTGTCTGGCCTTATATGCACACTTGTAAGTGTGAAAATCACATTAAAAATTTTTCTTTCTTTTTTTCATGAACTGCATTGATATCACTAGCTTTTTTCATATTTATAACGCATGTTTTTTAAAGCTGTCCTAGTATAGTATGCACACTTGTAAGTGCAAAAACCACATGCATTTTTTTTTTTTAGAAACTGCAATAAAAAATGTAAGCTCTTCTATTTATATGCATTAGTCTTACATGTCGCGTTAAACTGGGCTTGTATGCACATTTGTAAGTGCAATGATCACATGCAAAATCTTTCCTTCTCTCATGAACTGCAATTATATGTTGTTTGACACTGATTTTTTGTGATGAGCGAAAACCACATTCTTTGCATACAAAAGGTCTCTCACGTACATGTATACTTTCTATGTGTCTCATTAAATTAGTTTTTTTAGCAACTCTGTAGGAGCACAGAAAGCATTGGAATCTCAGCAAATTCTCATGAACTTCTCGTATGTGACGTGTCAAATTGTGCTTGAATGAAGTTGAATAGGAGCACTTTTCACACGTGAATTTTTTTTCTTTTTTATGAACAGAAATATAATGTCCTTTGAGACTCTGGTGATATTTTGTTTTAAAAGAACACATTCTACACTGGAAAATTCTTATCCCACCTGTAAAACAATGAAAATTTATATTTTAGTTTATTTATATAGTACCACATATATGGTGAATGTATGTATCATACTACAGCAGCATAAAATTTCATTGGAAAAAGCGTAGTTAAAAACATTCAGGAAGAAAAAACAAATTTTTAATTTTAATTAGTTTTTTTGGAGGGAGAGATGACAGAGAAAATTAGGATAAGGTAAATACATTATATTTATTTAGAAAGGGTGGTCAAAGTGGGATAATTTGTTTTCATTGAAAGCTGAAAATATTCATCTTTTTTCAATTTGAAGACTTAAGACAGTCTGGTCTGGGTTAAGGCTTATTTTTTATGCACTGTTGCATTTCATAAGCATCATTAGTGAAATTCGATTTTTTAAAAATTTTTAAGATTGAAATTGCTAATTTCAGAAATATATATTTTATCGTCTCACTTGGAGGCCCAGGGTCTCACACCGATAGTAGTTACGGTCCTGGCCATGTCTCAAGGGACACATAATTTTCCTTCTTATAAAATACATTTTTTGTTAAAACTGATAGTTTCTTTATAATTTTAAAGCATCCTGCTCTATATATAAAAAAAAAAAAAAAAAAAAAAAAAAAAAAAAAAATCCTTTAAAACCCATTTTACAAAAAGAAAAAAGAACCCAATATTATACGATAAACAAAAGTGAGTGGCCGATGCCTGTGAAATCCAAAACAAAGTTCCAGTACGAAAAGATTATCAGTAAAAAGTGTACGATACACCGAATCATATCACCACATAACATATCGCCAATGTCCTATTTAAGCTTAGCTAAATATATGGAATTCGGAAATTGGCCACAAAACCACATTCTTTCTAAAAATCAAAACCATTTCTGTCCAATTCCAATACAATATACCAATCTAATATGATAAACACACATGAGTGACCAGCACAATAACAAAAACTAAGTTCTGAGATGTGAACTACTTTGGATAATTGAAAACCTAGGTAACACAGACTGTCGTAAATCATAAGGGATACATATGGCAAAGTTTAAAATGGATTAAAACATAGTCAAAGAAGTAAAATAATACACACATTACACATTTAAATGTAGTCAGATAACAATGCAATACATACATATACATCTAAATTATAAAATACAGTGATGTACAGTAAAATTTGTCAAAGTTATCTATGCCATTTCTGAAAAGCCACGCTTTTTCCGGGGCGTGGCCTTTTCAGGGCTACTTCGGTTAAGCTAGAACTCTGTTAATCAAGGCTTGGATAACCAATGCTTTACTGTATCCAATTCTTTTTTTACTAATAATTTACTACCATTATCATTTTTCCTACTTAAAATCTTGTTTCTATACTCAAGAACTCTTTGGTACACACATTTTATTGTCAATAATTTCTTGGAACACTCGTTCATTGCCTTTAAGTTGTTTATCAGAATTATTACAAGACTTATTAAGTTCTCAATGATGAGTATAATTAAAACAGTTTCATGTCAAATAGCGCTAACAGCAAAACTACTCTTAAGTTTTAATTTTCCCATTAAGTTTTAACTTTGTATTAACTTAATCACTTAAGTGTTAAATTTTAACTATAAATTAATTTTGTTTCAGGTTTTAACTTTCAAAAATTATATTTTGCTTAAAAATATTTTTTTAACATTTTCAGCTTTTCTTATCACATCATAAGTAAAGACAAGATATGTTAAATGGAAAAATACTTACCAAAAATTGATGAGGTACTGAGACAGTGATTTCTTATGCGACTGTAAATATTCCAGGATCACACAAATTTATTAAGATTAACAACAAAACCTTAACTAGGAACTCTTATGAAGAAATTTGTAATTTAGAAAACAGAATCCAAAATAAAACTATAATAAAAACTTCCTATCCTTATAACTTAAAAAATATTAAATTCATCGAATCTTAAGACACTATGTAATAAATCTGAGTTTAAAGAAATGGAGAGTAATACAAAAATTTAATGAAATGGAATAAAATCAATATATTGACAAACAAAGTAATAAACTAAAATCACAAATTGAAAAGAAAACTATTGTAACACAAGAAACTAACAAAACAGAATATAAATAATTAAATTTATCTAATACCAAATTAAATTTACTTTAAGATTTCCTTCATAAATAAAGACAAAAATTTATTCTGGATAAACCCATCTATCTTAAAGACTCAATAGCAAAAATTCATACCATACGTCACAACATCCCCAATCAATACAAAAATAAACTATGTAACACAGCTGAAGACCAAATTAATAAACTACTTAAACACAATAATTCTGATATTAAAGCCTAAAAAAAACTTAAAAGTAAACTTAAAAAAACGTAAAAAATTAAAACTTGTCTTTGCTGATAAAACCAATAAAATAGCAATCCTTAATAGAAAGGACTATAATCGTCAAATGGAAACTGCAATAAAAGAAATAGGGTGTGGCACCTCATTGAAAAAATTTTCAATTTTCAAATTTGAATTTTTTTTTTTGGCTTTCTTCTAAATTTTTTCTAAAATTTATTATTTCATTTCAATTGTCTATGTATCTTAGCAATGGCTATTATACTATTTTTTTCTTTTTAATTCATTCATTTGAAGACCAAATCTTTTATTTCTTCTTCTTTCTCTTTTTTTAAATTTATTATACTTATTGAAAATCAAATGGTAATGCAGTAGAAAATATGAAGTACATTAAATTTTAAATTTATTTATAACAGTTATGTTTATGTATAATACATAGTTTTTATAGCATAACAACTTTTTATTTACTTTTTTAAATTAGTAATTAATAGTATTTGTCAGAAAAAATGACAGTACCATACCTGCCAACATTTGAAAATGACAATTAGTAGCACACCAATTTTAAAAATAGATTGGATGGTTGATTGGTTCATTTTTATCATACGACACATGAATCTTGAACAAATAAATGTATGTATATTACTGTATTTTCTTGCGTATAATCCGCGGGGTACTATTTTCAGGAAGTATGAAAAATTTTCCACAGATAATATGCACTGCCGGATGCCAGACATCCGGCTTTATTTGCCACTGAAATCTGGCCACATTATGTTTTATGTCCCCCCCCCCCCCCTCAGATTAAACATTTTAAAAAAGTTATTATTTTTACCTAAATAATTTGCAATAGTTTTCATATATAATGTATAACTGTTTAAGAAACAAACATGATTTATGAAATCAGGTATAAAATAATTTTATTCAAAATGCAGAATGCTTGTTTTTACACTATATTAAACTAGCCATTAAAATTCAGCAAAAATACTACCTATTAAATAAATATTTTTTGTTGTTTGTTTAATTATGTGTATAATTTTAAAAAATATAAATTATAATGATTGCAAAAAATTCTAATCTTAGCATTGGGATAATTGTTTTAAAAATGTTAAAATATAAATATTAAACACATTTTTAGGTTTCTGTAGGTGTTTGATCATGGATTGATGGGGAGGGGGGGGGGGAAGAGTGAGAAATATTGAACAACTCTACTTCCTTATAGGTTCTAGCATCTAATAAAGTAAGTTTAAAAAGAACATTGACATTTATTTTGCGGATGGAATTCGTGAGGCGTTTGTTTGCCGATCGTTAGGGGGAGGAGTGGGGAGCAAGCAGAGCACAAAAAAAAAAAAAAAATACGAATGAGAAATATTTAACAATTCTATCTCTTTATACATTTTAGAAGCTAATAAAGCAAGTTTAAAATGAAAATTGACGTTTATGGAGTGGATGGAAAAAGATTGAAAATCGCAAGGCAAAATGTCAGAAATGTTGCAGTTTTGGTGCTAGATCTGTTACTTATTATATTGGTCGGAATCACATGGTAATATAGGGTAAAGAGCAAAAGCTCAAAAACACATGCTTCAAAAACTAAAATATTTAATAGATGCTAAGATAGAGTCATCTTTAAAATCGTACATCTTAAATAATAGCAGATCCACTCTTTGTTGATAAATAGCCAGATTAAAGTGCCTGGGAAAGGCCTTTCTGCAGGCGGTGGGAAAGTGGACTTGATGCAGTGTAGGTGAAAAAATAGCTGCCATAGGCAGCAGATACACAAAGCAAGGTTTAGAGTGATTTCAATGTTTTTATTATTATTATTATTATTTTTATTTATAATATAAAAAATAGTCAATTAATTCTTTTAAAAATTCATTTAAATACAGTGACCAGTGAAGCAGGCATAGCCTGCTAGTAGTTAATAAAATAGAAAGTCCTACTATTCCCTTTAAGTTTACATAATGGGACATTTAACACTAAATTCTCCCCTTTTAAATAAAAAACTTAATTCTACAGATGATTTTATTTAGGACTTAAAACAGGGGTGACTGTAACTGAAAAGTAAAAACCCTGAAAATTAAGAGTCTCAAATTAAAAAAAAATAAAAACTCTAGAATGTCAAGTACACTGATGGAAAAAAAAATCCCAACACCAAGAAAAAATTATTGTACAGTAATGAAATTTCAGCAATACATTTGTCTAGGTAACATATTTAATTGATTAAAGTTTCAAGATCACAGGTAGAGCCATTGGCGAGAAGAGCCATTTCAAATGTGAAATGTTGGTACATTAGTAACCGGTGTAACCGCCAGAATTTTGAATGCAAGCATGCAAACGTGCATGCATTGTTTCGTACAGGTGTCGGATATCAGTTTGTGGGATGGAGTTCCATGCCTGTTGCACTTGGGCGGTCAATGCAGGGACGGTTAATGCTGGTTGTGGATGACGCTGGAGTTGTCGTCCAATGATGTCCCATACTCGATTGGAGAAAGATCTGGTGATCTAGCAGGCCAAGGCAACATGTCGACACACTGTAGAGCATGTTGGGTTACAACAGCGGTATGAGGGCGAGCGTTATCCTGTTGGAAAACACCCCCTTGAATGCTGTTCATGAATGGCAGCACAACAGGTATATCACTAGACTGACGTACAAATTTGCAGTCAGGGTGCGTGCGATATCCACGAGAGTGCTCCTGCTGTCATACGAAATTGCTCCCCAAACCAGAACTCCAGGAGTAGGCTCTGTGTGTCTAGGCCGCAGACAGGTCGCTAGCAGGCGTTCAACTGGCCTCCTTCTAACCAACACACTGCTATCACTGCGACCAAGGCAGAACCAGCTTTCATCAGAAAACACAACAGATCTCCACTCCGTCCTCCAATGAGCTCTAGCTTGACACCACTCACGTCGCAAACAGCAGTGGTTTGGAGTCAGTGGAATGTACGCTACAGGGCGTTTGGCTCGGAGCTGTCCTTGAAGTAACCAATTTGTAACAGTTTGTTGTGTCACTGTGGTGCCAACTGCAGCTCGAATTTCAGCTGCAGTTGCAGTACGATTAGCCACAGCCATATGCCGAACATGGCAGTTTTCCCTCTCAGTAGTGCCATATGGCTGCCCGGAACTCTGTCTTCTTGAGGCAGTACCTTCCGTTGACCACTGCTGCCAACACTCATGCACAGTGGATACATTCCTGCCAAGTCTTTCTGCAATATCGCAGAAAGAAAACCCACCTTCTCGTAGCCCTACTCAGGGCTGCCAACCTCTGGGAGCGCTAAAGTGTAGTTAACAAACAAGAAAAAGTGTAGTTTTAAGGTACAAAGTGTAGCCGCTAAAAAAATAAGAAAATGCTTAAAATAAATAAGCATAAAATCTTTTGTTTACATTAAGACTTACTTTCTAAAATTTATTGACTTTAACAATCAAACATACAAAATATCACTGCATTCTTTTAAAAATAACATTGCACACAAAATTTTTTCTGGAAATTATCGAAATACCTAACAACAATTAGATACAGTTTAACAGCATTTTGATCAGTGCTTTCATCAGTTGCCATCGAAAACGGCAAATGTTTCAAATCGCCAACGATATCAGAACAGGATATTTTTGCAATGCATTTCAATAGGGCCGCCGTCTTTGTTCTACCGCTAGGACACTGTCTGGCGATTTTTGAATCCGGGAACATAGCTCTAAATAAATTTCCAGCATGATTTGCTGTAGAAATTGGAACATTATGTCACTTAGAAATGATGTAAAGAGCATTTCTGTTTTGGTAGTCTTTGATGCTGCATCACTTTTCACATAAAAACTGGATGGCAAAGGCTTTATCGTTGCTTTTTACTTAAACGCTTGTAGTTCGCTCGTTGTAAACAAGATGATGGTGGAGAAAGGAAAAGTGTAGTTTTAAGTATACAATGTGTAGAGTGTAGTAGAAGCAGGCTAAAGTGTAGTTACTACACCAAATGTGTAGTTGTTGGCAGCCCTGCCTACTACACGACCTCGTTCAAACTCAGTGAGCTGTTGATAATGGCTTCTTCGTCTTCTTAGAGGCATCCTTGACTAACATTAACCCACTACATCAAATCTCAACTGTAAATAACGATCACAAACCTCACAGCGCTTATTTAAAGCAAACCTCATTTGCATGTTCATAGTGCTGCTACTAGCGCCACACTTATGTGTGTAGCTCGAAATTTGAATCAACGTCATCTTTCAGATGTATAAACACGCCTACCAAATTTCGTTTATCTAGCACAACTCCTTCCTGGTGTTGGGATTTTTTTTTCCATCAGTGTAATACTCGAAATATTTAGATTAGAAGCTCTCAATCTTTTTGTATCTTGTATCAGCCAAACAATAAAAATATAAAAT
Organism: Salticus scenicus; assembly: GCA_963930645.1. NCBI lineage: Eukaryota > Metazoa > Arthropoda > Arachnida > Araneae > Salticidae > Salticus > Salticus scenicus. The sequence continues at coordinate 199,652,460 of OZ005660.1, read as the reverse complement.
TTGTTCACATATCACTTGGATGACAAATAAACAATTAATGAAAACAAAAGATAACTTTATAGCATAAATAAAAAGTATGGATGAATGAGATTAAAAAACCCTGAAATCAGGGGTAGCCCCTGAACACAAACACCCCTGCTAAAAGAAAATAACCCAAAATGATACTATTGTTAATTTCGACATAATAAATTCCTTTATCAAATATTAAAGAAATAAATGAAATAATCAACAACAAAATAATGGAAAAATACAAAGAAAATGAAATAAGAAAAGAGTAATTTCAACCAATAACTTAATATTTAATGAAAATCACTTCAAATAATAAATATTACAAACAAGAAAAAGGTGTTATTGAATCTTTTTATATCTGGCTTTACACCTGAATTTAAACTTAGATTCATAGAAAAATTTATTTGAAAAACAATTTAGCATAACTATTACATATTAGTTCAGGTATGACAATGATGTTCTCGTTGTAATTGGCAATAACAGGGATGAAACTACCTTACATGTAAACCAGAAAACTGTTATTTGCATACAGATTGGGAAGATTTATAACAGATTGCAATATGATACATCATTCACAAATGATATTAATAGAGTTCATGATACATTATAAAGCAAATTAAACATTCAAAATGAAAAATTTCCATAAAAACAAAATGATTTAACATGAAATTAAGTGACAGCAAACATTTAAAAAACCCTGAATTCAGGGATAGCCCCTGAAAAGTTTCACCCCTGCAATAATTATAACACTGAAAGTTTATTTAATAATTTAACAAAAGTTTAAAGAAAGTACAAACAAATAAAAATCTAAATTTAAAAATCAGAGGTGAATTTATAACAAATATAAATAAATTGCACAACTATAGGTTTAAAAAAAAAAAAAAACACTGTAATCAAGAGGAAAAAAAGAAAAAAGTTTAATATAATGCTCAGTTTATATACAAAAGAATTAAAATACTTGTTTATATCAATACAAACAAACAAAATTTCAGGTTCTTTGGAGTCTTTTTACTAAAATACATGATAATTTTGCAGCCAATTGTCAAAAAGCGTAATACTTTCACAATGTTAATTAACAAAATATACATTTAATCAAAATAAATTGCTGAATTTTGCAATTATTTAAATAGCTTAGGATAAAATTTGTGCCTGTTTAATTCTCAAACTTTTTGCAGTTAATTCACCAAAAATAGTAGTCACTTCACTGCTAATTAAAAAAATATATATATATACCACAATTAATTGCTAAAATATGTTACTAATTTTGTTTCTATTCAATAAAATTCAAGTTCTTTTTTAAAATTGATTTTCAAAATGCACAATATTTTTAAAAATTTAATTACCAAAACATGCAAGGTTCCCAGCATGAAATACATTCAAAAGTAGTTTAGTAGCCTTTAGGGTACAAAATAATGTCTAAGATAAAAGTAGTTTTATACCTAATCAATATAATTCTCATGAAAACACTCAATGTCCAGTCTTCCTTAATATAGGGTCATTGCATTTTATCAAATTAATTATTAATCACATAAGATAAACAGTAATAAACAGGGTTCCCACTCTTAAAAAAAAAAAAAAAAAAAAAATTCAAGGACTTTTCAAGGCCCATTTGAAATTTTTCAAGGACTATAAGGGAAAATCGCAGAATGCTAGGTATATACACAAAACTTTAGTAACTACTTTCATTATTATTATTATTATTATTTTTTTATAATTAAAATAACTTTGCCTGTTTTCACAATACATTTTTGATGGATTGACCATATCAGGGTTGCCAACTTTTCAAAAACAGTTTGAGGAGTATTCAGAGAAATTTTGAGGAACATTTTGGTTACTTTGAGGAGCAATTTTAAAAATACATTAAAAAAAAAAAAAAAAAAAAAAAAAAAAAAGAAATAAACTACTAACAAAAATAAATTAACAATAATCATATGAAATTAAGAAATATTTATTGATAATCAAATATATTTAGCAAAACAGTGAAGAGAGATAAGAATGGGAAATGATTAAGTCTGAATATAAGCTTAAAACCCAAAAGTAATTTTTTTTTTTTTTTTTTTGCATAATGGCATGTTTTCCATACATAAATAAAGACAATATATGAAAGTAGATTATTCAGTTACATAAAAAGAAAGAAAGAAAGCACAAGGGAAAAAAAAAAAAAAAAAAATTAATTTCCAACAATTTTCATGAATGTCAAAATAATTATTAAACTATCACATAAAAATCTAAAAACGATATCTCCAATATTCATATAAATGTGTATCTATAAATGTAAATCTCATCTCTGAGTCAACTCCCTCTAATCTGCATAGCTTGGGACCATATGTTTTGTAAACTTTAGAATTTTGCAGATTATTGGTCATAATTTGTTTACTTATTTTTTTTTTCCCCAGATACAAATGAAGATATAATAATAAATCATTAATGCTTTAAGTGAATGATAAAATAAATGCATAACAATTTCAAATAAATCTTAAATAAAGCGTTGTCAATCGGCCTTAAAGTTCAGTAGCTTTGAATCCATTATTTTTATCAATAAATAATTAAAATAAACAATTTTTTTAACGACCTATTAAGCTGAAACATTGATATAGTTTAAATGAAAATCAAAACACTACAGAATCATAGCATTCGGTTTCTTTCTTCCCCCCTTTCAGCTTGTGGTTTTAATTACACACACTCTTGGCTAATGTAAACAAATACTTCATCCCGTTCTGAGTCAGCAATATTTTGATTACGCAATGCCTAGCACTAGAATGTTTTCTTTTTTTCTTTCTTTTTTTTTTCTTTACTATTTATTTATGAGTATTGTACGATGAAGCGTGTGGTTCTTCAGCTAAATTGTAAAAGTTAGTTTTGTTATTTTCTTTTATTTTCAAGATACGTTAAAGAGCTTTAATAGATAAAAAATAAAATTTAAAAAAATAATGTTTTATGCGGCAACTGTTGGAAATGCAAAGTCAAAAGTTGATAAGGATTGGATTGCGATTTTTGCCTAGATGTGTGCAAGGAAAAAAAAAAAAAGAAAGAAAAAAAGAAAAATAGTTTTTTTTGTTTTTTGTTTTGTTTCAGTGTCTGCCACTATTCTGTTTTATGTATTTAATAAAAAATATTTAGTTAGGTGGTCAAGACTGAATATGCGGAGCATAAACATTACTTCGCGGAATTGCGGAGTTTTTAAATTTTTTCGGAGAAACTCTGCAAAAATCGGAGCAGTTGGCAACCCTGCCATATTAACTTTTACAATAGTCAAAAAAAAAAAAAAAAGATTAGTTCCAGATTTGGAATCATTATGATTATTCAAAGTTTTTAGGTTTGAGTCCTGGTCTGATCACTTTCTGCCCAAAATTAATGACCAGTCCATCAAACAGGTATGAGATTGGTAAAAAAAAAAAAAAAAGTTGAAACTATATGCAAAAGCAAGACAATGAAATAAGAATTTTATGACAAAAATCGTTATATTAGAAAATGGTGTGCGCATGTAGAGATGGAGATAGTTTAGCTTTGGCAGAGTTTGCGTTAAGCCTGTCTGTTGGAGTAGAAAATTCAAAGATTTTCAAGGACTTCGCACAAAATTCAAGTACTTCTTAAGGACTTTCAAGGACCGTGAGAACCCTGATAAAGCTTTTTATAAACATAACAGGAGAAAAAAAAAAAAAATCAGACATCTAAAATTATTTTGAAAGTAGCAAGAAAATGTTACATAAGACTATTATAAAACTTTTTACCAGCATGTTTTAAACTTAATGACAAGCAGACAGTCTAATTACTACAAATTGTAATTGCTAACAATTGAATGTGAAAGAGAAATTATCTTCTAACACATCTAAAATTATTACAAAATAGCAGGAAAGTAATTTATGATACTTCTATGAAACATTTTTGTATTTATTTAAAAAAAAAGTTTTATGTATAAGCATACCTGCCAACATTGAAGAATCAAAATAACGCAGATTTTTACAAGCGGCATTTTCAGGCCTAGAAAACATTGACGTGTTTTCGACATATGACAGAATTTTAATAGCTTAATCCATGTCTTAAATTACCAAAAAGTTATACTGGTAAGTTAAATTTAATTATTAAATAAAAATTAAGTAATTATTAATTAAAATTAGTAATATATATAGAGATTCATGAGAATTTTTTTCAGCAAAAGCAAAATCTTCTTTAAAAAAAGGTTTGTTGAAGTTTTGAATTAATTATAGGTATAACTTTAAAATCTTCAAAATAATGGAGAAAAGTTTGAGAATAACGGAGATTGGAAGACGGTTCCAAAATAACGGAGTCTCCATTGAAATAACAGAGAGTTGGCAGGTATGTATAAGTATTCTCTCGATTATCCACAAAATTGAGTGGCATGGGTTCTGCAGATAATGCAAATTGCAGATAAAATAAAAGCAGAAAAATATTCAGAATATAGTAAAATTATCTGTATTTTATATAACAAAATAATATATATATAAATCTGATGAAGCCAAGATACAATCTGTAAGCTAATATATGCACTAAATACAGAATTGCAGACATGCCGACATTTTAATGTATTACGGAGCATTGTGAATGCCCATACATTTTTCAAACCACTTTATTTGTAGAGTAACTTTCTCTAATATATAATTACAATTAAATAAGAAAAATACTCTTCATGAAAAATAATATTAAGTGTCTGGTACTAACAATGCTGCAGAATAAATTAAAATGTTGTCATTTCTGCTACCATACTCTACTGTACAAAAAATAAAAAGCAACATAGTTCCTTACTTATTTTTTTCCCTCCCTCAAAAAAAAAAAAAAATCATTTATTTCTGTTTCCTGTTGAGAAAAAGTTTAAGCTGAGTTTATAATTTTTTAGTTAAAAAACCAAAAATGAGAAAAATATGTAACAAAATGCTAAAATACTATTAGGCTTATGAATACCTATTCATATACAGTAAAGCATCGTTTATACGTCTTTCAAGGGGACTGACGTAAAAAGACGTATAATCAAAATTTTAATAACAACAATTTGACTACTACAAATTTAATGCTACTTAATCAAACTTTGTATGAAAATACTAATTAATTAAGCTTCTTAAGCCAGTAAATGTATATTAGACTTCTTTTAAGACAATAATTAATAAAAAATAAAAAAAAGTTTTATTATAAAAAGTGAGAAAAATCATACTATTAATGCATGACTGTGTACTAATTACAAATACCATATTGAGTATTATATTTCTTAACCCTTTGCGGCGCAAGGTAATTCGGATCATTTAAATTATACTGCCACCGGAATTCACTAACAAAATTAAATTAAAAGAAATTTTAAATTTTAAGTTTAAGAAAAACGGCCTTTTCTGCTACCTTATAAACGTAAATTTTTGCTGAAAAATTTCTGGGATGAGTTTTTGCTGCTGGGAGGTGGTTTCACACTTATACCACCGTGCGTTAAAGGGTTAAGAACTAAATGAACACATTTTGAACATTAATTATATGTATTGCATATTTTTAATAACAAGCATACGATGTGTGTCCATACAGATAGTTATTTAACAGCATTAAAAATCTTTAATATTCATCTCATTTGCTGCCCGTCTATGAGTATTAAAAATTCTGCTGTGAATTCAATTGATTCTTTGGTCAGTATTCTTCGATCTCACCTGTGTTCCTCCATTTAAGATGCTTTCTAAGAAAAATCCATCTTATTTAGAATGAAAAATAATGACAGGTGGAGAAATTTTGCGAATTTTAGTAGAGTGTAAAAGACTTATAACCGATATTAGCAGCATATAAACGAAAACTTTTTGAATTAAAGTGAATAGGAATGAATCAGGGCTTCACTAAAAAGACGTATAAACGGTGCTTTACTGTACCATTCTATATGCCACTTTGCTAGATTTTTCTTTTGTAAACTAAATTTTAAACTTAATTAAAAACATCTTAAAAAAAAAAAAATAAAACTGAGCCAATTTCCTGGACTTTCAGAACATTTAATAGTTACTGGGTGTACCCAGCAACTATTTGAATTGCTGAATATTTCAGTAAATAAATAAAAGTGAAAATCAAGTCGGTGTTTTTTCATCCAAAATTTGCATGTTTGTTCAATGAACACAACATATCTGAAATTTTGGGGCATTTCTGGAAAAGAAAAATAAATAGTAAGCATGCAATTTCTGCAACGATCATTCTGTAGGAAAGTTCCCTATTAGTTTCATTGTGCACTTTAAAAAACAATTTAATGAATTTAAGAAAATTAGCCCCCTATAGGATGTGATACATATAAAATCTTTTATGCTTCTCTGCCCAGTGGCAGAAAGTTATGTAGCTGTCTGCAACAGGCTTTTAAAACTTCATAACCTGTCTGCAAAATTTGTGTGTAATCAGGGGGTGAAAATGGCTCACACTCAAAAAGCCTGAAAGCTGATTGAGTGGTGATCTCGTGCAACAATACACAAATACAATTTTACTGCAGAACAATATAGTATAAACAACTGTGTTATTAATTCAACTCATCTCATTCAATTAAATATTTTATAGCAATGTTTGACACAACACAATATAAATAACTGTAAATAATAAAAGTATTAGTTTTAGTTTTGATACAGAAATTTTTTTTTAAAGTGAATTGTTATTCGAAAGTTGCAGACAAATTTTTTTTATCAGTGCAGACAAAAACTGTCCGTGACTATGTTGCCATGTCGCGTTGTTTCTGCCACTGGACTTCTGTGTAAAAGAACTATGCATAATATGCCCATCATTTTATATAATGATCATACATTAGTAAAACAATTTAATGCATACCAATTTTTCCTTTTATTCTGTGTTAAACAATTTAAGTTATCATTTTCTTAATTTCTTTTTTTTGAATAGCAGTGTTAATGCTTTAGCAAAAAAGCAAAAATCTCTTATTTAATTTTCGCATTTTGTATACATTTTACGAAAAACGCGTCTATAGCAGAAACTCTGTTGTGAAAACACTTTCCCTTGATTCCACCCTTCTCCTGCACCCGTGGAAATTCTGCAATGAGCATAATCTGCGTGTGGATAATCGAGAGTTTATTGCATATATATGTAAATACAAATATGTTAAAAATAAATGCAAAATAAATAAATTAATCTATACATTATTATATAGTTCTGTAGAGTGTGCTTATTTATTGAAATCCATTTAAGTTTACTGTGAAACAAAAATATTTTAAATTTAATACTCTTAACGTACAAAGGAAATGTATTTGTCACTGAAAAAAATTTGAAAACATGTTTAAGAGTGAAACATAATAATAAGAGACATAAATATAACATTTTAACAGATTTTTAATATACTGTATAACCTCTTTAGCCCAAAATCAATAGCATTACAGTGATTCCTGATTATAGAAATTTCTGGGTTACAGAAATAAAATTTCATTTAGATAGCAAGTGATAATGTTGGAAATTAAATACAACTTTATGAGCTAAATCTAGAAAATAATTAAAATCAAATAAATATTGATCATAATTTGCCAATTATTTTTTTTATGTATAATATAGAACAAATTTCAAGTGAAACTTAAAAAAAAAAAAAAAAAAAAAAAAAGTCATAAAAGAATTTAAATAAGGCCTAGAGTTACATATATATATATGTGTGTACACACACTGGGTGTCTCAAAAGTCTGTAGATATTTTTAAAATTCATAAAAATTGAAGGAATTGGTAGAATTAATCAATCCGATTAACTCGATTAAAAAAATTGATCAGGACTAGGCATTGATTGATTAACCGAACCGATTAATCGGCACAGCCCTAAAAAATATTTATAATTATTTATGTTTTTGCTTTGAAATGTTTTACACTTATTTGTATGAAATAAAAATGAATTTGTTTAATACCTACCGCGACTAATCACAGTTCAAAAAGAAATTGTTTGTCTATGGAAGCGATTAATATATGTGGGAGAAATTGATATATGTAGCTCACAACATAAATTAATACAAGCCAAAGACAAGGCCCAACTAACAAACTTTTGTGCCCAGGGCACTTTCAGTTTTCCATGACCCTTTGAATGGGTGAAATTGTAGGGGGAAAAAAAAAAAAAGATCAGGATCATAATTAGCAGGGTGTGCAAGAAGCTCCAGCTATCTAATGTTGAGAACAATATTTTAGTCTGTCCATTGACCTCTCCTCCCCCAGAAAAAAAAAAAAAAAAAAATCTTAATCTATGTCTACTCAGACACAATTTTCAATAGGCAAACAGGAAAAGGTCGACTGAAATATATACTATGCTGAAATAATCTCTCTCCTTTTTTTCCCCAAAGATGAATAAAAATTTCCCAGTAAGCCTAATGACAGCTGTTATTTTGAAATTTTATTCATATAAATGAAACAAAGCACAGATTGAAGGAAAAACTGGGATATTTAAACCATATATTTTTAGCTGTCAGTAAAATTTTGTGCCCCTTAGAAATTTCAAGCCCAGGGTATTGGCCCCATGTACCCACACAATAATCACACCCTGGCCAAAGAAAGAGCAGAAACAGTTGAATTTAAACAATGTAATATCATTGATAAAGAACTAGATAAGTTGTTTGTAATTAAAGAAGGTAGCATGAATGATCTTTCATTGAAAAATGAAGATGACTATTAACTTTGATTCTGAATTTTATGTAACAAGTAACAAATTACAAAATAAATTAATTTCATTTTTAAACTATTTATTATTTCGGTTTTACATTTAAATCAAATATATTTTATTTCATATTTACCATAAAATGTTGTTTAATTTAAATTTGCTAACTTTTTAGTGCAATTTCATTTTTAAATTAGAGGCTTCTATGATTAAGAATTTTTTTTTCAAGCAAATTAATTTTCACACACATACCATCAAATTACTGCTTAATTAAAAGTCATCAATATAATAGATAATAAACCTATGGTTTATATATAGAATAAGAATAACAGAAATATGAATTATGCGAATTATATTTCTGAAATATATATATAAATTTTTTTTTTCAAAAATCTTTAAATACTCTTTAAATTTCAAATTTTAGTGATGGTTTTGCTACAAATTCAAATTGTTAAACATAAAGAAAAAAAAAAAAAAAAAATTAAATTTGTATTTTAATATGAATAATTATTCATTATTTACCGCTGAATACTTTTTATCATGGAATAAGTAATGAACGTTTCGAAAAACTGCTTTGTAGAGCTTACTGGAGAATATTCTCTGGTTGAAAATTATGAATTGTAAAGAGAATATTGTGAAATAAAGTTAGTTTGTTCTAGTTGTGCCTTTAAAAGTAAATTATAAAACTTATTCATAATTATTTAAGTCATGAACATGAAATTTTTTATATATTTAAGAAAAATAAGAATAATTCTTGATTATTCTCGTTCTCAGAGAATATTCTCACCTTACATCTAAGCATGGGATTGCTAATGTATATTTTGGCTTTGTCTCTTTTCAATATGAAGTTTTTTTATCCTGTTTTGTACAACTTATTTGTAAGACTTTTTATAACAAGCATTTTGTATGATTCAAAGTATTGTATTTTATTCAACTTTTAGTAGATTCATTATAGGGAACATGGTGGTTTATATAGAACTGACTTGCGTTTTATCTTTATTATAAGGGATTTTTAATAATAATATTACTTTCCAATTGCTTAATTTACTAAAAACTGTAGTTTGGATTTCATTATTTTGCATTATTATAATTCCATCTAAAAAATTAAATTGCTTATCAGTTTCAAATTCTAAAAAGAAATTTAATATTTTTAAAAACATTCAATATGTTTAATATTGTTCAAGACATTCAAATATTTTGAGATCTCAGTAATTATGCAGCGAGACATACACATATTTCCATTATAAATGTTTGAAATGTTACGAAACTTTATATATTTCTGGTTTCAGTGATTATTTTTTAAATAAATCCAGTTTTTTGATGAATCCTAGAATTTAGTTGTGTTCTTCAAATGTATCTTTCCCAGACATTTAAATAAAAATTTAATTACGTTTTCTGAGTCTGTCTGCTAAATATGCAGGCATCAAAGCAAAATCCAAATATTTTTCAATTAGTTTTTATCATCCAAAAACACTGAGACTTCTTCACAAAGTTTTACAAATATTAATATTCCTTTCTTTGATAGCCAAAGTGCTTCCCTCTGAAAAAATGTTTTGTGAAAGTTGCCAGATGAATACTACATTTTTATTTTTGTACATCACTTTTTTTTTTTTATTATTATTAAAATAATCGCTTAAAAAAACTGATTAAACTGATAGATTAGCACTTTGAAAAATAAGTGGTGCTAAAAAATTAAAATGTTGTATTCATCGGGCAACCCTGCTTGTGTTTGCTCTCCCTATCTCTTTGCACAGCTTTTCAAATAAGTGTGATCTTAATGGGCTTGATTTTATGAAATTCACTATTTTAACTGCAATATAGAAAACAATTTTAACTAGTGCACAGATTTTGATACCAACGCTTATCTGTGAATGTTGTAACGATTCCAACAAAAATAAAAAATCTAAAGCTTTGAATGTTTTCAGATAATAAAAATAAGGATTAAAGATGTTATACAGTAGTATATTGTATAAATTTGCTACATGAATAACTATTTTTGACAGAGAAGTGATTTTAGGACAATACTGTATCTACTTATTTCTTTTAATTATAATTAACGTCAGTATAGGTTCCTCAATTTATGTACCGTAATGTTCCGAATATAAGTCGACCTGTCTATAAGTCGAGGGTACGTTTTTTCTTGAAAAACTTGCCGAAAATTCAAAATCCAAATATAAGTCAAGGTAAACATTTAAAAAAAAAAGAAAAAAAAAACTGTCGCCAATAGGACGAAAATATCACTAAGCAGTGGAAATGGGTAGAACATTTTCCAATCAAGTTGCTGGAAAGTAAAACATCAGATGTGAACGACATTAGTTTTAACTTTGGTAACCATCTCTGAAGCTAGTACTGACTATTTTTGCATTCTTTTGCAGTCTCGTATACGATCTATGTATCTGTACTAGCTATATTTTCTTCTGTGCCTTTTTTTTTCGCTTGAAAGATGAGTAGAAAAAGAATAATTCTTATGCTGCCAGTTTTAAGCTTCAAGTGATCGTGTTTGCAGACAATTCTAATTCGAGATTGGCAAAAAAGACATGTTGAATTAAAAGATAGGCCAAAGTCCGTATATAAGTCAACTTCCCCACTTTAGCATTGAAAAAAGTTCCAAAGATTCTCGACTTACATTCAGAACATTACGGTAATTTATCTCGACTTATATTCAGAACATTGCGGTAATTTATGTCTAAGTCTCACATGTCTCTTTAAGTTTCCTTTTGCAGCACATCTGTAAGTGCAAAAGTCACAGGTAAAATCTCTTCTATTTTCATGAACTGCCTCAGTATGTTTTCTGACATTTGCTTTTTGTGTGGTGCGATAATCACACAGATTACACTTAAAAGGTTTAATGTTCTCATGCACAGACAGTATATGCCTCTTCAGGTTGGTACTCTGAAAACACTCATATTCACACAAACTACACAGAAATCTAATCACATTTTCATGAACTTCTGATATGTGGCGTGTCAGATTATCTTTTAGTGCTGTTGCATAACGACACTGGTGACATTTAAAACTTTTTACTTTTTCATGTTTAATAATTATATGACGTTTAAGACTACGTGAATAGTTTGTTCTGAAAGAGCACTTTCTACAATAGAAAAGTCTTGTCCCATCTGAAAAACAATAAAGTTAAGATATAACACTCGAATTTACCTTTAACATTGTAATTATATAATAGCTTAACATTCATCCTTTAACTAAGACATTTTAAGCTATAACTACCAGTCAGCAAAATTCTATTCTGTTCCGTAATTAATGAAAACTAATATAATTTTCAAAATAAATAATAAATAAAATAACTGCATTAGTAGTGGGTACTATAAGGACATTTCTTAGATATTTTTTGTGTAATGTTCTCAATTTTAAAGGCTGTAATTATAACCAGTGTTCGATTCTTCAATTTTTTTTCTGTATATGACCAAGTTGCGAAAAATACTAATTAAATAATTTTTATACTTAAAAAGTTAATTTTTTCAAAAGGCTTAAAATGAGGCACTACTGAAAATTTAAAAACCAAGTAAACACACCTCTTCTGTTTCAGTAGTGGATACTCCCCACCCACACCCAATTTTTTTTTTTTTTTTTTTTGAAAAGGTGAAATAAACTGATTGAAAATGTATATTTGATTGATAAAAGGTATTCTCTGATTCATTTATGCACTAAATAAAAATAGAAAAATGCACAAATTTATGTCATAAAATAAATATACATATATATTAGTTTCAATAACACATTTTATTTAAAATGAATCCTAATTTGTAAATAATATTTTAACTGTTATGGGATAATTTCATAAACTTAAGAGTGAGCAATCAATTTTTCAGATATTTGCTTGAATTCTGAGTATCATTTACAAAAAATGCAAATCTTTTCTTTAAAAAAAAAAAAAAAAAAAAAACTTAAGAATATATTGAAACATTCCAATATATTTTTTAGTTACTTGAATTCAGATTTGTTTCACATTCCAAACTTGCAGCAAGAAAACGGAGCTGTGTACTTGCTGGATCTGGGCTTAACCCCCTTTCTCAGCTTTTCCAAGCTCAACTCAGGTAGGTGAAATGCAGAAAGTAATTTTAAAGGTAAATTTTACTTGTATTTATTTATTTACTTTAGGAAATGTTATATAAAAATGGTGTTATTATGTTTAAAAAATATACACTTATGAAAAATAGCATTAACAAATTTGACATTTTTTTACTTTAAACTGTGAATTAATTGAGCTAGGGAGAGCTCACACATGAACCAGTTAATGACAGGGCTATCTGCTACTAATCTATCATTTTGACAATTTGCAATACTGTAATCGACACTCAAAAAATATATGTTAATACAAAATAAATATAAATATATATATATATATATATATTAGTCCAATCCTTGAATTCTGCCTAGTTATTTTAATCATGTAAAAGCCAATGTTACATAAAATGAGGTTACAAAACAAAACCGTTCTTACAAACAAAATTTTACATCCTAATTCAAAACTAGAAGAAAAAAAAACAGCAGAATGACAGAAAATGTAAATTTTGTGAGTTAATTAGTGTTATTGTAAGACTGGTGGCTAGACACATTTATAGTTTAATCTTTAATCATACAGCATTTTAATACCAATCCTGGATGTTGCTCGAACCTAGGCAAGAATTAGAAAACTTGCTTTCAGTATTTAAATTTAAAACTGTCCACTACTGGTGCACTTATCCTAATAATTTCATGAATAAATAAATAAGAATGTAAAGCTGTTTAATTACTTAGTTTCTAAATGTGATTATTTTTGGTGATCCTTGATAAATTATGACTTAATTGTAAGAAATAAAACATTTTGACTTGTAAACTATAATGTATGTAATTTTTATAATAATTTTGTTGCTAGTTGATAAAATAAATATTTTTTTTTTCAAAGTTTATTCCCCACATATGAAATTATCGGATTGGCCAAAAAGTCATTGCGTTTTTTCTAATAGATGACGATAACTGTTTTCAAATACAACTAACTTCCTTTAAAACTGCAATGTCATTATGTAACTTCAAAGCAGACACTTCAAACTCGATTTAAGAAAATTATTATAGTATTCAATTTATTATTAGTATTCAATAGTTAATCAGTAGTTTAAAAACTGTAATCATAAGCAAAAATCAAAATTCAAGAAATTCAAAATGGCGAACAAGTATTTTGTAATTTACAGAAGAAGGAAAAACAAAAAATAACTATACTATTGAATGGACAAATCATAAATTCTTTTGACTTTTAGAGCTAAAAATCCAGTTGTATATTACTTTCAAAATAGAAAAATAACAAGTATTGAAATTGGTTTTTGGAATTAAAAAAAAAAAAAAAAAAAAAAAAAGAGAAAGAAAAGAAAGAAAGAAAAATCCATGTTTGTGTGGGTGGTGCCATCTATCATCATTTTAGAAAAAGATAAAATAAAAAAATTTCAATGCCCAGATTTTGGATAATTCTGGATTTAAGATGTTGTACTGTATATAATCAAAGTGTTATAAAGGTAAATAAATGTATGTTGTATGTTATTACAAGAAAATTGTTTTGAAAATAAAAGTCAATCAAACAACATAAATTTTTTAATCCAATTATATCGCTTTTTTTTTTTTTTTTTTTTTTTTTTACAAATATTAAATTTTTAACATTTTCAAGCTGAGCACTACTGAAACACAGAGGATATAAGATATTACTGCAAGACACAGGTCACAATTTAACAATGTTAAGAAATCAACTTAAGAATGTGAGTGCTCCATATTAGTTACACTGAAATGATATTTTTAATACTGAAAGATGCTATATAAAAAGGTAAGAAAGAATGGTTCAACCTTATTTACTTGCCTCTTCCTGACATGAAAATTTATTATTTTGTTTTCAAATTTCTATCAAAAAGTCGATATAATTTGGAAATGTTGATGTAGGATTATGAAGAAAACAGTTACAGATATAAGTTGAATTTTGCTAATTAAAATATTAAAAAGATAAATTAATTGTTTCTGAATGGAATGCAAATCTCAGTGTCGTTATGTGCTTTAGAATTTATCATATGCAACCATGTTTCTAATTTATTATACATGATTGTTTTACATCCATAAAAAATCAATGCTTAACACCAATAATCTTATCAAAAGATCGCACAAAATTAATTTTTTTAAGGATTATTTAAAATTATAAAATATATTGTTTTCTTCATCACTCAATATTTTGAATAATTTTATTTCTTCAGTAACAGTTTATGTTTATTTTATTATTTATTTAATGCAAATAAACAATATTTTAACACATCTGATGTAAGTTTATAATACAAAAATCAAGATATTATAGGTAAAACTCCCCCTTCCCCTCAAAAAGTTCAGTTTAATTGTTAAAAATTTCTCATTTTTTGAGTTATATCAGAAAAGAAAATATTGCATCCTCTGAAAAAAAAAAAAAAAAAAAAAAATGTGTATATTTGATCTAGAAAATGTTAAATTACATTTTTGTAATACAGATACATATTAAAAGTATTGTTGCAAATAGGGCTTTTTTTTTTTTTTTTTTTTTTGAACATAAAAAACTGGACAACAAAATACATCTCAGGACTGGCAAGTTTCTGCTAGTCCTGAGCAGAAAGCTGTTAGCCTTAATACAGCCCAAAACCACTAGTTACAATTAGCATGACAAAAACTAGTTGCTGCCAGTAAGTGGCAATAATTGGCAGGAACTAAGAAATAATGCAAATAAGAATCTCAAACTGCAATAATACATAAAATCCCCATAAGTATTTGATTTGTAAATATTCACATAAAAAATTTAAACAATTAAAACTAATGATTACAAATTTTATTCGAAGAAGAAATTTTTTTTAGAAACTGTTATATAGATATATTTTGCTTGTATTATAAATATAAATAGCTTCATGGTTAAAAACTATTTTAAAACTGTTTTTTTTTTTTTTTTAGTTTAGGAATGAACAAAACTGAAATGAACACCATCATGCTATGAATTCTTATCTTGCTGGATTAGTCTAAAATGAAGAAAAAAATATGTTTCATAAAATTTTCTTAGAAATAGTGAACACCACTAATTGCACTGGTATGAAATGTAGGGAAGAAATATATATATACACATATATATATATGAAATTTCTGCAGTACTGGAGGTTGAAAATTCGAAGATTAAATCAAAATGCTCTTACATTGTGCTCTCTCCGATCATAATAATAAATATAGTGTAAATGTGTTCTACAGATTTAACTAATTTAATATAGTCTTAGTAACCTGTAATTTTTCTACAATTCAGGGACAGTACATCATTTGTCTTCAAATCAATGTTTAAAAATATGGTCACCAAGTCCATATTGCAATTATAAAAATCAAAGATTATTTTTTACAGCTGTAACAATTTTATTATGGAACAATTTTCAGATTTTTTTTTTTTTTTTAAATAAAAGCTAATACCTGCTTTTTTGTCACCCTACAAGGTAAAAAAGGAAAATCCTTTTTCTAGTTTGCATTAAGCATTTTTCTTATTAGTAAGGCACAATGGATCTAAAAATATCAATTTGCTACATAGTGAACTTTATAAAATTACAACACTTACCAGTTTCTCTCTCTATCATTGTCAATTTCCTTCTACATGTTGTAATTTTTTGTGGTGTGAAAGAACAAAAATGGATGTAGCTCACAGCATAAAATGGACAAATATGGATATAATGGGTATAGACTTCCGCATAATTTGGAAATCAGATAAATACAGCTTTTATTGGTAATTGAACACACACACACACAAAAAGCAATAATTTTGGTTGTTTTAAAGTGAAATTTTCATGTATTTTAAAAATAATTTTTTTTAAAACACTTGAAATTTGTTGAGTGACAAGAAGTTATTGCACTTTAATGACTGCACAGTAAAATTGTTAGGTAACTCAGAAATTATCTAAAACTAATGCACTGGTTATAATGAAATTTTGCGCACTTCAAAATAGAATTGACTAGGACTTGAATAGGAAATTCTTTTCTTCGATTACAATTAATTGTACATATGTGGTGTAAAATATACTGAAATTTGTACTTTTTGTATAAAACTCTTCCGAAAATTCAAATTCACAGCTGCCAATTTTTCAGCTTTAAAAATAGGAAGATTTTTACTTGAAAATAGGAAGAAAAAAGGAAGATTTCGATTAAAGAATAGAAAAATTTAAAAACGACTATATTTTTCAACTATTTTAAGATAAATTTCATTTTTAGCGCAAAATATCTAACACTTCACAGTGAATTTAAACTTTAATAAAATAATAATAAAGTCCTTACAAGTTTCACTGGTAAGTTTGTACCATAATGAGAAATTAAAAAAAATTGTACTGTTGTATCCACATTGTACATTTCCTGTCTAATATTTTCAGCTACTGATATTATGAATCTTGTATAAGACCTGTGTTTAGTGATGTATGTATATTGAGGAAAAACAAATAGGTTCAATAAGTTCAATAATATTAAAGTCTAAAAATAATTACAGTAATTTCGCATATATAACCCTTGGCGGAAGGTAACCCACAGCATAAAAAAATTATTAAAAAATAATTATAACCGAAAGATACCCTGCACTTCTAAAATCATATGGTCGGCAATCACTGTTTATAATTTCAATATTAATTTCTATTATTTTTTTAATAATGAGTAGAAAAAGATACAAATAATAAACAAATATAGAAATAAATATAAATAATAAACAAATAAATTTACTTACCTATAATGAAAATGCAAGTAATCCTAACGTAGTATTAATTTTTCTATATATATAAATTACTATAAACTGCAGTAACTTCTAATGTTTAACACCTTTATTCTATTTATAAGAAAATTATAGATTAATAATAAATTTATTTACAAAATTCATTTAAATCAATCGAAATCGGATTCTTCCATATCAGAATTAAAATGTTGCAATATTGTTTGGAACAGTTCGTCTTCATCATCCTCGTTATCCTCCTCATCAAGTTCTTTTTCACTGTCCTCAATTTCATCATCATTACACGTTAATAATCCAGACTTCCGAAACAAAAATGAGACTGGTGTTGATTTTCTCGTTTTTCGCGATAGATACCCCGCGGGTTATATACATGAAATTACGGTATATATTTTAGGAATTTTAAGCATTTCTATCACTTTATTGGTTTAGAATACTAATAGATTCAACAAGTTCAGTATTTAAGTCTAGAAATAATTACTTATGTGAGAAATATTGAGCACTTCCATTGTATTATTTGTTTAGAATCTAATAAGACAATTTCATACTGAACATTGATTCTTTTGTTGTAGATTGAGAAAGCTCGAGCATCGGAGGACATTTGATCTATCATTGTCAGTAGATGGGGAAGAAGTAGAAGTGTGTGTGTGTGGGGAGGGGGGGGGGGGATAAAAAAATAATTACATGAGTGATAAATATTAAACAAGTTTACTTTTTTATAGGTTAAAACCGAATAAACCAAGTCAATGAATATTGACATTTATGCTGTGGATGGCAAATGATTGGTGAACAAATGACTTCTGCAGAGCATTTAATCACTGACTGTTAGTTACAGATAAGAAAAGGGGGGGGGGAGAGGAAATAATTAAACAAGCGAGAAATGATAAACAATTATATTTCTTTATAAGTTCTAGAATCTCATAAAGTAAGTTTAAAATCAATATGGATATGAATGTTGTGCATGGAGAAAGATTGGGAATTGGAAGGGCCATGGAGGATTTGATCTCCGATTATTATTTTATTTTTATTATTATTTTTTAATAAATGAACGATATTTGTGATGCTTTTCTGAAGGATCCCTTATAAACCAGAACCCACCTGTTGAACTTTCCAAATATTTTAATGAAAACTTTATAAAATACTTTTTCTAAATGTATTTCAATATACTAAAAAAAAAAAAAAAAAAGTTTTTTTTAGTTTTTGAAACCCATGTAAACCCCCCCCCCCCTTAAATAAAAAAAATTACACCTAAACTATCTTAATTTTTTTACACTATATATAAATTTTGTTAACGTATACCAATGAGTTTAAATAAACACTTTCATCAAATTTACTTATGAAGCAAGAAGTGTTGCCAAAATGTTTAACAAATTATGATCAAAATAGTCTAATGGGCATTTAAAATTATTACAGATTAATATATTGTATGTACCTCCAAAAAAATCTCTAATATTCATTGTAAAACAAAATAATCTTGACTCCTAATAGAGACACTGTCATGGGGCCAAATCATTGGCGACTTAATTACATGATCAAATGTCCCAAATCTTAGTGATGTCACAAAAAATAACACAACATATTTTAAAATATTCTTAAACGTATTATTTTTACAAATGGGAGAGGACAAGTATTTATTGTAAAAAGTAATGCCTAAATTTGGTATTTAAACTTTTGTTGGGACCACAAACATGTAACTCCTACATTGCTGCCAATATTGCCTTGAAAATAATAAAATAAAATTTAATAGTAAGAATTTCTTACCTGGTCTGTATGCAATCTTGTACAAAGATCTTATATAATCACATTCCCTCTGTAATAAAATTAATTAAATGAATTTACTATTGTGAATTTTATTTAAAAAAAATATATGAATAAAAAAAGATTTTTTTTTTAATAAAAGTTACAAAAATTTAGTATAATTTGTCAAAATGTTTATGTACATTCTTACTTATAATACATACACACACACACACACACACATATATATATACCATTCACACTTAATTATCTTTTGATAAAATATGGTGTAGCATTATTAGACTTAAAAAAAAAAAAAAAAAAAAAAAAAACTACAGTAAAAGATGGTCAAATATATTCCTAATACAAACTTACCACAAAAGTCTTCCCATTTCTACTTTTTACAGTCTCTATCAAGTCCTGTTTCTTTTCTAATGGCTCTCCTAACTGTAACGGTTCATCTTTTTCAATTGGTTCTTCCATTTCTAATTGATCATCATTTTCTAATAGCTCTTCTTTATTTAACAACTTTTTTCTCTTTTTTACAGTCCTTTTCGAATCCTGCTTCATTTCTAATGGTTCTTCTATTTCTAATCGATCATCGTTTTTTAATAGCTCTTCTTCTAATGATTTTTTCTTTTCTATAGATTCTTCCTTCTTTACAGTCCTTTTCAAGCCCTGTTTCTTTTGTAATGGTTTTCCTAACTGTAATGGCTCTTCCATTTCTAATAATTCATCTAATAGCTTTTTCTTTTCTATAGATTCTCTCTTTTTTACAGTCTTATTCAAACCCTGTTTCTTTTCTAATGTCTTTTCTATTTCTAATCGGTCATCATTTTCTAATAGCTCTTCTTTTTCTAATGATTTTTTCCTTTGTAACAACGTTTTCTTTTCCACAGATACTCTCTTTTTCACAGTCTTTGGTTCTTTCATTTCTAATAAATTGTTATTTCTTAATAGCTCATCTTTTTTCAATGGTTTTTTCTTTTGAAACATTCCTTTCTCCAAAGCCTCTCTCATTTTTATTGAATCTAATACTCTTCTCTTTACTTCCAAATATTTCTTTTCTAATGAATCTTTATCAAGCAACTTATTCTTACCTAACAAATCTCTATTTAATTTCGTTCTGATATCTCTATTTACCGAATTTTTGTTTTTTAACAAATCTGTCTGCCCTAATAGCTTTTTTTCCTTTAACGAATCTTTCTTATCTAACGAATCTTTCTTTTTAAATGAATTTTTCATTTCTATTGAATGGTTCTTCAGAAACGAATTTTTCTTATCTACTGACTTTTTGTTTTCTAATGCATCTGCAAATAATGTTTTCCTTGCTAATGATTTTTTACATTTTGACTCTCTCTTTTCTGGTGACTTCTCTAACTGTTTAGTATCTAAAAAAATAAATAAATAAATAAATAGTTACTTTCAAATTCATTTAATTTACAAAATTATAACAAACGTAACAATTATTTAAACATTATTCAGCATTTGGCCTATTTTATCTAACCAAATGATATAACTTTTTCTCCTATAACGGCTAAAAGTGCACAGTCCCATAATGGCTGTAAAACACTTGAGTCTGTTTGTTCCCCATCATGGCGATGATCATTATGTTCCTGGTTAGCTGCCAGTGCAGATGGACAAGTTACTTCGTCATTTAAGTAAAATGACGAGTTACATTTAATTAGTTGTCTAATGGTTTCTTTTTCACTCTCGGCAAGAAATTGGTTTTCCGTTTTCTTTCAAATATAATATCACACAATGGGTTAAATTTTAGTACTTTTCTAACATAATATTTCAAAAATTAAAGACCATAAGAGGTTATGTTTCTACTGATTGTGATAGAATTAGAATACATGTGAATCATATGAATTGAGCTAAACAAGGTATATTTATGTGTGAGAAAGATAAATTTCAATTTTCCAGATATTTACAATCAAATTTTTCTGAATTTTAAAAGACAATTCACATTTTCCCTGAGATTTCTACTAGGTTGGAGATTAAAACTTTAATTCTCTCAGCTCATTAATTCTAAAAGGTATTTGAAATTTAGAATTAATGAGCACCAAGGGAATCAATGTTCTTAATGAAGATATTTCTAAATCATCTATTGCTTCCCATTGCTGATCTGTTGCTGTTTTTACGAAGCTTTTTAGATCTTTAAAAATTAAATAAATAAAAATCTTGTTAATTTTTCTTCAATACTCACATAACTTCCTCTTGCTAAGTTTCTTTTGTTTCCTCCTCCCCCTTTTCCCCCCTATGGTCATATCTATTTATTTATAATACATTTTTTTTTTTTTTTTAAATCTTGTCACACCAGCATTTATACTGATTTTCAGTCTTATTTATTTTATTTTGTGCATTGCTGCTTTATTTGCTACACTTTACTTTACTCTTTGCCTAATGAAGGGTCATGGAACTATTTTGATCCGAAACAAATGTAGTTTTTTTTTGTTTGTTTTTTCTATGAAAGTAAGTCATTTTATTTTTACATAGAGAAATGGTTTTACCCTTAAGCACAGTATTTTGCTGCTTAGAAACATGCAAGTGGAGACATGTTATGAAAAATAACATTGCAATGACAAAAGTTTCACGTTTTCATGATATACAGTGAGTGGGTAAAGAAGTAAATAGGAGAAAAAAAAAATTTCCTTAACCAAACACTAAAATGAAAAGAAATTAACCTAAAAGAAAAAAATGCTTGATGAAAAGTTATATTTTTGCCGCAAGTT
The DNA here is from genome assembly GCA_963930645.1 of Salticus scenicus. Classification (NCBI taxonomy): domain Eukaryota; kingdom Metazoa; phylum Arthropoda; class Arachnida; order Araneae; family Salticidae; genus Salticus; species Salticus scenicus. The sequence continues at coordinate 199,630,667 of OZ005660.1, read as the reverse complement.
GACAAAACAGAAATAATTTACTGCTAATTAACAAAATTTATATTTAATTGCAATTACATACTGAAATATGCAAATATTTCTTTTGATAATTAATAAAATTTATGCATTCATCACAGCTGATTTCCAAAATGTATTATTACTAGCAAATCCGAATTTTTCCCAATTTCTCTTTATTTACCTTTGAAATTTGAAACTTATAAGTCTTATAGCAATTTCATCATCCAATTTAAATTTTAATCCATCAGAAGCCAAATTATTATTGGTTTTTGTAGGATGAAACGCTAATGATAGTTAAACCAAATCATCCAAAGAAACGTTTCAAAATAAAATTCATGTTTGACAACCCAGTTTTCATATTTCCCCAGGCAGGACACCTTTAGTATAGGACCCCTTTGGTGACTTTAAATTTTTGCCGCCATGCTGGTGATGCCTTTTAATTTTTTTAAAAATTATTATTTATTCATTTTGGCATAATTTTTTGTATATATAAGCACCTATTTTGATTATGCTTTTTAATTATTGCGTTTTTTTAGTCAAGTTATGACAAAAGTTCCTATTTTACCATGTTTTTATTAACTTGAATTCTTATTTGTTTGGCTAGTACAAATCTTACAATCGATTTTTAACTAACTTCCCTACTAGCTAGACATTTGAAACTTTCAGAATAGCTCAGAACCCAATGACAACATAATACTTTGAAGCCCGATTTTCTAATTTTTGTTAGTTTTCTTTTAATTAATTAAAATATGAAAATAATAACCTCCTAATAGCTTTAAAAATAGACATTAAAATATTAGCTATAATTTAATTGTTGCCAAAAAAATTTACAAGTTCACTTTCTTTCGACATAAAAATAAATACATTTAATTAAACGTGAACGTTAAAAAACTGTAAAAAGTTAAATTATGCATCTCACAAAAATTGACGTCATTATCACTAGAGCTGTACCGAGTACTCGGTATATATTTGGTACTCGGCTTACTCGGCCTATTTGCCGAGTACTCGGTACTCGGCCAAATTTAGGCTATGTATTCGGCCAATACCGAGTAGTTGTGAGAATTTCACTATTTTTATGCATTATTGAAAGAAATGTGTTAATGAGTGATATTTATAACTAAACTAAAAATATATGAAAATATAAATACAGAGTCATTATAATTAAAATTTTTGCTATAACAGCTTTCTCCAGTTAAAACGGGCTGTTACCAAGAGATGATTCATGATATGAGCTTTTAATTATAACTATCCTGTATGTATGTAATATCCATTATTTTATAAAAACTTAGTACGTAAAATTGTATCTATAAATCAGACAAAAATAAAATATCTTAGAAAAAAAAAAGAGCCCCTATGTAATATTAACACAAAATTTTAGTTATACATTTGTGCAAATAAAAGTAAGACACTTTCAAATCGGTAAGAAAAGATTGATTTTGAATTTTATACTATAAAATAATGTAAAAAACTATCACCTATTCGGATACAGTCTACCGTTGAGCAAAAGGTGCATTTATTTAGTATTTTAAGAACAAAAATAATGTGAAAAGAGGAGGGAACATTTAACCAAGTAAAAGCTTTTAAGGCATTTCTACGGTATATATGAAAATGGTAAATAACTAAAACGTTATTTAAAATGCATTTTCATAATCAAATCTGTTGTTTTACCAATTATGGCCCAAAACCCCCTATCGGTTTACATTTCTACGATCTGAAGATTAATGAAGCCGATCATGTTTGAAATTATAAAATATTTTAATGTTCCCCTTTCGTATGTAAATTTCATGTACCGTAAATTAAGTCTTAGTGCCTAGTAACTTTTATATTCTCTAAGAATTATCTGAGGATGATAATTCCGCATTTAAAAAAGATGTTAAGAATAAAATTATCAGTTATGGTTTTAGTAATCCACTATGCTGAAAGAATCAAAATATAGCAATGAACCTAATTATCTATATACACTACAAAAGTTCTGCATGAAAGCATGTTGTTTAAAATTTAACTAAATTTTATGTTCAAAAGCCTTTTTTTTTTTTTTTTTTAAGATGCATCAATTATTCTTTCTTACAACTACTCGGTACTCGGCCGAGTACTCGGTATTCGGCAACTCGGCCAAAGTGCTACTCGGTGCAGCACGAATTATCACTTTAAAAATCTTATACACATTGATAAAGTGCTCATGTAGTTCTATAGCTATGATTCAACAGAAAATTTAAAAACATGGTATATAAAAAGTTTTTTCTTCTTATAATTATTGTTCATGTATTTAAAGTATTGTTGGGTTTAAAATGATGCTTTCAAAGATTGTAAAGATGCAACTTTAAAAACAGATTTTTCTATAAAATGTCATCAGACAAATGTCGTCATTTGTTTAATTAGATCACTGAACTGAGTCCATGTGCTTAAACATTGCTTACGTATTATTCATTTTCTTTTTTAATAAATTATTTTTACAGGGTGATTTTGTACAGAAAAATATATAAGAAAGTCTTGTGGTAGCCACAACATACTAGTTTGCATTCGTTTTCATAGCACATTCCCAAAGTATTATTTAGCCCCAAATAAAAAAAAATTCTTTTCTAGCGCCCGGTTGGGGAAATATGTCATGATTTACGTATGATTACTTAAAAGGAATCTTTTACAAAATATGTTTACTTAAGATAAAATTTTGAGACGGGTTAATTTTGGACCAGGATTTGTTTTTAAATATAACCTCAGATGTTGTTCTTTTTAGTTGCTAAATGTTTAAAATAGTTGCTTAAATTTTTCAACTGATACCAAAATAGTTCCTTTTGCCTATATTTTGGCTAAAATAGTCACCATAGTTGCCTTTCCTTCAAAATAGTCTCTTTATATTTATCAAACTTGTTAATACCTTAAAACTTGTCCTTTTTATTTCCACTATGCATTTCGGGTGCATTCGCACCCATCTTCAGGTGACTTGTGACTCTCATCGTTGTTTGTGTTTTCGTTGGCTTCATTCTGGCTTCCTCTTTTCACTTCAATTCGTCTGTTTCGGATCTCATTGATTACATGGTTCCAGTTCCCGGGGATATTTACGTGTTCTCGTTCATTAACTGCTGTGGGGTTAGTAAGGATTTCGATAGCTTCTCTTTTAAAGGCGTAACTGTGGTTATTATAGGGAGCGATTTTTTTAGTTTTTATGGTGTTAATATTAATTGGCTTAGAGGAGTGGGTAGAGGCAAGTGCTGTAGATTGGCGGTTGTGTTTTAAATCGGCTATGTGTTCTTTCTCCCGTTCGTAAATTTTGCGTTTAGTTACTCCGATATAACAGGCCCACAGTTACGCCTTTAAAAGAGAAGCTATCGAAATCCTTACTAACCCTACAGCAGTTAATGAATGAGAACACGCAAATATCCCCGGGAACTGGAACCGTGTAATCAATGAGATCCGAAATAGACGAATTGAAGTTAAAAGAGGAAGCCAGAATGAAGCCGACGAAAACACAAACAACGATGAGAGTCACAAGTCACCTGAAGATGGGTGCGAATGCACCCGAAATGCATAGTGGAAATAAAAAGGACACGTTTTAAGGTATTAACAAGTTTGATAAATATAATTATCGTCCTAAAATTAAGTTTATTGAAATAGTCTCTTTAGTTGCCTTTTTAGTTGCCAGTGGCAGGCCTGGTAATGGAAGTAAAAATATGACCATCTACAAGCGTCAAATTTATAAACATACTCCATGGGCAAGTTTGTATATAAATTAAGTCAATAAACCAAAAAGCAAGTTATAACCTATATTAACATAAAATCAGTAAGTGGACTATTACAGCATGTAATTTAGTGCTATCCTTTTAAAGGAAAAGTTTAGTATACTAGTTTATATTTAAATAAACAATTAAAACTTACTTAATGATAATGGTCCATCCCCTTCATGAATATAGTCTGTGGTTATTGCCTGCTGAGATAGAACAACAACTGACAAGAATGGTGTAGGGACAAGTGGAGGTAACTTGGAAGAACGAGGAGCAGGAACCTTCTCCTCATCACTCTTTTTTACAAAACTCGCAAGATACCGATTTATAAATTCTTCAGTAATCAGATTTTTTGAATGACTTGAATTATTTAGATTACTTAACTGGTCTTTTGATGGATCTTTGTTTTCTTTATGCTGTCCTTTTGAATGACTTTGGCTTTTTGAATGATGCTTCTTTGAAAGATCTTGACTTTTCTGATGCTGTTCCTTTGAATGATGCTTCTTTGAAAGATCTTGGCTTTTCTGATGCTGTTCCTTTGAATAATTTAGGCTTTTTGAATGATCCTGGTACTTCTGATGCTGTTCCTTTGAATGACTTTGGCTTTTTGAATGATGCTTCTTTGAATGATCCTGGTATTTCTGACGCTGTTCCTTTGAAAGACCTTGGCTTTTTGAATGATACTTCTTTGAATGATCCTGGTATTTCTGGTGGTGTTTCTTTGAATGACTCAGAATTTTTGAATCATATTTCTTTAAATGATCTTGACTTTTTAGTTTCTGTTTTTCTGAATGATGTAGACTTTTTGACAGACAGCTATTTGAAAGACTTTGACTTTTTACTAGTTTATCTTTTAAAGGACTTGCACTTTTTGATGGCTGAACTTTTAAAGGACTAGGGCTATTCCCTAGTCGTCCCATCGAAGATCTCTGACTTTTTGTTGGTGTGCCTTTTAGGACACTAGGACTTTTAAACTGTCTTTCTTTTGAATGACATGGGCTTTTTATTTGTTGAATAAGATGTTCTGAGGGTTGACTCCTTAGACGACCAGGACATTTTGATTGCTTTGCCTTTAAATTACTTAGGCTCTCCCGATACTTTTCCTCTAACTCATCTGAGGCTTCTGAATGTTGTTCCCCTGATTCTGAAGTTGATTGACTTGGTGCCTACAATGAATTAATGCAAAAAATAAGCATATCATTTAACAAGAAACATTAAAAACCAAAAAATAATTTACATTTGTCAATTATCTTAGGTTACAGATACTCTAGATTTTGACTACAAAAAAAAAAAAAATTCCAGAATCAACAGAGATATGATGCATTAAATTGAAATGACACTCCAATTTTTTATAAAATGCCTGCTGCATCAGTTATTTCAAAGATTGAAATATAGCAGTTAAACAACTACACATGTATAAAGCCAAAAAACTGGGTATTTTCACCTGAATCATTAACATCACCAACCGCCATTTCTTTTCTTCTTAAATAACATGAATTTAGTCGAAATTATAGAACATTTCAACTACATTTTCAGCTGATTTTTTACCTTTTTTTTTAATGTCTTAATTTGCCATTCTCTGAATTACTAACTGCTGCTGCAGTTACTATCGGCTGAATGAAAATTAATGACAGACAATTGTAATAATAATAAGGAATTAACTTTCATGTTTTTTTTAAGATTTTGAGATGCTTGTTGTTTTTAACCTCTTCTAAAAATATTATATGTAAAAGATAAAATTATAAACTAGAAAAATTCACAAAACAAATACATTAAAATAAGATTAAAGATAAATTAGATAAGAAAAGCTTCAATAGAATTCACTTATACTAAAACTTCAGAAAATTGTTTGATGTTGCCATTATTGGCAAAATCTATAACCAAATGGAAAATTTACATTTAGCTTTTATGCATTCTGTAGTTTTAAATTTAAATGATTAAAATTTTTTGAAATCTGAATGTGTATTAATATATTACTTAACATAATAAAATATCAGCTGATGAATTAATGCTATAGATTCTATCAAATGGCCTTGAAAATCTATCACTGAACTTGAACTCATGACAGTATGCACAAAGTTAAACTTTTTGTTGAAAGCAGGCCCTAGGAAAGGGGAGGGAAGCTGGGACACTGCCACTGGGCCGGCCAAGCTAAATGGGGCCTGTGAATTTTAATCCTCTCATTAGCGGTGTAAAGAAAGAGGAGGTGGAGCTGATACAAACTAGAAACCCTGGATAATCTCAGAGATGCGACAAGTACCTACGCTATAAACGCTTGTCCAGATTCCCTCTTGCTAAAGTAACCCATTTTACAATACTTGACGCTAATCGCGCTTATGGTGATTTATCAGTATCAGTTTTTAAGGATATTCTTAAGCAAAGCAAAAAAAAAAAAATTCTTTTGTAATCAAACTAGCATACATTATGCATTATGTTACTTTCGTATTATTATTATTTTGAATTAAGATTACATTTCTACTTAAAAATAATCTACATTATCTATCGTACTGAATCTTAAAAATTTTATATTTTAATACTTTTTAAGTAGTTTTTAATAATATACGATGGTACCAAAGTCTAAAAATATATTTTTTTTTACATAAATTGATAATAAAAAATTATTTTTATTCACTTTTTAATATTTATTTTTATAAACTTTGTCCTTGTATTTAATGAAAAGAAAGTTCATCAGTATTATGATTAATTAGCAAAAATTTGTCAATTTAACAGTCAATTTGATTTGATAATTTTACTTGCAGGATTGTTGATTTTTTTTTATTTAAATCAAGATTTATTTGATTTTAATGATTTTTTTTTAAACTATTCATACATTATAGTACAACATTTATATTTTATTATGTATGTGTGTGTGCATGCACAATATCCACACTATCAATCATTTTGCTTAAAAATTATAAAAATATAAATATTTCTATGAAAAAAAATCCATGTAGGCATTCATTATCAAAATTGTTTATCATCATAGTATCTTCATAACACAAAGTAATTTCATAGCAAACACAAATGCAGTAGTATGAACCTCTCAACGAGAGACTTTGATTTTGTAGCTATAATAATCAGGGCTCGAAAATTATATTGCCTGGCATGCAAATATTTAGACAAAAATAACTTTCTAAAGAATTTTAAAATATAGCATCTTATCTAAAATTTTTACTTTCAATATAAATGTCAATACAGTAGAACCTCGTTAACGTGAATCTAAAGGGGGATAAAAAATCAGTTCATGTTATCAGTAATTGATCTTCATTTTTATGGGAATTGTGGAAATAGTTCATGTTAAAAGTAATTCGCGTTAACAAGGTTAGACTGTATAGATATAATGTCATTAAATTCTTTTCACTAGGTATGTGAATGTTTTTATTAATATGCATTTTAATAAAATATTTGGGCATGTAAAAATTTTGAGATTTTTCAAGCCCTTATAATAATGTATTGAAAATGTATTGAATTATGTATTCAATAATGTATTGAAATAAAAAAGTAAAATTTTACTCATGGTATGGAATGATTAAATAATTTTAGAAAAGGATAAATTTAATAGGAAAAATGACATCTTAATTGAAACATAGTATTTAGATAATTAAAATTTTACTCATAGTTTCTAACAAATAAAATAAAAAGAAAATGCAATTAAGAAAAAAAAAAGGATTATAGCCTAAAAAATTGTTACTTAGACTTAACAAATATCATTTGAAACAAGAAAATTTTTCAAACTTTACTGATTAACAAAATTCATATTTTCATTACCATCTTAATATTTTCACAATTCTTTTACTCTCTTTTATACGTAGTTAAATTAAAAAATTAGTGTTTTCATAAAAAAATTTTAGAGCCTTCTGAACTTATACTACAAGGTAAAAGACACCATTATTTTTAAAATATCATATCAGCCAATGCTAAATGATATCAGGGGTCAGTCCAGGTAAAAATTGGGACCCATTTGCTGCCCCCCTTCGCAAAATTCAAATCCATAAAATAGGTCCCTTCACAAAATTCAGATTCATAACAACAGCCTTTTCCACAAGATTTATTAAAAAAAAAAATGATTTTGTAAAAATTTTCCACGTTAACAGCATTATCTTTAATGAGTGTCTGTACTTGGTTCAATAATATGCTGTTAAATTGATATTAAACATTAGATAGAGTAACTGACTGTTAACGTGAAAGGTTTTGTGCAGGGTTGGCAGGTTTTTGACGCATGACAGTTTTTGACTGTTTAAACCACAGTTTAAACTGTCATGTAAAAAACCCTGTGTCAAAAACCTCACATTTTACACTTCTTGGTATATTTTAACAATGAAGTAGTCATATTTAGAGAAATAAAAAATTGTAGTTTTACAAAAGAGTGTTTAATTTATATGTCTCTCATGGTTAAAAATAATTCATAGAAGTGTATTATATGTTTCCTATGAATGCTAATGATTTCTATTTAAGTACAAAAAATTTATATTTATATCTTTACAAAAAACAAAAATTCGAACATAGGAATTTGTATATTCTAAGGTAAACTACTTATTGCGTTTTAAGTAATAAAAATTTTAGTCTTGATTTTTAAAAAATAAGCTCTACTAAATATATGATGATTGATAATTAAAAGGTGACATAAGTATTTTACTCCAATGAATGAAATTATTGTGCTATTAAATATTGCATCATGTTCTTTCATTTTGAGTTATAATGTTGCAGGATTAAAAATTTGAGGTATTGTATTGCATGACTAGTTGAACAAAATTTGAATATGAATTACATAATGCAATTTTAAATTAATTATTTTTAATGAAAGGGAAGGTGGACAGATCTCTTTCGTAAATTACTGCCTTAAAGGTATGAAAATCTGCATTTATATGCATCGAAATATAATATTAAATACATTAAAATTTCAAGTGAAGTCACTCCAGATTTTTTAGTGCTAACTCTAGGCTAATTTGGCTGGGTGCTGCACCTAGCGGCTCTTTCAAACACATTTTAGCACCCAGTGGCCTTTTTCCACCATTTATAGCACCCAGCGGCTCTTTTAAAAACATATTGGTACCAAATGATCTTTCTAATATTTTAAATGTCAGAAACCTTTAAATACTTTTCTTCCTGATATGTAACCTTCTAGCAATAGTTTTACAGCATTCCTGGATGGAAGAACAAATGCATATAGCCTACATATATTCATGTAAAATTAGTAACTTACTTTTGTCACATGCAAAAATCACAACATAGAAGACTGCAAATTATGCAAATAATACCCTTTTTGAAAATAGTTTGCCCTTTTTATTAAATTCCCCCTGGGGCTCTTTTATTATAGAGTCAGCATTATTTTTTGTTTTTTAAATTTGTTTGAAAGCTAAAAATTCATTGAAATTTAAGCACTTAACATAATTTTAAAAATTAACCTACCATTGAATTCACAAAGTAATAACCTAATAATACATTTAATATATTTTTTTTAAACTATAATAATGCTAAAGCGAAGTGGCAAAATTAATAATAATAATTAGTAGGAAAAATTTTAAAAGAAAAAAAAAAAATAATAATAAATTTTTTTATTCAATTAGTTTTAAAGAATTTTTATTATACTTAATTGTATCATTATAATTTACCACCTATATATGCAAATTTTTATAGCTTTAAGACAATTTACAAAAAAGATTTAAAATATTCCCTCTTTCCTTAAGGGAAAGAGGGACTTTTTCCTTTTAATTGAATTCCCTTTACACACCGCCACCGGAAGCCGAAGCAAATGTTATTCTATGGGAAATTTTTCTTTACAAATAATTTATTAACTAATACATATTTTTAAATTCTGTTTTCACATTCTAAAAATTCCCAGCTGTTAAATTGACAGACCTTTTTAAAAAAAATATTTTTTTAATTTTTTATATTTGATTTTGAAGCTGCAAAATACGAATTTTCAATATGTGAATTTTTTTTCATTTTGCAAATTCAAAATAAAAAAATTAAAAATAAAAAAGATACATTTTTAAAAAAGGTCCGTCAGTTTAACAGTTGGGAATTTTCTGAATGTGAAAACAGAATTTAAAAATATGTATTAGTTAATAAGTTATTTGTAAAGAAAATTTCCCCATAGAATAATGTTGGTTCGGGCTTCCGGCGACGGTAAGTAAAGAGGGCCGTTAAGATGATGCATTGATATAACATTTCTTTTTTTTTTTTCTTTCTAGAAAAATATTATATATATATATATATACAGATAATGAATGTTGATTTATGTACTTAGTACATTGCAACTTAAAAATAGGCATAAAATCATTTAACATTATAGTTTAGATTTTTCACAAATGGTTTTCGACAGTTTTTGACGGTTTAAACCAGTTTTTGACAGTTTAAACCAGTTTTTGACGTCAAAAAACCAACCCTGGTTTTGTGCGACAATTCTTTTTATCTCAAAAAGAAATAAATTTTCACAAAAATGGGCCCCAAAAATTAAAACCTGGACCAACCCTTGGATATAAATTGGTATGAAAGCCATATATATATATAAAATCACTTTAAAACATCACACATCTTATTTGAAAAAATACAAATATTACATTATGTCTTTATTTATTAAAAATAAAAATAAATTTGTGAACTAAATTTCCAACTTGTAAAATCTCCTCCATGCCTATTATATATTCCCTAATTAAAATAATGCTTAGATTTGTTGAGTAGATTATATTGTGATAATTAGAAGTAGAGCTGTACCGGGTACTCGGTATATACTTGTCACTCGGCTTACTCGGGCTATTTGCCGAGTACTCGGTACTCGGCCAAATTTAGTCTATGTATTTGGCCAACACCGAGTAGTTGTCAGAATGTCACTATTTTTATGCATTATTGAAAGATATATCTTAATGAGAGATATTTATTTTATAACTAAACTAAAAAAATATGAAAATATAAATACAGAAACATTATAATTAAAATTTTTGCTATAACAGCTTTCTGTAGTTAACCCGTTAATGTGCGCTGTCCTCGCTGCGAGGACGCAAAATTTAAGATCCAGCTGCAAAAATTCATCCTGGAAATTTTTTAGCAAAAATTTATGTTTATAACATAGCAGAAAAGGCTGGTTTTTTTCAACCATAAAATTTAAAATTTCTTTTAGTTTAATTTAGTTCATGAATTCTGGTGGCAGTATAATTTAAATGATTCGAATTGTCTTGCGCTGCAAAGGGTTAAAACGGGCTGTTACCAAACTTAGTATAAAGATGATTCATGATATGAGCTTTTAATCATAACAATCTTGTATGAATGTAATATGCATTATTTTATAAAAACTTAATACATGAAATTGTACCTATAAATCAGACAAAAATAAAATATATAAAAAAAAAAGAACCTCCATGTAATATTAACACAAAATTTTCGGTATACATTTGTGCAAATCAGTAAGAAAAGATTGATTTTGAATTTTATACTATAAAATAACGTAAAAAACTATCCCCTATTCGGATACGGTCTACCGTTGAGCAAAAGGTGCATTTATTTAGTATCTTAAGAACAAATAATAATAATAATAATGTGAAAAGAGGAGGGGGCATTTAACCGAGTAAAGGCTTTTATGGCATTTTACGTTATATATAAAAAAGGTAAATACACTAAAACGTTATTTAAAACTTATTTTCATAATCAAATCTGTTGTTTTGCAAATTATGGCCCAAAACCACCTGTCATTTTACATTTCTATGATCTGAAGATTAATGAAGCCTATCATGTTTGAAATTATAAAATATTTTAATGTTCCCCTTTCATATGTGAATTTCATGTATCTTAAATTAAGCCTTGGTGCCTAGTAACTTTTATATTCTCTAAGAATTATCTGAGGATTTCGCATCTAAAAAAGATGTTAAGAATAAAGTTAACAGTTATGGTTTTAGTAATCCACTATGCTGAAAGTATCAAAATATAGCAATGAACCTAATTATGTATATACACTACAAAAGTTCTGCATTAAAGCATGCTATTTACCATTTAACTAAATTTTATGTTCAAAAGCTTTTTTCTTTAATTTTAAGATATGCAAATTTTTTCATATTATGCATCAATTATTCTTTCTTACAACTACTCGTTACTCGGCCGAGTAGTAAAAGACCGAGTACTCAGTATTCGGCTACTTGGTGCAGCACTAATTAGAAGATAAAAAATATGTAATGTGAAATGAATATAACAGAAATCTTGAAATAAAAATAAACCTGTGGAAGCAATGAAATGTAGTTTATATACAAGTAACCCCAGAAGAACATGATGAATTGGTTCAGTGTTCTTTAAAACTGTTGTACGCGATGACAGAAAAAAAAAAAAAAAGATTTCATTAAAAAAAAAAAAGATTTCATTAAAAAAATTTTTATTTTTTGAATTAATATTGGTAAGCACTTCTAAGAAATCTTATATGTAATGATGCATATTCTCTTATTTTTTCTTCATTCTTTTTTATTGTACGAATAGTAGCGTCATTCAAGCTCTCTACCTTTGCAACAACTGGTAATTTTTCTCCTTTCTATAGTTGGTTCAAAATTTGTACTTTCTGCAGACATTTTGTAAATTAAGGATTTAAATAAACAACTTGGTTGAAAATATTAAAAATTTGAAACTCAGGATATACTACACTTTATGCTCAAATGAGTTCAAACTTCCATTTAAGGAAAATTTCAACAGGGTTGACACTCAAATAGCAGAATGAAATTTCCTGACTTTTCCAGACGTGTTCTAAGAAAATTTCAGTCTAGCCATATATTGTGCATTGGTTGTATTGAGGGCAAAGTAATTATGGTACCACTGGAAAACACAAAATTTACATATTACTTTGACCTAAGGAGAGATTGCCCACCATGTGGGGTCTTTCTAAGAGGTCTTGTTTTAAAAAAATGGCGGAAGCTAAGAAAAAAAAAAAAAAAAAAAAAAAAAAAAACAAGAAAAGCGACTCTACGGTGGAGGAAAAATTCGTTTTTTTTTTTTTTGGCACTCGTATGAAATTCCTTGACTTTTCCAGATTTTGGCTAAAAAATACAAATTCCCTGACTTATATGGTCAATTTTCAAATTCCATGACTATTCCAGGTTTTCCAGGTAGCGTGGCATCCCTGTTTCAATAAATTTATCAAATTTATACAAAAAAAAATTATGGTTGACGAGTATTTCCTTTATTTTTCACAAAATAATATAATGGGTAAAAGTAAAAACAACATGGAATTTCAAAGAAATATCGCAACGAAATTTGAATTACATACTTACATATACATTTGTAAGTAATGTGTATTTATTTCAATTAAAATGGAATGGAATTAAGAATTCATAGACATGATTTTTCAAATTTTGTGATAAAAGTTATAATTCCCTTAAAATTCTGAACAATTTTGCCTTTTTAAAATGTATTTTAAAAATGATTACTTAAAATTTACATTAAAAGCTACTAAAAACCATTTTTAAAATCTCCTTATGCTTCACCTTAAGCAGAAGGTGATTTTAAAATGGCATCATTTAGTAGTTTTTAATGTAAGTTTTACCTTTGATCATAACTCTTTATTTTATGAAATAAATGACATATTTAGAAATAATTTACATCAAATAATATATATAATTTATTCTTTTTCAAAAGAATTACTTGAAAATTGTGTAGTTTGAAACTGTGTAATTCAGGGGAAGTACAAATAAAATAGCTTAAAGTTATACAACTTATACAAGATGCTCTGATAATCGGTGTATGAATTGAATGTTTAAGGCAAATACCATTTAATTTTTGTTTGTGTCCACCTATATTGATAACTAAATCAAAAAAGTATATATATATATATATATATATATATATACACATAGGTGTCAACATTTAAAAAAATCTGGGGGGGGGCGAGTTTCAGTGGAGCTATGTTCAAATAAGATTTAAAAAACTTTAGAATTTATATATATCGCATGTGATACCCCTCATGTGGGCCCCTCGCATGTGATACCAACAATACGGCAATTAAAATGCATTCTTTATAAAAATTTTAACTTTCTATAAAGGGAAAAACACAACTGATTTAATTGTGAAGCAATGAACAAAATAATGAAACAAATCAGTAGGCAAGAAAAAGAAAAATTTAATCCGAACTGATATCAATCTTATCAAAAAGTAATAAGGAAGGTATGACTCATATCACTCATATAGCCCACGCACGGGGTATTTCTTTGAAGCATCGATATTTCGATTTATATTGATATAAAGCCCAGTAGGTCCCACGCGTGTCCGATCAACAACGTAGGAGTTAAAAAAAAATCTGCACAGGCAAATTTTTGTCACTTAGTCAGCCTGGGAGACTTCTTTCCGGGGAGGCTGCCCCCCCGAAGATTTAAAAGTGGGGGGGGGGGGGGGCAAGCCCCCCCTGTAGTTTACGCCTATGTATATATACATATAGGTATGTATTATATGATTTGAGATTAAGTGAAACTGGATGAAACATGTGAATATAAGATAATAAAAGAAAGAACTACTTTTGTTTCAATAAAAGTAACATCAGGCAAACTTACTGCACATTAGAAATTTTGTTCTTTTTGTTCATGACTTTTGATAGAATCAAAATTTAATTAATATATATATATATATATATATGTTTGTACTAACTTAGTATTTTTATACAATAAAAATTCAAAAATCATTGTTTTCTGATGATTCTGTATAAATATGTTAAAACAATACATGTACAGTATTATCAGTTTTATTGATCAAAAATGCTTGTTTAGTATTTGCTAACCAGGGTTCCCCTTTGAGCCTTTGAGAAGGGCGTCGCGCCCTGCCTGCCCTTTAAATTTTTATAAGCGCCCTAACTGCCCTTTAAAGTACAAAAATGCGCCCTTCTTGCCCAAAAAACGCACCCTTTATGCCCGAAAATCGCGCCCTTCTTGCTCCCAAATTTAACCACCACGACCCAAAATAGGGCATTTTCAACCCCTTTTTAAATATTCTTAGTGCTTTATTAATACAAATTTTCTTTCTAAAAGCTTTTTCACTTTTTTGTGTGGTCTACTTATTGCAAAAGCGAGTTGACACTTAGCAGGTGTGTAAACTATTTATCAGCGTAAACATAGTTGCCGCGGAACTTCTTCAAATGACCCTGCTGCCTGCTGGCTTCATAGACCTTATATATAAGGTCTATGGCTGGCTTAAGTCCGGTTTCCATTTGCGCTCACTGGGCGCTTTCTATTCAGAATCCTTTGATGTGGTTAGGCTAGCTCATTCTAGCTCACTGCCTTCGGACGGGCTGTTTCTAACCCCCTGCTGAGATAATTGAGGGGCCGGGAGGCAGATATCTTTGTCAATTTTGCATGCTTTCCTTTGAGTTAACTGCGCGATCTGATAAGAAAGGGCTACAACTGATGACAAGACATTTGGCTCTTTGTGTCGGAAGCGTGATTAATGACGTTTTGAGCATTGATCTTGAGCTCAAGTCGAAACTGGCCTAGGGTGGGGTGGGGAACAGACAAAATGCCTCCTCGTTGTTAGCAGAAAGAGAAGGGGGAAAATGTGGAAGATTTTGCTCTTTTCTTTTCCAATAATCCTTTTGCGACCTCGTTTTCCCCCTTACCCCCTCCGATTTTCCAGAAATTAAAAAAAAAACTGGCAGTGTCCAATCTCTTTTTTTCGCGCTGTATTTTTATTTCTTTAGCACAGACAAGGATATCTTTATCTGTGTTATTTAGTAAATAGTAAGGACGTTAAGTATTCGGAGGAAGCGCAAAAAAGAAAAAAGAAAAGAAAAAAAAAAAAAAAAAAAGCATACTTTTTTACAAATTTCGGGTAAGATTTCAATTTCGTACTTTTTATTTAATAAGTAGGACTTGATAAATTTTAAAATACTTGGTAGCCAGGAAAAAATTTAATATAAAAAAAAAATCAATTTTAACTGTATTCTTTACTAAAGATGACTTGTTGGATTGTGTCAATTTGTGAACGAAATTAATAAAATTTAAGTATTCATAATTAACTTTAAAACAGATACTTTTTTTTTTTCCTTTAACGATTTAAAAAAAATACGCGTAGTTTTTAAGGGCATTAACAACAGTTTGAAAAGTAGTTATTCTTACACGATGAATTTTTAAGAATTTTGAATAGAATTCTGACTTAAACAATAGCCCCCCCCCCCCCAAAAAAAAAAAAAAAGATTATTTTTGGACAATAAGAAAAAAATATTATGAAATGAAAACATCAGCAATGAGTAAAAAGTTGCAGAGTCCGCATAGCTCCTACTTTTACAAACACACACACAGCCTATTTTTCAGAAACTCTTAATCTATTTCTTATTTTTTCACACATCTGAACAGAGATTGCGGCATAATCCGATCTTTTTCTTTATAAATTTTCGATCTTGCCTTTAACTAACCAACAACTGCCTCATAAATCATGATTTTTTCTTTTTTTTTTTTTTTTTTTAATCTTTGAAATCGCGTTAACATAACAAAATCTACTTACTTTTACGATCTGGCTGAAGAATCACAAAAATCATCGTTAAGTTCAATCTCATAAATAAGTTAAAAAAAAAAAAAAAAAAACATTGACTCAGGAAAGAGAAGTGTTTGTTTACATTAGATGAAAAACCGCAATCAATCAGAATCAAAAGCTGAAAGAAGGGCGAATGAAAAGGAAATTTAGATTGTGCAGTGCTTTGATTTTTTTTACACGATAATCAGACGAGGATATTCTATTTATTTGTGACAATAGCAAAAGTTCAGTTATTTTAATGATAAAAATTATAAATAAATAAAATAAAAACTTCCTGACGTAAAATAATTATTTGATAATGGATTTAACTTCTAACGGTGATGTTGTGGTATACAGGTTTAAGGCTGCTCGACTGCGCGAAAGTCCTAGACCTGGGAGATATGCCTTTCGTTAGAGACTTTTTAAGTTGTTTTAATTCGTATTCGCGCATTTCGGAGTCAAAGACGGAAACTCCGACGTTTCATAGGCGGAGTGTCTACCATTGTAGAAAGAAAAAGAATATTTTTTATGATTTTTATTGGGATAATTGAATATATGATAACTCAGTTTTTACAGTGTGGGGCCATTCTAAGAAAATTACAAATATGAAACGGATATTTCACCAAGAATTGGCACAAAAATTTCACTTAAAACCTGACTCTTCACGAAAATCATACGAATTAATTGCACATTTAGAGATGAGCTAAATCAAAACATTTAATTTTAAAGAAATCAGGCACCAAAAATCAAAGACTTCTGAATTAAGATTAAATATTTTAGTATTTTTGGAAAATTTTGAAATTTGTGTAAAAATGATCTCACATTTCGGTAATCAGTCACAAAATTATTACAAATATCACAAATCATAAAAAAAAAAAAAAAAAAAAAAAAAAATACATCGATTAACGTAAAATTAAAGCCTATCTTAGCTGTTGCTATTAAACATAAATTTTAAAAATTAACGGCAAAATGATTAACATACTTCCGCTATCGGCTAATAAAAATATTGTGAATTTAGAAAGTCAGCTTTTTATAAAAGCGCGGATTTTATTAACATCGGAATAATAAAGTATTTCATAAATAGTTGCAATTAAACGTAAATTTTCGAAAGTTAGCGGTGGAATCGAAATGATCCTGTATTTCCGAAATCGGCTGCAAAATTACTGCATATTTTGAGATTAAACTATGAAAACAGCTCAAATTTTATCGATTAATGACGGAATAGATAATTATTTGGAAATTCAGCTTTGAAAACAACGTGATTTTAATCTTAGCATCAAAATAATAGAGTATTTTTATTTTTATTCTTACAGTTTCCTTTTTATTTTCTTCTATATTTAATAGAAGAAAGTACTGGATTCGTAAAAATTTTCGACTTCCGGTTTTCGACGGATTTACACGTTTTGAGAGGTCTAGAACACAATTTGACCATTTTTAGACAATGTCTGTCTGTGTGTGTATGTGTAATAAAAATTTTGTGGCAACTGTATCTCCGGAACTACAGCTCAGAATTGTACATAAATTTATATGTGGATACACCTTGACCTAAATTAGTGCCTATCAACTTTTGGTGAAAATCGCTCAACAGGTGGCGCTGCTATACACGATTTCCGCAATTTAAGGGAGGCTATATCTCAGGTTCTGTTGCATCTAATTGAACAAAACTTGATTATATAAGAAGGTCATTATGAGACATTATGCTAATTCAATGTAAATGCTTATCGGCCAACAGGTTGTGCTGCTATACAGCGATTTCTGCAATTTATGGGAAGACTATATCTCAGGAACTACTGCACAAAATTGCATATAAATTTATATGTAAATGCACCTTGATATAAATTAGTATCTATCAACTTTTAGTGTCAAACACTCAACAGGTGGCGCTGCTGCAGTGTTTTCTGCAATTTAAGGAAAGTCTATATCTCAGGTTCTATTGGGTATAATCAAACAAAACTTGATATGTGCGAAGGCCATTATCAGACATTATGCTAATTCAAATTGGATGCTTATAGACCAATAGATGGCGCTGCTATACTGGAAATTTCCTCGATAATGGGAAGGCTATATCTCAGTTTCAGTTTGTATGGCACATAACTGTACGAAATATGATATGTGGGATAACCATTATAAAAGCATATTTTTAAGATGTTATTTATAGACAATAAAGCTCTTTCTTTGGATATTTAGTGTTAGATTTCTCTAAGATGAAAATCATTTGCATTCATCATGTTAGATAATTTTAATAAATAATAGTTTTAATAAATTATTTGTCCTTAGTGAATTTGTATAGGAAAATACAGAAGAAAGTCTTGTGGTGGCCACAACATACTATTTTTTTTTTTCCACGAAAAAAATATATTAACCTGTGATAATCTTTGATGGTTAGATAATGCAGTGTTCAAAATTATTAGGAGCGACCTCTGATTTTCATACTAGTTATTTTGTTTTTATAGAAATTTCTCATTTTGGGTGTTGAATTTGCCTTATATGTATTAAGAACTGTATAAATATAACTCATTATAGGTACAAATAAGTACTTTTAATAATAACCTATATAAGTTTTCCTCCATTATTCATTCTACAGCCAAGTAACAGTTTCCAGGGATTTTGCATGTTGGGTAGTTTTATCCCTAAAAGTTGTAGGAGCTACATTTTTAGAGATCAAATTTCAAAAGAATATTTCATTTGCCATTATTGAAATTCAGCAAACAAAGTGAGTAAATTCCAGGGATCTACCAAATTTACCAACTGATAGTAACATTAGAAATTGGCAATAATACCTAAAAAATTGGAAACTATTAGAAAAAATAGCATTAATTAATTAAATCGAACTTTTTATCACTACAGTTTGATTAGAATGTTTAATATTTTTCTTTAATAATCACTAAAAAAGGTCTTTGGTTTTTATCTTAAGAAATTTGCAAAAATCTTATTAAAGGTAATTTTTATTATAGCTCTTTACTTTCATTTCAACATTTATAAGATTTTCAAGAGCTTTTGCATATTTTTCAGGAAACAATTTTAATACTTTTTATTAGGTTTAATAGTTAAAGATAAAAGTAACTATAGTTAAAGATAAAAGAATGTGAAAAAATAAATTTATTTAATATTTGCTGACTAATTTGTGCATTTAGTGAAAATTCACTATATTTTCAGAAGGGGGGGGGGGGGGGGGCGAAAATTGCTGATTGCTTAACAACTGCATTTATAAATTTGATAAAATTGTTTGTAATTTTGGTGGCTATTTTTTGCGAAGTGATATGCCCTTTTTTATAAAAATGTGCCCTTTTTCATTCTCCACAAATGTGCCCTCTTTTTATAGCACCCTCCTGCCCCTTTTTCCTTGGTACCAGCACCCTGCCCTTTTTCAAACCTAGGGGGAACTCTGGCTAAACTATATATGTTCTCATATAAAACAAAATAATATACTATACATTATTAACTTTTTGGAAAAAGAAATTCTATTTTCGCCCATTTAGCCCAAAAAACCCGGGTTTTCTATCCATAAACCCCGGGTTTTTTTAATAAAACCCACTTGGACTGGGTTTTTTATAATCCTGATATTTGTTGGTGGGCCCGCCCAGAAAAACCCGGGCGGGTTTTTCTGGGCTGGGGCCAGTTTGCCAACCCTGATGTAGATATCCAAAACATACATTTCCAAAGGTTATATTAATAAGTATGAAAACGTAGCAAAATTATTTATTAATATAACTGAATTAACATTAATAGGGGCTGATTCAGAAAAAAAAAAAAATGGGACCTTTATTTGCCCCTAACAAAGATTAATTCCATAAAATTGGCCTATCTGTATTATAACACATAAAAAAAGACTGAATTCAGTCAATAGACTGAAAACTTTCACCCATGGCCGCGAGCAGTTTTTTTTTTATTACTGCAGATAAAAACTGTTTGCAAGCTGTTTTTCTGTGTCCGCGACTATGTTGCCGTGTTTCTGCCACTGAGACACATACATAATATACTATAACTATATATTTTTTACTACATTTATTATACTTTAATTGCCCTTTTTTTTTTCTCCTCCACATGCTTACTTGAATTATTACCATTTTCTATGCATTACAGATTAAAATTTTAGTTCAGAATAGCAAACTAAAAACACATAAAATCTACACACAGTCTCTGATTCAAAGTCGTGTGGATTTTTGGGAGTGCACTCTACTTTGAAATTTAAAAGTTATCCTCAATAAAATAAACTACATTTCTACTGTCCTCAATTAAATAAATAAAAATGCAAGTTGAGAGAAGGCTTACACATTTTTCTTTTTTTTTTCTATTCAGTTGACGGTAATATAATGTCGATTTTTTTTAAGAACGTCATTTTTTTTTTAAATAAAGGAAAATTTAGTTCATTTTACTGACAACTCTTCAAATGTACATAATATTTGTTCCATGGTTCATACACTTAGGGGTAAAAAAAATCCAAGGACTTTTTAAGTACTTTTCAAGTACTTTCCAGGAAGTTTTCAAGCAGGATTTTAGATGCATCCGTCCACACACACCTTTTTTTGGAGGGGGGAGGGAATTACCTACTTAAATACTCAGTATCAAATGTATTTATTTTATTTATTTATTAACATAACTAAGGGGCTCTGCCTCCTGCTCATTCCACTTACCTTGCTTTTTTAACCCCTGCAGGGCTTTTCCTACCTGCTCTCTGTTTCCTATGCAATAAATAATATAAATAGTGCATTTTATAAAACACAAACAGAAAAATATTATAGAAATCCCCATATTCAATGCCGGATTGAACTAACATTTAATTGCACTTAAAAAATAAATAAATAAGATAAAATAAAATATGTTAAAAATCAGTAACGTATTTTTTCAGAATAGAAGAAAATTCGTTATATCTAGACCACTTTCTACTACAGATTTAATATATGACCCCGTTTGGCAACTTTAAATTTTTTTTCACTATTTGACGATGACTTTTTTGATAACTGTTTGTTTAAAAAAAATCTAGTCTATTTTTTCTAATGCTTATAATTTTTAAAAAATTGAAATTCAAGTACTTTTTAACATATTACAGGAATTTTCAAGCACTTTTAAGCACTTGAAAATGAAACTTTTTTTTTTCAAGCACTTTTAAAAGTGTACGAACCATGTGTTCGAGGTTTCTCATACAACTACCATAATTTTCGGCTGATTAACTGATAAAAAAGATGAAAATGCACGAGGGGCATATTGATATGCTGATGCATACTATTGGTTTACTATTCAGTTGAGCCATGGTTTTAACTTTCATTTTTTATTCTATTTAAAGAAAAATAAAACATAAGTTTGATTTTTCACTCAACAGATGGTGCCATCAAACACTAATATTCTAAATCCCGTGCAGAACTTACATTTTATTTGAATGTGGGATCTAGTTAAGAATGAGCAATGGTCGCTAAATAGGTGATAAAACTACTAAATGTCTTTTTCTTGGAAAAATGCACACAAGGAAAACAATGCAATATCCTGCTGGCATCATTGAAATCTGAAATAGAGCCAAGGCTCATTCTTAACTAGATCCAGAAAGTGTTCATATGAGATAAACAATTTTAGTTAAAAAAAATTATAAACTAATTAAAATCTAATGAAATATATATATTTTAAAGTATATTCTTTTTTATATCATCAAGTTTCATTGAAATCTATAATGGCCAGGTTGGGCAGCTGGTCGTTTTGGCACAGAATGACCTATGTATTTCAACTATATTTAGCCACGTGTACTAGGTTTTAAGACATACAGAATGTAATGCAAAACTCTATAAGAAAAATACTTTGCAATCATGTCTTAAAGAAAGATATGAAATTTTATAATAATTTTTTGTCTAGTGAAGAATAAGCGATGGTCGCCAAATAAACGATAATGGTGATGGGTGATTTTCGCCAAATTACATTCAAGGTACTGTTCGCATCGTTCAAATTTGAAATCACGCCAAGGTCATTGCTTATGCTTTTGACTAGACCCATAATTTTAAATATTATAATCCATTTTTTTATATTTTTATATAAAATAGTAATTCACATTTAAATATTTAAAGAAATATTATAATTTTAAATAACGTCTAGAGAACATTCTCATACAAATCTCTATGCACAGATAAATCAACACAAATGCGTATTACTTCAAAATAAATATATTTTAAAAATATTATATCAAAATAAGTGCATGTATTTTATTAAAACTGGTGTAATGTGTGTGTTTCTTTACACAGAGTTAAATATGTAGTGTGGCCGAATAATGAGCATGATTCGGCCTGTAATAACAATTTATGTTGTGAATATTCTTTTAACAACTATTATTATATAAAATATTGTCATTAAGTTATGCACAATGGTACCTTATAATAAAACATAGTAGAAATTTATATTTAATTTAAAAGTTTGTGTGCATTGACCCTTTGGAAACATAAATCATACAACAATTAATAATATATTCTATTTAAATTGGAAGTTGTAAGAAATAAGTTACATTACATTATATGTAGTTAACAATTTAATTATATGAACAGCTTTAGTTGCTTTAAAATGAAGCTATTAAAATATTGCATGAAACATTCTTTAAATATTTCTAGCTTTGAATCTTAGCCATAGTCATATATAGTCAATAATCAAGATTAACAGTAACCTAGGATTATAAAACATGCAGAGAATTGTTAAAAAATAAATAAAAGCTGATTTTCTTTTCTTTCTTTTTTTTATAAATAAGAATATGAGGAGGGTGCCTATTACTTGCACATCCACCCTAGATCTAAATTCTAAATATTTATTCCAGATAATTAAATATATAATATGCATTTAAAAAAAGAAGAAAAATCACGAAAATTGAAATCAGGATTGAAACAATTAGTGGGTATTACTTTGATGCAGGGTTGTATCGGTTTTAACCATAGGGGTTTTAACCAGTGGTTTTAACCGTCCTGGTCGATATCAGTTTTGACCACTGAAATTCATTATTGAATTTATTTATTACCAATCAAGGTCAGAAATTAGAATCTGCTACCAATGAAATATATCTTAGTATCATATGTTAAAACTAAGTAAACATTTGTTAAAAATGTCATAACATAGGAATGTCGTAACACAAATAATATCACCAAGAAACAACACAATTGTTTTAATTAATTTTTACACAAACTCTTTTTTGGAATTTATATTCAATTTCAACTCATGTTTTTAACTGAAATTAATGTTTTGTTTTTAACTACAATTCATGTGTTGTGTTATGATTTTAACTGCAACTCATGTGTTTCAAAGAAGATACCTATTTCATCTTCCTTCATGTTTTTAACTGTAACTGGTTTATATTTTTATATTGCATGGTCCATTTTTAAATTTCTAACATTATTATTATATTAGTATTATTATTTTTAATGAATTGTTGTTTTCATTACTTAATAAGTTATTTTTAATTGCAAAAACAATTATTATTAAAATTAAAGCTGTTTAAAACCATTTTTAACAGTGCTGACCATTTTTGACCATTTTCAGACGGTTAAAACCATTTTTGACCAGCGTCCTGGTCAAAATCAGTTTTGACCGGTCAAAATTACAACCCTGCTTTGATGGAAAAGTACCAATTCATATAAGAAATTTTATACTTACATTATCAATTAAAAATTGCTCTATGAATAAATCGTCAATCAGAATCTCTTCAACTGGTTCATCTATACTGGATAAAAAAGCTAACATGGACTCATTAGTATCATTGGGTACATTTTCTGAAGGGAATCCTGAATCCCTCGCATTACCAGAAACAATTTCCAAAGAAAAGCGCGAATCACTCATAGCACTAGATAAATTTGCAGAAGAAACCGCTGAATCACCCATATCACTACCAACTAATTTTTCTGTATCAGAAACAGTCTTTTATTGGGAATTTACTAAATCACGACAAATATTGGTGGTTTTACAGGGAGATCTGCCTATTCCAGAATCTACATCATCAGAGAGTTCATCACTAGAAGAATGTTCTACGGATAAATAAACAGATGGAAACGGAATTTTAAATTTATCACTATGTTAATTTTCAGATTTAACAATTTTAGCTGTAACTTTACCAAACACTTCCACCTTTAAAGTGGTGGCACATTTCCATAGAGCTAGTAAGTATGCCTGTGGGACATAAATTTCACCATCATACATAAATTGAATGATATATTTCAGTTCAACATATCTAATATCTTGAAATTATCGTGCTGACAAGGATTTTCTTCAAATAATGACTTAAATAAATCACTACACTTTGAAAGAAGTAGTTTGTGAACCTTGAAAGTTTTTCCAACACAAACAACCGGTCGATAGAAGAGTTCGGGCAGCTTTAATGATCGACAAGGAGCAATTCCATTTTACATGAAGTAGTTGAGACATGACGATAGATCTGCAATCTATTACGCACTATTACAAAGAAATTACGCATTTTAAAATACGCAGTGGAAAGTTCAACTTAGCATAGTTGTTTACAAGAGAAGGATTCAGCCATTTTACGCACCGCACGCACGTTATTTATTTTACGATTACGATAACGATTACTTACATAGATTGATTTATTGATTGGTTGGGTTTAGTGCGAGGGGAGGGCAGTAGCACAGCATTTTGCAAAAGATGATAATTAATCTGAGTTTTTAAATTATGTCGCCTGTTTGTAATTATTATTAATTTTTTTGCTTCAATTTTACATGGAAGTAAATGTACAACATACTATACTAATATATATGGAATTCAGCCTATCTAGATGTGACCCGATTGAAATATTTCAAATTTTACGAAGGAAAAATGTAACGAATTTTATATTTAAAAATAAAACTCATTTTTTATAAAATCATTTTTAAACCTGTGAAGAAAAAAATAAATAAAGCAGCAGTTCCACCTTTCACCAACCAACATTCCCCAGATGACGATTGCTTTGTTTTGAAGCCGATGAGAGTTGCACGGATTTTAGATCCCTAGATAATAATTGCAGATATCAAATTATTGGGAAAGCGATCTTTAAAAAGACAGCCACTTTTTCTATGTAACTTAAATAGATTTGGTGAGTGTTCATCTAACTGATTTAAAATTTATTATTATACTAAATGGTCGTCTACAATGATAACATGAGTATTTAAAGTAATGTTTTAGTTCATTCATATCAAGCAATTAAGTGTAAATGAGGTTGCTGCAATTTAATTATGAATACATTTGTCATTCTGAAAGAAATAATGGTTGTATATTAGAAGTATAGCCGGTAACAAAAGTATCCGAACACTAACAAAAATTCCTATATAAAAAAAGTACACTTACAACTGTTTTGTTAAATAAATCCTTGTCAAATCATGTTCTTAGCCAGTCTAAAGGATTAACAAAACAGTATTAACTCTACTTTTTTTATATAGGAATTTTTGCTACTGTTTGGATACTTTTGTTACCGACTGTATATTGCGGTTGTATATTACAGTTTAAACTGTGGTTTATACAGTCAAAATCTAGTCAACTCTGTTTGATTATTAATATTATTTTGTAATGAGTTTTCTTTTATTAGTCTAAACTGTTCCCTTTTGAAATAAAACTTAAAATTCAAATCCAATAGTGTTATTCTAGATAAAATATTAAAAAAAAAAAAAACATTTAAACCAAAAAAATGCATCAAGGTTGGGCTTTTTTAAATAAACCTTTTTTTTTTTTCCTTTTTAACTGTGGTATATGTATATAATATATATATACAGTTGAACCTCGTTAACGTGAATTACTTTTAACATGAACTGTTTTCACAATCCCTGTCCAGGGGCCAATCCAGGATTTCAAACTTAATCCCTATTTTTGTGAAAAATCTGAACTTTATTTTTGTGAAAAATTGTAGCACACTCTTTGTCTGTGTGTGTGTGGGGGGGGGGGGGGGGAGGGGGAATTCAATCTAAGTAAAATAATAAAAATAACACTCAGCAGTTAGTGTGAGGCTTATAACAGAACAGGAACAAAAATCACTTCTCTCTGTAGTAAACAGTTCAGTAGAGTGAGTGTAAGTAGAAGGTGTTTTTATTCATGCTAGTATCACTGCACTATACATGAATTATACCAGGGAGATAGACACATCACCATACAGTCATCAAAACGTCAAACTATCTGACGAATCAACAAACAGTACATTATGGCCACAACTCCAGAGCATGTCTGTATTGATACATGCAAGGATCATTATTTGTTACTTAAACTACACCATTTCTCGCCTGTAGCAAATGCTTGTGCTTAGATAAAAACCAACATTCTGCATGATTCTTGCTTCGTAAATCGCATCAACAAAAATGCACAACTAAGTTACTTTTCTTCGAAAATGTGCTCATTTAAAATGTCAGATTTTGTTGGGATGACTAAGATTTTTGTGAAAGTACTGATTTTATCTGTATGATTTTTGTGAAGGTACCTTTTTTGCCAAGTTGATTTTTGTGAAGGTGCCTTTTTTGCCAGGTTGATTTTTGTGAAATTACCCATAAAAGGTAGTAAAATCGACCTGTATTAACCCCAGCTGTCAAAATGAAAGTTAGTTTTGTCATATGAAGATTAATTACTGATAGCATGAACTATTGATAACATAAACAAATTTTTTATCCCCTTTGAGATTCATGTTAACGAGGTTTGACTCTATATATATACAGGCCCTACAGCAGAAAATGCAAGACGCGAGATGTACGTCGCAGATTTTTCTTTTAATCTGCAGATTATTTCCAAGACTCCCGATTTTGGCTGGAAAAATAGTGATTTTCAATCTTTCTCCATCCACAGTAAAAATGTCAATATTAATTTTAAACATTTTATTAGATTCTAGAACCTATAAAGAAATAGAATTATTTAATATCTATCACCCACATAATTCTTGTTGCCTCCCCCTTCCCCCTCCCACAATGATCGGCAAGCAAACGGATCGCAGAATCCTTGCAATTTCCAATTTTCTCTATTTGCAATATAAATTTAAATATTCTTTTTTAATTTATTTGGATTTCAGAAATATACAGAAGTAGAATTGTTCAATATATCTCACTCGTATGTATGTTTTACCCCCCCGCTTCCTCCCATTAACAATTGGTAATCAAATGCTCCACAGAAACTGTATATTTTTCAGTCTTTCTCCATCCACATCATAGATGTCAATATTCATATTAGACACACTTTAATAGATTCTAAATCCTATAAAGAGTTAGACTCGTTCAATATCTGTCACTAATATATTTGTTGTACTCCCCCCCCTCCTCCCAAAGTGCTCGCCTAATCCTTGCAATTTCCAATCCTTCTCCATCCGCAATACAAATGTTAATGTTCTTTTTAAACTTATTTAATTATATTCCAGAATCTATAAAGAAGTAATATTGTTCAGTATCTCTCATTCGTATAATTTTTGCCTCCCCCCCCCTCTCCTTTACCATCTGGCTAATGATTGGTGATAAAACTCCCTGCAGAAGTCTTGTGATTTCAAATCTTTCTCTATATGCAGCATAAATGTCAATATTCTTTTTAAGCTTGCTTTATTAAATTGCAGAACCTATTTAGAGGTAGAATTTTTCAATATCACACTTTACTTATGTAATTTTTGTTATTGCTTCTTTGAATAAATACAAGATTTTGCATCAATTTCAAAGTTTGATGATCTTCACACATTTTCGTTTAAGTACCAATATTTTTGTAAATGGACCTCTAGTACTGTAGAAGAAAAAGTTAGATCTGAAATTACCACATATGAAATGAAAGCTTTATACAAAAAGTCTGTTAGGGAACTGTTGAAGAAAATGCCTGTGCTTATTAAGTTACTTAAACATGTAGATTCAATTAGGGATGAAACGGATCTAGTGATTTTGCCGAATATCAGATATCCAGAGCTCCTACGCCTGCCGGATACGGATATCCGGCATTGGTTTTGTTTTTTGTTGTGTTGTATGTTTCTTTTGTTTTTCTTTATTTTAAAACAATAAAATATAAATATATTTCATATACTATTCTTTTAAACACATTTTAAATATAATTTATTTAGCATTCTATTTATTTGTGCAATATTGCGATGAAGAATAAAACTTTGACATACTCATTCCTACACTTGCAATTTGTCACAAAAAGATAGGTTTTTTTTTTTTCAGAATTATAAAACAAAAACTTATCATTTACACATTTTTTACAGTACTAAAAAATGCGTATTTGATATGTATTAAAAAAAATATGAAACAAAATATTTTACTAATATAATCATAATTGAAGGATTGGTTATTTTCATAAGAAAACGTATATATTGTGACCATCACACACCACATACTGTTTAAATTGTGCAAATGTTTAACCATAGCTTTACACAATAAATATTTTACATATGGAGTTTGGTGCCATTTTAATCAATATATGCTGAGATATCGGCTTGTGAAAAATCATAATAGCAGATCCTCTTGTCAGCTGATATACACCTAAATAAGGTCGACATTCGTTTTCATAATGACTGTCTAACATATCAAGTTTCATGCACTTATGTCTCATAAGTTGAGGCTTAGCCTATTTATGGTGTAAATTACAGTGCAGTATTGCCACTTGTTGGCCGCTATACACCCACATTAAAACACAATAGTGTTTCATAATGGCTGGCTCTTTCACATACCAAGTATTGTGCAATTATATATAATAGAATCTGAGATATAGACTTTCCATTTTGGGGGGAAATTGCTGCATAGTAGTGCCACCTATCATCCAATATGCACCCAAATTGAATCAGCATAATTTCTCATAATGCTCTTCTAACAGTAATTATACGCAATAGAACCTAAGATATAGCCTTCCCTAAAATTGCAGAAAATACTGTGTAACAGCACCACCTGATGAATGATTGGCACCAAAAGTTGATAGGCACTAATATATGTGCCAAGGTGCATGTACATATACATTTATATGAAATTCTGTGCAGTAGTTCCTGAGATATAGCCTTCCTTTAAATTGCAGAAATCGCAGTATGGTAGCATCACCTGTTGAGCCATTTGCACCAAAAGTTGATAGGCACTGATTTATGTCATGGTGCCACTACTTATGAATTTATATGTAATTCTACACAGTAATTCTGGAGGTACAGTTGAATGGAATTTTTGTCACATACACACAAACACATTTTTCTTAAATTGGTCAAACGAGGTTCTGGACCTCTTAAAATGTGCAAATCCAGCGAAAACCAGAAGTTGAAAATTTTTATGAATCCAATACTTTTTTTTTGAGACATTTATGTGAAAACGTAAAAGAAAGAAGCAAAAAAAAATCTAAAAGCTTCAATGGCTTAGTATATTATGGCCATTACAAAACTTTCTTCTATATCACTCTACATAACAAAGCTACACGCTGTTTAACATACACAGAAGAAACTTAATAATAGCTTCACACAATAAAGATTTTAGATATGGAGTTTAGTGCAATTTTAATCAAAAGATTGTGAGATGTAGAAAAGTGGAGAATCATAGAAGGTGAGGAACAACTGTGACATCTTTTAGTCGATATACACCCAAATTAAGCCAGCTTTCGTTCTCATATTATTTATCTTGCATATCAAGTTAAGTGCAGTTAAATGTTATAGATGTTCAGTTTTAGCCTTCTTATTCACAGGGTGAACTGCAGCTCATAGTATAGCCACCTATCGACCAATATGCACCAAAATTGAATCAACATGATGTTTCATAAAAATGGCCCTCTCACATACCAACTTTTGTATAGTTATACACAAATAAATCCAAGATAATTTCTCCATTCACGGGAAAATTGCAGCATCGTCTATTGGCCGATATGCACAGAAATTAAATAAACATATTTCATAATAGCCCTCTGATATACTTAGTCTTTTTTTAATTATACGCAGTAGAAGCTGAGATGTAGTCTTCCTTTAAATGGGAGAAATCACATTATAGCAGCACCACTGTTGAGTAATTTGCACCAAAAATTTATGGGCACTATTTTTTTTTATTAATGTTCAACTATGTATAAATGTATATGAAATTCTGTGCATTAACTCTTGAACTAGAGCTGCTACAGAAAACTTTTGTCAGACAGACATTTTCTAAAAACGGACAAATTAAAAATGCTAGTTCACTCAAAATGTGTAAATCCACCAAAAACGGGAAGTTGAAAATTTTTACAAATCCTATGCTTTCTTCTATTTAATATAAAAGAAAGTAATGATTCAAAACAAATTTATATATATATTTATTATAAGACAAAGGATTACAATTACTATTAAAAATTTTTATACCTTAAAATTAATCCTTAAAAGGCAACGAATATATTTCAGCTGCTGTCACAGCCATCTTCAGCGTTGCAAATGACGAAACATTGGATTGCCGGTCTTCATAGTAAACAAAACTCCCCTGCTGACGTTTCCTCTTCACTTCATTTCGTGGTAGTCAGGATCTGTTGCCATTCTTCGGGTATAATACTGTGTTCGCGTTCGTTAATGGAGGAAGGGGTGGTTAGAATCTCAATAGCTTCGCGTTTCAGGGCATATTTATGATTGTTGTAATGGGCGCGGTGGGAGACCACCACATACAAACTCCCACCGCGTACAAACTCGCTGCCATCCGTTCCTACATTGACTGCGCCATCCTAATTTGCTCAAACCACATTCTCCTAAAAAACGAAATTAACCACATAAAAGATATCGCTAGTAAGGCGAACTACAGCAAAAATCTAGTACAGAAACTCTATAAAAAACGCCTAAAAAATAATAATATAATTCCTAATGCGCAAAAAACCAAAATGAAATTTACCACCGCTATTCCGTTCTGTAATGGGGCCGCCAATAAAATCAAAAACGAAGCAACTAAACTTAATATCCCAATCAAACCAAATAAAAATATATTCCAACACCTCCGAAATGAAAAAGATACTATTCCTCCTAAAGACACCTCCGGAATTTATAAAATAGATTTTAATTTTGAAGATCAAACTCAGGCAAGCTATATAGGTATGACCAAGAGGACCATTGGGGAACGCGAAAAAGAACATCTATCCGACCTTAAACATAATAAATTTTCTACCGCTCTATCTACCGCCCATAACAATAACCCAATTAACCTTAACACTATTAAAACTCAAAAAATAGTCCATTACAACAATCATAAATATGCCCTGAAACGCGAAGCTATTGAGATTCTAACCACTCCTTCCTCCATTAACGAACGCGAACACAGTATTATACCCGAAGAATGGCAACAGATCCTGACTACCACGAAATGAAGTGAAGAGGAAACGTCAGCAGGGGAGTTTTGTTTACTATGAAGACCGGCAATCCAATGTTTCATCATTTGCAACGCTGAAGATGGCTGTGACAGCAGCTGAAATATATTCGTTGCCTTTTAAGGATTAATTTTAAGGTATAAAAATTTTTAATTTATATATATATTTTTTCTTTGAATGCTTATTACTTCTTTTATATTTCTATATTCTATACAGATAAGAAAAAAAAAATTAGAATATTTATTAAAAGTTAGTTAAGTTTTTCTAATGTATGTACAAAATCAAAAACTTTAAATAATTGAGGTTTTTTTTTTCTTTAACAATCTGAAAATGAAAGTACAGACTTCCTGAAAATTTAAATATGTACTTCTATTTGAAGTAATTTTAATTTTTGTGACTATATCTATGCAGCGCAATGGGAAATTTTAAATTCAGGTGTTTTAGCGGGATATTCCATTAAAAGTGCAAATTTATATGAATTGGAGTTTTTTTTTTTTTTTTTTTTTTTTTAAATCCAAATCGAATAGGTAGATGGCACATTTAATCGAATAGATAATGAATGGCACAAACAATGATGCCAGAGGGTCTGTTATTATAAATATATGGTCACAAAAACAACTTTCTTATGTATGGAAAAGTGGATTGTAAATAAACAGACAGGTTCTAGTCAATAAATGCACACTATTTCACTCATTCTCGAAACAATCTAACAACTTTTACTTCCAAGACTAACAATATTTCTAAACATTCTCAACTTATTGAACAAAAGTCATGAAAACAGAGTTATATGCACTGCAGAGGATGAATATCGTTTGTTCAGGAACAACAACGAACAGCTCTTTTTATTGTTATGGGGAAGATTAGGAGAAATGACTGTTATAGATAACTCTGGAAAATCCTAGCTAACTCTGTACAAAATTAAAATAGGCTTTCTATATCTCTTAAACCTGAAGCTACTTTTTGCTAAAGTGACCAAATTCGACTTTTGCAGAATGTTTTTTTTTTTTTTACCTTTACAAGCTGCAACTGATCAAAAAAAAAAAAAGTCACAAAATTTTCATCTGATGGAATTTAAGCTTGAATTTTCTCCTTCAGGTATCCAGCTTGAAATTACCGGATATCCGTATACAGACTGCTGATATCCCCATCGGATATTTAAAACTCAGCCAGATACCGGATAGGTACCGGATATCTGTTTCATCTCTAGTTTCAATTCCATTATCGGAAGGTTTCTGTGAAAACGGGGGTTCAGACATTGAGGAAAGTAAGCAACATGCAATTAAAATTTACAGATGGCAATGACTAACAGACTGTAATTGTCGATAAAAGAAAGTTTATACTTCTTAATGTCCCTCCATCTGGTTACACAGGAACATAAAAATTTTAGATTAATTTCAGTGTTCAGAATCTCTTACTGCAAACATTTTACTAGAGTCAATGCGAAGAAATCATGGACAAAAATATTTCTTGATATGAAGGATAATGGTTAATACCAACTCTTTATCTAGCTATAAGTAATTAAAATTTTATAACTACAATGCTTTGATAATATCTAACAGATTTAACAACATTAGATAAATAGAAACTTGCAATAATAGTATGTTTAAAATAACTTGGTAACTTTTGTTGTTGTTGTAACTTATTGGGAAATTATTCTGCAGATTATTTTCTAATGCCTACATACCTGTCACAGATTGGCAGAAAAAATTCTACTATTGGGCCCCGATAGCAGAAAATGCGAGATGCGTGATGTATGTCACAGATTTTTCTTTAGTCTGCAGATTATTTTTAAAAAAGTATTGTTTCGAAATTTCTCCATCCAACGCATAAATGCCAATGTTCATTTTAAACACACTTTATTCGATTTTAGAACCTACAAAGAGGTAAAATCATTCAATATTTTGCACTTACATATTTATTTTACCCCCCTCCTCCTCTTTGCTAATGATCTCCCAGAATCACTGTGATTTCCAATATTTATTCATCCACAACATAAATCTCAATATTCTTTTAAATCTCATTTAATTAGATTCCAGAACTTATAAAAATGTAAAATTGTCCAATATCTCTTACTTTTTTAAAATTTATTTTTGGCTACTTTTCTCCTCTCCCGCTAATGAGCAGCAAACAATTGCTCTGTAAAAGTATTGTGATTTCCAGTTTTTCTCTATCCACAACTTTTTTAATTTACTATCTATATTAGATTCTAGAACCTATGTTGAAGTAGGTTCAATATCTCTCACTCATTTTTTTTTTTTTTTTTTTTTTTTTTGTGATTTCTCCCCCCTCCCTCCCCATGCTAACAATCAGGGATCAAACAGGTAATTGTTTAAAGGATTACCCAAAGTATTTGGATAGATTGAGACTATACTTAAAAATGGCTGAAATGTATTTTATGTTAAAGGTTTTTCATACAAAAGTAAATTAAAGTGCACTATGTGATGTGCATCTAATTTATAGACAATATACAGGGATACCCAAAATTAAGCTAAACGTTCTTTTCTATTGAATATAATTGATGGTAATATAAGTGATTTGCTACATTTTACTATGTTGACGAATATTGCTCTGAAAGGGTAATTAATTTTTTTATACCTACTGTAAACAAAGTATTTTGTTTAAGTTCTATTTTAAGTTTTTTTTTTTTTTTCTGTATTTATATCTGTTATCAGCATAACTTAAAAACAAATGACAACAGGAAATTCAAATTTAGTATTTTTAGATTCGTATTCGGTTGCCACTTGAAAAATTTGATTAAGATTGGCAAGTTTGGATGCAAATTAATAACAGCCGTTTTAAAAAAAAATAAATGTAGACATTATAATTAAACAGGGGATTGTGCTAATGGGGTATTCAGAATTATATGTGAAATAAAAGTGTTCCTAAATCTATTTTAGATATTTTTAAAATAGATTGATCTTTATTATACCGCATTGATCTTACGACTTTATCTTTTTAGTATTGAAATGCAGGGTAAAAGAAAGTCATGTGAGTGGCACACCAGATTATTTTTCATTTCATTTAATCATTTTAAAGGAAATCTTTATTTTTTTTTAAATACATTTATTGAAAAAGCTGGTAATATAGTAGAAAGGAGTGAACTGATTAAAATTTAAGTTTAATTAAAATTTGTTTTAATTATTTATTTATTTATTTATTTTTTGCGTATATAATTAATACACTAACAGGCTTCACCCGCTTCGCTGGGCACTATATTTAAAGGATTTCTTTTTAATTTAATAATTGAAACGTTTAAATAAATATATTTCGATTGGCGACTATTTCCTTCACAGTTTTAGTATGGGATCTCCTTGACAATAGCAAACATTTTTTGAACTTCTCGAATCTGTGCAATAAAACTATTATTAAAACAAATATTCTTGAAAAGAGTTAAATAGAAATGTTAATGCTTCGAATATTCTTGAAACAATTGAAGCTGTTACTCGTACAGTAAAAGTCACTATTCAATGATTAGCCAAATCAGAGAATGCACATAAGTTGTTTTCACAGCAATCACTATAACGCAAGTATGTGCACTTCACACACATGAAAACCAAAAACACAAAATCATTGGACAGCCCTACGCTGCTGTGCATGAATCTCAGGAACACACGAAACTCGGTTCCATGTCAATCACTATCACGCATGTTCAAACCAAAAAACATCACTGGACACCCCTACCTCATTGTGCATGATTTTGAAAATGCACGTAACTCTGTTCCGGGGCAATAACTATCATGCATGTTAAAACAAAAAAAAAAACATCACTGGACACCCCTACCTTGCTGTGCATGAATCTGAAAATGCACAAAACTTCTTTTCGCAGCAATCACTGTCAAGCATGCTAAAACCCAAAAAAAAAACATCACTGGACACCCCTACACCACTGTGCATGAATCTGAAAACACACAAAACTCGGTTCCGCGGCAATCACTATCACGCATGCTAAAACCGAAAAACATCACTGCACACCCCTACCTTGCTGTGCATGAATTTGAAAATGCACGTAACTCGGTTCCGTGGCAATCAATATCACGCATGTTAAAACCAAAAAACATCACTGGACACTCCTACCTTGCTGTGCATGAATCTGAAAATGCATGGAACTCATTTTCTCTGCAATCACTGTCAAGCATGTTAAAACCAAAAAAAAAAAAACACTGGACACTCGCACCTCAAATCAATGAAAATCAAATAAACCAATCAAATCTCTTGTAATTCCTCATAACATAGATCTAGTTCAACGTAAAATACACTCAAATCAAATAAACCAAAAAAATGAAATTTCCACCAATCAGGATGTATGCAACGACAGCGGCGCAGTAGCCCCAGACAGTGCATGTCGCCACCTATTGGCAAAGCAAGCTCAAGATCACTCTAGCTCAAGTCTTCCACATAGAAGGTTGTCGTTCTGAAGAGGACTGGGTACCCGGTTGAAAATGACGCACGAAGTAATGTTTAGGTTTTTTATCTAATGTTTTCAAATAAACCAATCAAAATTTTTGTAATTCCTCATAATGTATCTCTAGTTCAACGTAAAACACAATCAAAGCAATGAAAATCAAATAAACCAATCAAATCTCTTGTAATTCCTCATAATGTATCTCTAGTTCAACGTAAAACACAATCAAAGCAATGAAAATCAAATAAACCAATCAAATCTCTTGTAATTCCTCATAACGTAGCTGTAGTTCATTGTAAAATACACTCAAATCAATGAAAATCAAATAAACCAATCAAATCTCTCCTAAGATTCTCCATCTGTGTCATTATAGAAATGGGAAGTTTTATTTTCATATTTTTATTAATTAAAAGAAAACTAATCAAAAATTTGAAAATCTGACTTTGATGTGCACAATGACCCTTCGGAGGGCACCTTTGTGTTAAATCACGTGACTGTCCGAGCTACCATTTTCGAGAACAGTGAAATATACATATATATATACATACACAAATATTGCTCACTTAATAGTATAAGATTTAAATAGAATAGCTTCTCTTTTTTTTTATTTATTTTTTGTTGTATTAGTCAAAAGCAAATGATAATGTAGTAGAAAGAGGGAGAACTATAAAGTACATGGTGCCAAAACTGAAATATTTAATAAATGCTGAGATACAGCCATGTTTATGATCTTAGTTCTTAAATAATAGCAGATTTTGTTGTCCGATAAATACCCCAATTGAAATGCCCATTGAACATGCCACAGTAGGCCATGAGTACCCGAAATGAGGTACCTATAGAATGATTTTAAAGATTTTTTTTATAAAAATATTTAAAAAAATAGTGATTCAAATTTTTTGAAGATTCATTTAATTATAGTGACAAGTGAAGTAGGCAAATCCTGCTAGTATTAAATAAATGCAAACTTCTGACAGAAATACTTACACAAGCTTTTTTTTCTGTTATTTATAGTGTTACAGATTATTTTCTAATGCCTAAATACAGTCAAACTCCGATATAACGCCCCCCGAAATACCGCCAAACCCGTTTAACCGCCACATGTATGGGTGAACAAATCTTCCGAATAGGGACTACAATGTAAAGTATCCGTTATAACGCCAACTCGATGTA
The DNA here is from genome assembly GCA_963930645.1 of Salticus scenicus. Lineage (NCBI taxonomy): Eukaryota > Metazoa > Arthropoda > Arachnida > Araneae > Salticidae > Salticus > Salticus scenicus. The sequence continues at coordinate 199,593,689 of OZ005660.1, read as the reverse complement.
GCGCCAATCAACATTTTCCAAAAAATTATAGTTCTTTTGTTAAAATTAGATTTTTTTTTTCCAGTCAAGCACTATGCTTATTGCCATTTTTTTTAACGCATTCCAATTCATTGTATCATAGGCTGATAAAACAGAGAAGAAACCTTTCTGCTGTAAGAGGTGTATTTTGTGATAAGAGGTCAGGAAAAATTAACTGCTATTATTTCAGAGTATGAACCTGCTCATGTCTATAATATGGATGAAAGTGGTTTATTTTATCGTTTGCAACCCGACAAAACATTATCAAGTAGATCTGTTAAAGAATGTAAGCAAATTAAAAGATCGTGTATCGCTTGTGTTTTGCAGGAATGTTGATAGATCTGACAAACGACCATTAACTGTTACTCGTAAATCTGCTAAGCCAAGATGCTTTAAAAATTTGAATCCTGCTTTATATGTGGATTATGTGAATAACAATAAAGTATGGATGACTGCAATTTTATTTCAAAATTTCAATTTGTACCTCCTGATTGCACTGGTGTTTTACAACCTTTAGATAACCAGAAACAGAAATTTTTTTCGAAGCGCATTACTGGAAATATCATATCAGACACTTTGTTGACCGTATTAGTAAAAATGATTTTTTTGCTCTTCCCTTAAAAAAATGGATTCTGATAATGAAAAAAGCATGGGAGGAAGTTTCTACGGAGACTATACTTAACTACTGGAGCCATACATTCTTAAAAAATAGTGAAAAATCCAGTGATGAACTAAACACTGCAGATTAGAGCAAATTAAAGATTTGCAGCAATTTAACTTGCATACAGCATCCTCTCACTGCAGCTGAATATATTAATGTAGACAAAGATGTTCCAGCATTTGAAGAAATGAGTCAAGATGAAATTGTTGGATTAATAACAAATAACGACCCAAATTCGGACTCATCTGAAGAGGAAATTCAGATTGAATAGAAAAAGGTTAAATCTGACGAAGCAAAAGACTGCATTGACAAACAATGGATATATGTAGAAAAAAATTCAATCGATATAAAGATGATTCATAATCTTTTAACATTAGAAAAACACATTGAGAACATTTCCGTAAAAAAATAAAGTAAAATTAAATTAAATAAATAAATAAACAAAATAATAAAAATAAAAATACTCAAGCTAGTATTTTAAATCATTTTTCTCCTGTGTAAATATAATAACTACGTTGATCGAAATTAAATACTAGTTATCACATATTCAGTGCTATGATCCTCAAATTTTCTAATGCTTGTAATATAATGCGGTAAGGGAATATTTAATTTTATTTTATTTACACAGTTAGGATTATAATTCTATATAGTGCCAAATCCGTTATAACGCCACATTATTATGCGTACCGATGATGGCACTAAATCGTGGTTTGACTGTAGTTGTTGCAGATTGGTAGAAAAAATTCCGCTACTGGGTGTGAAAACCTGTTTTTTTTTTTTTTTTTTTTGCAAATCTTTGATTCTTGCAACAATATTTTGGATTTTGGCCTCCAGAAATTGGAGCAAAAATCGGCTCAACTGAAAATTGTGCGAAGGGTTTTTGTGTGTAATGGGAGCATAAAGGTTTGTTAAGAGAACAGATGAAGAAGTGTAGGCATATTTTATTAACAAACAGCTACAAAGTGTGGCAGCTAAAGATCGCAATTAGTATATACAAAATATTTTTGATGATTCCCGTTATTGCACTTCTGTCGAGCACTCTGTAAGTACTCAAAATCAAATTAAAAATAAACTTTGAAACAGATTACGAGATAAGAACTTGAGTAACTCCTTCTGCATTTATGATAAAAATTTAGATTCTATATATTGAAGCAGCATCGCTTCTTAACCACAAACTGGAAAAGTTATTAAACTGCTATTTACTTAATATTTATTTTAACATTTACTTGTTTTTTACAAATTGTTTGATTTGCAATTCTTGAAAAGAAAAAAAAATCTATAACTAAAATGTAAATTATATGATTTTTTACTTAAATTTGAACTATCCCATTTAAATATTTTGTTAGGATGGAAAAATCCCACTCAGTATTTTTTCCTAGTGTGAACCCTGTGTAAGTTATACACCCCTTCTCATATTTATAAGGACACTTTATATTTTGAAATAACTAATGTAAAAATAATTGTGAACAAGATTATTACTAAGTGCACTTAATATATCTAGTATTCTAAAAACCAAAACTGCTATAATTTTTTTAATATGAAACAAAGTTAATAAAAAATAATGCAAAATATTTTTTTCTCCATGTTTTTAGATGTTCATAATTATAGGGACAATCAAGATTTTTTCGTTTTATTTAAATTACTAGCGGATAAATTACAGTTGACATGCGAATTCGTTAGCTACTGGGCAAGATTAATTCATACATAAGCCTTCAATTATTCTTGTACGTATATTACTGATAATTCGTCGAAAAAAAGAATGTTCATGTAGTGAAGTATGATAAATATGTTTTTTAAGTGGAAGGATTATTTCAATCCGCCGAATTTCTAATGAAATGCAAAGATCTAAAATTGCTGAAGGAAATGTGATCAAACGGTGAACTGCTGATTTGATAGGAGAGAGATCTGATGCAAAATCATAGTTGTTTTACAGAGATCGAAAAATTATAATTCCTCTTACTGTTCTACTCATAATGACTGCTGCTGAATTTGCTCGTAATTTTTAACGAAAGGTTGGGGTCCACATTTATGCATATCTAAAATAATTAATAATATGTTAAAATGAATAAAAAACCTGTAATAATCAATAAGCATTTAATGGGGAAAGAACGTCTGTGTTAAAGTTGAATAAAGACAATATTAAACTGTAAAATGTTGCATTTTCGGATGAAAAACATTTTATTCTTCATTAATCAAATGGTTTTAACAGTTACTGGCACGATCTGAAGATAGCAAAAGACAGAGCAGATTTTTTAAAGGTAGAAATGAATTGGGCATTTTAAAGGTGGATCTGTGGTGCTCTGGGGAGCTATTTCTACCGAAGGCAAAATGAATTTAGTAATTTTTCTATTATTATGAATATCAAGAAAATATCCGCATATTTTATACTTGGAATTCTCAAATTTTTGTTAGGTTTGGGGGGTAATAATATTTTTTTTAACAAGACTTACATTTTGCTCTACTTCTATTTTTGCTCTACTTCTAGAGCAATAGGAAATAGTTTGAAGAAAGAAACTTCTGTATTGTTGCCTTTCCCGTTGCCTAAAAGTTCAAAAAGCCTTAACTTATCATATTAGAAAAGTGCATGCAAGTGGAAGGCAATTTTAAATAGTTCAGAATATCAACTATGCTGTATTAAATGGTATTGAAACTGAACATTAAAAAAAAAAAAAAAGTATATATATATATATATATATATATATACCAGAGAGGAATGTCTGACTGTTTCACCCTAAAAAGAGACCCCAAAAAATATTAATTTAAGGATTAATTGAAAAAAAATACTAAGATTCGCACTGTCCTTATAATTGTGGACACCGGAAAAATCCTTTTTTTTACCGTATTTAAAGTTTTATAAGATAGAAAAACGATAAAACTTTTTAAATATCGTCTATTAATAAATTCAAATTAATAAAAAATATATTTGTTTAAATAATAGTGTTCAGTGTTTAGTTAATATAGAAAAACAGGTGTCCTTATAATTATGAGAAGGAGTGTAGTTAAATTGCTGTCTTTTATAATGTAAGATTTATTTACTGTTTAGCAGTGTTTATGATTAAATGTGCAATATGCTGTATTGATATAAAATATATTCCAGGTATGTAAATTCATGAAGTTCTTGATGAAACAGAAAAAATAACTTATGGCAAATTATATACTGTGATGGACGTCTTTTAAAGAAAAAATGTACAATACACCTACCAAGGTACTTTTTTACCCATTCTAAGGAGAATAAATTTTACAAAGATGAAAATTGTTTACAACAGCATTGTCTTATTTATATGAAAGATAGGCCTTTTTTGTGAATTTTGGTGTGTAAAGAGTTTTTCCACAGAGCCATGTACGCTGATAACACAACTTTATTTAGGGAATTGTGCCATGAGAAATTTTGTTAAACTAATGGACATGTCATAAGTCACTGCAAAGAAAGAAACTTTTAGTTGATGCATTCTATAGCAACGCATTGTAAATCTAACATGTAAAATTTATACATTTCATAAAGAATTTTTTTAATTAAATAGACATGTTATAATTCACTGCAAAGAAAAACATTTATTTTTATAAGGTTGTGTGACAACACATAGTGTGTCTAACAAGAAACATTTAAATATATGTTTGTATTTTTATTCATGCGAGAACACATTTATGAATTATATAAAAAACATTTTCAGCAATGAGCAGTTGAAAAAAATTACTTTCATGCTGGTAACATGTCATTTGTTTGTGAGTTTTGTTCAAAAACATTTTTGAAAAAATATGAGTTTAAAAAACACTTTCGTTCTCATACTGGTGAAAAGCCTTATGTTTGTGAGTTATGCAAAAAAAGCTTTTCTCAGAAAAGTAATTTAAATACTCACTTACACATTCATACTGGTAATAAGCCATTTATTTGTGAAATTTGTAACAAGAAATTTTCACTCAAGAGCAATTTAAACACACACTTACTCTTTCATACTGGAGAAAAGTCTTTTACATGTGAGTTGTGCAGCAAAACATTTTTTCTAAAATCCAGTTTAAATCGCCACTTACGTAATCATACCGGTGAGAAGCAGTATATCTGTGACTTTTGTAGCAAAGCATTTTTCACAAAAGAGGGTTTATGTGGCCACTTACGCACTCATACTGGAGAAAAGCCTTTTATTTGTGAGTTATGTGGCAAAAGTTTTTTACAGAAAAATAATTTAAATGCTCACTTACGCACACATGCTGGTGAAAAGCCTTTCATTTGTGAATTGTGTGGCAAAAGTTTTTTACAGAAGAATTTTTTGAATACCCACTTACGCACACATACTGGTGAAAAGCCATTTGTTTGTAGAATTTGCAATAAAAGGTTTTCACAGAAATATAATTTAACTGTCCACTTACGCACTCACACTAAGGAAAAGCTTTGAGATGACTGTTTATTCAAGTGTCATTATCTATCTTTAATATTTATACTTATTATACAGCTTTACAGCATCATAGTTTGTTATAAATTTCTTGATATATTCCATTATATGTGAAAAATGCATTTTATCAAAATTTTGTGTTATTGGGTCAACCAACCGGCCTTATATCTGACGTCTGAGAGGGAAAAAAATCCTTCAAAATGTTATCTCTCATTTAACAAATTTCATGATGCAGTGTGTCCAACAATTTAGAAAACAGGAAAGAGTCAACAAATTTTGCATAAAGAAAATGTCTGGGAATTTGGTTAAAATGTATATAAGTCAGAGAATTTTGACTAAATATTAAAAAAAAAAATCATGAAACTTCAATTGTTTTCAAGAGGACTGTTGTAGTCAGTTTATAATGAACATTATCTCCTGTTTTCTGGTCTGCTTAGAATAAACTCCTATTCCTGTCAATGATTTAGTCACGTTTTTCCTTTGATTGTAATTACAGTGAATTTATCAATAAACCTTCAAATTTAATATGGAAGTAAAGTATAAAAGTAAAATATTAACTGCTTTATATGAATAAAAGAAAAAGCCCTAATTTTTTCAACCTAAAGACTTTGCCATAATTAAATGTCCAAAATTTTGGTGTTGAAAAGTACCCTGAATGAAAACTTTGTAAGAAAATATAGGATGGGATACCAGGAATATCTTGGGGAAAAAAAACAAGAAATACTGAAACTATTTGGAAATTAAATCAGAGTTTGAACTAAGTTTTTTTTTTTTTTTTTTTTTTTACTTTCTTTGCTTTCTTTGCTTTTTTCCCCCCTTCTACTTATCACCAATTTGATTTTTATCAAGAGCTCACAAATTACCACTTATTTTATACAAGTTAGTTGTTTGTTGCAGGGTTTAAGGCTAATTGACTATGCTAGGGTACTAGGCTTATAGGTGAAATGCCTCTGTGGGAGTCTTTCTAATGGATCCTAGCCCGTATTTACATGAGTTTCAGAGAAAACTGCAAAATATTCCAAACGGCTAGGTTGATCAGCATGATCTGGGATTGAACTCGTCACTTCCTGTCTACCAGCTTTAAGCACAGAACCACTTGGCCGCGCTGGTGGGCCTATTCCATACAAGAGCATAGATGTTGGGTTTGCAGAAGAAAAGAAAAAAAAAAAGTATTTAGAATATCAAGTGCTTTCTCCCTCTGTTTCTCTCTTTTTTTTTTTCTTTTTTTTTTTAATCTCTTTTAACTTGTTACTTTTACATTTCTCATAATTTTTGCAAAATTTTTCTTTTAGTTTTGAAATTTGCGTACAGCTGTTAAATATCATTAAGCTTTTACAGAAGGTCTGGCACTGGACTGAAAGTACTATAGATCAACTCTAAAGTAGGCAATAGAGATACACTGAATATTCAGTATTCAGCCAAACTACCGAATATTCAGTTTCGGCGAATGTAAAACTATTCGTCTAGCCAAATATTTAGTTTGACTGAATATCAAGTTATTCGGCTACTATTCGACTAGTTGAACATATAAACATTCATTTTTTTTTTTTTTTTTTTTATCACTTGAAAAAAAAATTCTGCTATTTTTAATTATCATTAAATTAAGATTTTTCAAAGTAATTAAGAAATAGATTATATTTAAATGAAAACAATTGTTTAATCTAGTTTGAAGTAACATTAAAGAAAATTAATTATTAGATGTATTAATCATAACAATTACTAATATCTAACAAAAGTTTTCTTTATCAATAACAGTAGGCATAGTGATGTATGTTTCAAAAGTAAAGTAAAAAAAAAAAAAAGAGCATACATAATTCACATGATGTTGCCATCTAGGGAACTTCAAGAGATCAAACAAAGATCATATCCAAATCTGGCAGGAAAAAATGACACAAGTCTTAAAATAGCAATTTTGAATTTGTTATTGAAAAATGCATATGAAGTATCCGAACATGTATGAAAAGCATCACATCTCTATCCACAATTTATTCACATCAGAAGTGAGAGGCATTTGTGTCAGTTTGACTGTGAATTCAGCATTACACCACTACTTATTTATAGTAATATTTCCTAATATTTTTTTTATATTTATATAAACCGCTGTTTCTGAATAGTAAGTAGTTTTTTATAATATTTTTTCATAAAAAAAAAAAAAAAAAAAATAGGTACTAAATGTAAATGGTATTACTGAAAAAGTTTGAAAAAAATTAGGCGATTGACACCTCAGTATAAGCGTAAATCAGCCAGCCAATTATTCGGTATTCGGCCGAATACCTGCTATTCGATATATCCCTAGTAGGTAACTATTTTTAACTTATTAATGGTTAAGACATTCTCCTTGTTATTATATTTTAAAATTATTATGTGTAGTGCTCTCTCCATAACATTAATTTTTGTATCTAAATTAGCTGATCTAAATTAAATAAACTTGATGATCAGTATGATTAAACTCAATTTGTTGCTGACATTAAAAAACATTCATACTTTCTGCTATCTGTGTATTAATTTTTGTTTAAAAATTAAATTAACTTGAATTTCAGTTTAAATTCAAATAGTTGTGAATAAAGTAAGCATTAAATCGAGAACAACTGTTACATTTATAATTAACTATTAAAAGATTGCCACTAATATTAATATTATTTTTATTTTAAGTACAATAAATATAATTATACACAACATTCCATTGTATTCATTGATAGTGGTAATATTATTAGTTATTGAAAATTTTATGCAATAAAATACATGTAATCATATCATGATTAAGAAGTTTTACCTTTTTCATATAAGAATGTCATTGATATTGATAAATTGCATTTAATATTATTATAGCCTAGACAGACACTAATAGTAGAAATAAATACCTGTTTTATATTAACTTTAAAATAATACTTTAATTGACTTCCTTTCATATATTTAAAAATTTATCAGTTTTGCTCAAGTGCTTAAGAATTAGTAATTTAAAGTATTCTAGGGAAAAAAAAAAAAAAAAAACTGTTTTTATTATTATTATTTAAAACCTGGGTTTTAGGTGTAAAAACAAGTATACTGGATTTTTTTCAACCCTTATTCAAATGTTAAATGATTTGAACTCTGTATCATCTGCCTGTGGTAAATCTTTTTAGATGAATTCTTACAATTTAGAATTAGCACAAGCTGCTATATAGGTATGACAAAACGCAAAATTAAAAATCCTATTAAAGAACACTCCGCTGATATCAAATTCGGGAAGATAACCACCACACTTTTCAAGGTTAACGCTAACAAACCTATTAATATCAATTTTAACGATGTTCGCAAAACGGTCGAAATTTTATTTAATCCTCTAACCCCAGGAGCAGAATTATATCCGATGTTCTGCAACGAGACATTAAAATTTGCAGGAGTTCTGCAGGTATTTTGTCCAAATTTGTCAAAAGCACAGTAAAATACAAAATAAGCATAAAAATAATACTTATTAGTAAAATATTTATTGCACATTTATAATAAAACATGATTTAAAATTTTTATAATCTAAAACTGAGGAATATACCCAGAATTTGCAATTTTTTCAATGGCTTTTGGCAGTAATATTGTCACATTAATGTGGATATACTACTTACAAAATGTCTATAAATTTTGTCTATACATTGAAACATTGACTGTTTCCAGCAATTTTCTAGTATGCTAACAGATTTACAGGTCAGTTGAACATATCTAGGTTTTATTAATTTTAGAATGTTAGCTGTATCAACATCATCCAGTTAGGGGATAGATGAAATGTTCTGCAAAAGCCTCAATTGTTCTGCAACGTGCGTCGCAGTTTTAAGCACTTTCTGCTCCTGGGCCTCTTACCTGTAATGGCAATGACCCAGTGCAAAAAATCAACCGTAACTGGTGCAGAGTTTGAAAAACTGCAAGAGAACTAGTCACCACTAAGACCAAGCAAGCCGCCACAGAATTGTCTCTGATGATGGGAGGGGCCCCTTCCCGCAAGTACTAAAGCGAACTCGAGAAGTAATGTAAGGTTATTTTGTTTTTATTTGTGATATTGTGCTTCTCGTAATTCAATAAATTAAGTAATTAAAATTTCTATTCAAGATGCATTTAAGCAAAGCTCAGTTCCTCAGAAGAGGGTTGGTAAATTATTCTGTTTACCAGATGAAATCAGACAAATGGTCAGAGAAAGAAATCATGCTTGCAGAAATTTTTAAGTCATTTTACAAGTCCCAGTATTAGAGCTGGACGATATCAGAAATTAAATATCGCAATATATCACCAAGTTAATATCGATATTAATGATATATTGCAATATTTCTTTCCAGAGAAGAAAAATAGACATTACAATTTTTTAAAGACAAATGAACACCAATATTAATGTATACAAGCATAGATTGTTTTCTATTTATTTTCTAGTATATTATTTCCATAGCATTTTCATTAAATAATAATAATTAATATATATATGTATATATATATCTATATATATATATGCATAAAGAGTGAATCGATGTTCTGTGTTTCTTTTAATTTGTATCATTGATTTTTAGTATACTTTTGTATAGTTTGTCCTCCATTCTTCCCATTTAAAACTTTAGGATTATTTTAAAATAATATTTTAACAGAGTTAATATGTGATATGGGTTTTATTTACACAAAATATATCATAAAAATTCGATTATAATAAAGATAAAAGTTTAAAAAAAAAGAAACTGTCTTAGAATCTAGATGACTAATAAAATTTTCTGCAAAAAGCCTCCTTTCAATATATATATCAATGATTCACTTACATGCAGAATGTTTTTAAATATTAGTATGCGTTCTCCGCCACAGTCCCATACCTGAGTATAAAGAAAGCTTATTTACTACTCATTGATAACGATATGGTTATAATTAAATTAATTTCAGTGAATAAGAAATGCACAGTAGAAATATTGTTTGTAAACTTTTTTCAGTTTTACCACCGAATAATCTTTCTCGGTTGTAGAGTAATATTTTCAATTTGAAACCCTCATAACTCATAAGTATTCTAAAAGTCAGTTACCTGCAATTTTTAATATTGTATCTCCTTACCATAAAATAATAAGTTTTTTTTTTTCTTTTTTAAATAAATGTATTGAATTCACATTTGGTAGTAGTTTTATAACAATTAAAAATTTTTATTATATATATATATACATATATTGTCAGTATCTAAATAATATTAAAAGCAAAAAATGTTTTATTTATGAGACAAAAATTTTAAGTTAAAATACATTAAAAAAAAAAAAAAAAAATTACATATAAAAACAATTAAAATCAGACGTTTCGAAACCCGTCCGGGTTTCCTCATCAGTAATTACAACACAATATGCGAACATCACATGAATATGTTAAAAAAAAAAAAAAAATCTTAAAGAAAGAATAAAAATTTTTTTACATTGAAGTTTTATTTTGTTATTTAAAATAACTCATTTTGTATTTAAACCTCTTTTTTATTTTATTTTATTTCAATATGTATAACGACATGCTTATTTCTTTCAATTTACAATACTGCATTGTCGCCCTTTTTAGTGTTCCATCTTATATATAAGAAGGTACCTGCTAATATCCAGTTTCACCATTCAATTTCCTAAACTATCTTAAAATATTATGTCAAATCTGTAAAAACCAAACATGAATAAATAAGTAAATAAAGTAAATAAATTTTTTAAAGTAAATAAATGAATATATAAGTAAATATATTTAGTTGAATATATATATATATAAATGTACAAACTTTTTTTTAAATAATTAAATAAAATTCAGAAAAACAGTGCTAAAGAAATAGAACTGCTTCAGTACAAAACCCCTTGGCAGATTTTAAATTTGGAACCGAAGTAACCCGGGTGTTTCTTTCCAAAATATTTACTTATGCAATTTTGATAGCCATTTTAATTAATCACTAAAATGACAACAAAAATTTAAAAACTACAAAGGGGCTCCTTTGCTAAAGTTATACCAAAGACATTTTAAGAAATAAATATAATAATCGATGCTAATGAATGAAACACAGTTACTGCATGCCTTAATGGAAGCATAGATTAAAATAAGTCCAATCGTACTAAATTAAATTCTGTTTACAAAGAATGTAAGCAGAATTCCTTTCTTTCTTTTCACTTTTCTTTTCTTTTAAACCAATTATATTTAATAAGAGCGGCTAAAAAAAAAATGCTGCACAATAAATAAAATAATAATAAAATGTTCAGTGTTGTATCATTGTTCAGTATAAAAACTCTTACTATAAAGTTACTGAAGATAAAAATATATTTTACTAGCTTAATAAAGAACTAAGTTTATTAAAATGTTTAATAATAATAATGATAGAAGGTAACCTTGTATATACGAACAAATTTACATTCTATGGTACTGCACACAATTAAAAATTACAGATTGAAATATGTTAAGTAATTATTTTATTATTTTCATCTCCGGGACATCCTAAATATTTCCATATTTGCTTTTTTTTTTAATACCACTTGATATTATTTTGAATGATCAATGTGGCTGCAAACATTCATTTTACATTCAATACTCGAAATAATTCTTTCACGTAAACCACAATACTACATTGAGAAAAGATATTGATATCAATGAGTGAATGTCAGGCAGACAAGCTTATTGCTCTTGCGATCAAAGTTCTAGTGGATACCAGTATCTGAAATACTGCAATTTGGCTTTGATGATATTTGATAAACACATATTGAAGCTCAAATGTTATTGGCCAGTAAATATTGATACTTTAAAATATACCAATGTCAATGAAATGAACTAAAACAGAAGATAGTGTAACATTTTAAAATTTTTTAAACACGAAGCATATTACATACTTAATAAACTATAAAACCTGTTATCTTGCTTCATTTCCAATGACAGAAAGCTTTTTCACTGGAGGGCCCTCCGTGTCGTCGGTGCATCCCGCTTGTAGTGGACGGCGACTGTTTATTTCGGCGCTATAAATATGCATTAATAAAAATTCCAAATTATAACAACCAGAATAATCATTTTTTAGAGAAAGTATTGAAATTGTGCATAACCACAATGTCATAAACAACGAGAAATCAGTTGAGATTGACAGAGTATGGCGCCTTCTTTTCGAGAATGGAAAACAAGATCAAGAAATAAATAAACACTTGCCATCCACTGCAAGCGGGAGGCACCGACAACATGGAGGGCTCTCCAGTGAAAAAGCTTTCTGCCGTTGGAAATCAAGCAAGGTTTTTAATGTTTTTATAGTTTATTAAGTACAAAAGATATTGCCGATAGAATGGAGTAGAAGACTGATTTTTTACCAACTATGTGAAAAATACCAGAGCCGGGAATCGAACCCCGGGCCTTCCGCTTAACGCGCGGATGCTCTAACCATTGAGCTACCCTGGCTGATAACCAGCTCGGCACTTCTCACATAATTTACGTTGGCAAGGTCACCGAGTCTGCAATAAAGCAGCTATATCAAGTAGGTATCAGGGTAGCTCAATGGTTAGAGCATCCACACGTTAAACGGAAGGCCCGGGGTTCAATTCCCGGCTCTGGTATTTTTCACATAGTGGGTAAAAAATCAGCCTTCTACTCCACCAACGTAAATTATGTGAGAAGTGCCGAGCTGGTTATCAGCCAGGGTAGCTCAATGGTTAGAGCATCTGCGCGTTAAGCGGAAGGCCCGAGGTTTGATTCCCGGCTCTGGTATTTTTCACATAGTTGGTAAAAAATCAGCCTTCTCCATTCTATCGGAAATTAATTTCCAGGTTGATGGATTAAATTTCTGAACAAAAGATATTGCTTTCATTCATGCAGCGATGTGCAATATTATCAAAGAACTTATACTATCAATAGTAAAAGTTCTTTGATATTATCGTTTAGGGCTTTGGAAATGTACAAATGTGGAATGGGAAGTCAATATATTTATTGTGATAACTTAATTTTCTTGATCAATATCATTCAAAGTCAGACTTTTTGGGCAGTGATATTTTTGATTTGGTAGATCGCACAAATAAAGATAAATTAGATACATTGTGGTAACTTAGTTTTCTTAATAAAAGAGAGAGATCGTTTGGGTTTGGGGTTATGTTTTCTACTTTAGTCAGTGAGTAATAGGAGGAAAGAAGAGAAGGGGTATTAGTGTAAGCTGTTCGGTGGCACAGAGGTGTGTGCTAGCGAGGAAGCAGAATATGAAGAAGGTATTGTAAGATTGGCATTCAACGTTATTTACCTGCATATGGATTGATTGCACAGTGTGCGCTAAGAAATATCGTTAGAGGGGTATATTGACAGAGCAAGATATTAAATATCGTTATCACAATATTAAAAAAATATGGATATTTGGGAATATATACAGCCCTATCCAGTATTTTAGAGCCGGTACAATTTGCTTGCTCAAAGGGCAAAAAATGTTATATAGGAGTATAGTAAAACACATTTCAAGTAAAAAATTTATCAAATAAAGACTACGCAATTTGGAAGACTATTTTTCCATATCAGAAGGTCAAAAACTATCATTCTATTTATTAATAGCTCCAAACACTATTGCAGTTTCTAACATTGAAAATATTGAGGCTATTTCCACCAGTCTTACAAGAAAGCATTCTTAAGCTTAACTCATAAAACTCAACGACAAAATTACAAGTGATAATATATGGCTCAAAATATCTAGATGAAAAAATTAGCTGCTTAATTGCAACGGAAAAGCGGTAAAAAATTAATAAAAGTCAACATTTTTTATGTCAAATGCAACCTTACTTGGCGAGGATGCAGAGAAAAGCACCAAATTCTTAAATGAACTGCCCATGTGTCCTCCGTACCAGTTTAATGCTGTTTCAAAGTCGCTTTTTGATATTTTGCTTTCAAAGCTATTTGTAGTTCAGTTTGAATAGATATTGTTTGTCTAATCTGTTTATTTTCTACCCTTTTATTTGAAGTATATATTAGCGAGGCGCTATACATATTTGTTTTTATTTAGTTTAATGCTGGAAAGTTCCTTGCATGATTTTTTTTAATGTATCTCAATATTTTGGAATCTATTTGTTTAAGGAAGCAGTGACTTTTAAATAGAAAAGGCCACCACATAATAATATGTTCAATGTGGTGTGGATACAGTGAAGAAAAAACATTTTCCTACGAATCTTTTCCAAAAATTAGTCTTTTATATGCATTTATAATGTTAAATTCACAACAATCTTCTGCTCCCCCCCCCTGCCCAAGGGAAAATTCTCGATACTCCTCATCCCCTCCCAGAAGAGCATTCTGGTTATGTCTCTGAATTAGATTTTCTTAAAAATGTCAGTTTCCCAGAATTCGAATTTGCTAGTTGGAGCTAATGGGGAAGTTGCACACGGAATGAAAAACAATTTCTTTTAATTGTAATCGATAAAATCAATCTTGGGAATCCGAAAAATCCAATTAAAATCGTAAAATTATTTCAAATTAACTTTTAATTAACGTTTTAAAATCGCTAAAAACCAAAACAAAACCACGTGATCCGAAAACGCTCCATGAGGGGATTGACGTCACAGTACACGAAGTGTGAATGTTTACACTCTTTTACCGCTTGCTTTTCTTTTTGTTCGCTCTATTTTAATCTGTATTTTATAGTTTATTCTTAAAAGTTTTACCTTTTGTAAGAAATAACTTAAACCTTCCATAACTATACTATATCCTATATATTTCTATTTTTATTTGTATAATGTCGATTTTGGATTTGTAAAAGAGCAATCGGATAATGTTCCGAAAATAGATGCTCTTTCCATATTTTCATTTTTGAGAAGAAACCTCGATTTTATTAGCGCATAAATATAAGAGTAGCTAAAGCTAAACGATCTAGATTTGTTCTGTATTCATATTTTAAAAATTATAAACGTCTTCATAATAGAATTTTAGCATTGCTTTAATATATTAGTAGTATTTTTTTACATTTCTCTAATTTTTTAGATGCTTGTATGTGAGAATATTTCTTTTTTCATAATGTATGCTTAAAGATTTAATTATAATTAAAATATTCATTAAAATTTCATAGTACATAAAAATATATTTTACTGATTTATTTTATTATTATTTTTTTTTAACCAGAATTTTTTAATTATGTTATTTTATAAATTATATATGATTATTTTGCAGAGCAGTCATTAATTATGTATTTAATATTTACTTCATGTGAAAAAAAAAAAGTTTACTTTTTATAATTTTTTAAGTAATTTATATATATATATATATATATATTGGGTTGTTCGGAAAGTCATTTCGTTTTTTTCAGCAGAGGACTTAATTGTATTTTTTTCACACCTTCTTCACATTTAAGTTGCATTGCCATTACATATTGTGACAGCTGATATAGCAAGGCTTGCTTGTGAAAAAGGTCGTTTTATTCTGCTCAATAGTTTTTGATTGGTGCCCTATCAAATAAAGAAAATCAGAAGCGACATTTTCGGCATATTTTGTTTTTGCTATCAAAAATGCGAAAATACTATTCAAACAAGGAAAAAAAGTATACGATGTGTGCACAGAAAATTTATTTAAAGAACGCTATTGTCAAAAGTGGTTTACCAAATTTTGTTCTGGCAATTTTGAGTTGAAGATGCATAACGTTCTAGAAAACCAGTTTGAGCTAATGAAGACAAAATGAAGTATTGATTTATGAAAAACTGCCAAATAACAACTCGCGAGATCGCTAAGAAACCGATCAAAGTGGAGAACATATAATTCATTAAAATATTTATACAATATAAGAAAATCGTCTTTCATTTTCGAAGGAAAAAACGAAATTACTTTCCTAACAACCCAATATATATATATTTCAATTTTATCCATTTATTTTTCCATTTAATTTTCTTAAATTATTTGAATTATATTGTTCTACGTTGTTTACATTAGCAACGGCTGTTACACAACTATTTATTTATTTAATTAATTCATTTCAAAAGGAAAATATAATTAAATGTTTTTATCGGGAAAATATTAATATCGCATAAAGGATTAGTCTTATTAAAATTTAAATTTAATGAAAACTTATTTATTATTTATTTAATGCCTTTGAAAGGAAAATCTTTTGTTATTTATTTATTTATTGTACTAATCGAAATGAAATGGTAATATAGCAGAAAAAGTGATTGCAATAAAGTACATGGTGCCAAAATTAAAGTATATTTAATAGATGCTGAGATACAGCTATCCTTAAAATCTTAGGTTTTGAATAATAGCAGCTTTCGCCTCCTGATATGTACACAAATTGAAGTGCCCACGAAAGACATTGCTGCGGGCTATAAGAACCCAGATCCAAAAAAGCAGGGTGCACTGGAGGGAAAGAAGTTGCCGCAGGCTGCGAATAACCAAAACGATGTTAAGAGCGATTTCAATGAATTTATTTTTTAATTATCTATTTATTTATTTTTTGTTTATAGAATGATATAAGAGAAATAAAAGTTTTTTTTTTTTTTATTATTTATTAAATTTAGCGACCAGCGAAGCAGGCGAAGACCGTCAGTTATAGTATATGCAAGGGTTGTTCCAGGTTTACTTTTGGGGCTCATTTTTGTGAAAAACAATTTTTTTTTTTTTTTTTTTTTGTGTGTGTGTGTGAAAAACAAAATAATTTTGCGAAAATTTATTTCTTTTTGTGATAAAAAGAATTATCACACGAAACCTTTCACTTAAGAAGTTACCCTATCCAATGTTCATTATCAAGTTAACAGCATATTACTGAGCCAAGTATACACACTCATTAAAAATAATATTGTTAACGTGGAAAACTTTCACAAAATCATCATCTTTTTAAAAATAAATCTTGAGAAAGGCCTGTTGTTATGAATCTGAATTTTGTGAAGAGACCCATTTTATGGATTTGTATTTTCTAAAGGGGCCCATTTTAGATATTTGGATTTTGTGAAGGGGAAGCAAACGGGTCCCAGTTTTTACCTGGATCGACCCCTGATATATTCTAAACATATTTGGATTTTACATTAAGGCTTCATTGATAAATGAATTTAATATATATATATATATATATATATATACACTGGTGGACAATTGCTAAGGACGGATGACAATAGCTTAGTTATTGTCATCCGTCCTTAGCAATTGTCCACCAGTGTATATATTGCGTTTGATTGCTGAAATTTACTGCAAATTTTTAATTAATTATTTAATACCATTTATATTTATAACTAGATCATGTATAACTCATAAGGTATTATTACATTTAACATATATTTCATGTGTTTATTTTATTTTAAAGTACTTTATATCTTTTCTATTGCTAAATGTTGTTATTATTATTACTTTCTATTTCTATTAATCTTTTCTTTCTATTTTTAAATTTTTCCAAATAAAAAAGTAATTACATTATAAAAATAACTAAACGCGTTTCTGTATATATATACATATATAAATAATATTAATATTTTTGTACGGAGACCTTCTTTTAATTTTATTTATTTATTTAGAATGATAAGCGCATGTAATTTTCCTTAAATACTTTTCAATTTCTCAAGCTGCATCACTATAATGTTTTTAATTATTCACAATCTTCAGCTGCTATTTTAATAGAAATATTGTTAAGTTATAATATTGAAATGTATTAAAAAAGTTATACATATATATATATACAGATATACTGGCATCTCATAATTATAAAAGTAATCTAATTTAGGTTAATTTAGCATAAACTATTCTAGATTATTTAAGCAATAAAAATATGCATATTATTCAGTTAAAAATTATTACTCAATCCCAATATTTTATTTCTGTACTCAGTCTATAATAATAATAAAATAATAATAAATCTATAAAACATAATAAAATGAAACAAAACAAGTATTTAAAAGATACATCTTTTGCATAGCATACTAAAAACATTCTTTAAGAAAATTCTATTGATCAACTATTATTTCGATTATAGTTTAATTTGGATTAATAACAGCAGGCGAGTACAAAAAAATATCATTGAAACTTGGTGTCATTTATAGAATGAAGTGATGTTTAATGAGTTCAAATAGCTTTAATTTTTTTTTTTTTTTTTTTAAGATAGAATACAAAATTTCGCTGAATGCACGATTTTTCTTTACAATACAAGAGGGAGAAATTCAGCCGGCAGTTCATTTCATGGATAGTGACGTCACGATAGGTTTTATCACGTGACGCAGCGTTTTCCCGCCAACATGAGAACTACGTCTTTTAAAGTTAATTTATTAAAGCATCCTGTTTTCAAATATGCATAAAAATGGTATCAAAATGTTTGTATTTTCATGCTCTATCATTTACAAGTCAAAATGAAAAATGTGCAATTTCCCCATTGGAAGATTCTGGTAACCCTTATTCAATTGACGACATCATTCTACACCTTTCCTAATGAACTTAAGCAGCTAATTTTCAGAGTATGAATTTCCTATAAGCAGGGCCCGACTTAGACTACCTGGAGCCCCGGGGCAAGCCTATTCTGGGGGGCCCCCTTGCAGTGGCATAAGAGGTCTTTGGGTTGCAGAATTTCTGCATTCGCCTGTAGGGGGGGGCTCTTTCAGAAGGGGGGCCCAGGGCATTTGCCCCGTATGCCCTGCCTATAAGTTCTTCTAACACCTGTACCAATTTCATTGAATTCTGTGAGTTTAGCTGAAGAACGTTTCCTTGTTAGAAGTCAGTTCACTCTTCATCTCAATTATTTGCTAATTGAAGATGGTAGAGCTCAAAATTTGTTTAAAAAATATTTTATCAATACTTAAACTTTGTTACTCACTCTGAGGCAGTACAGTATATTTCTGACCTTAAAAAGAACAAAGCAAGGACAAAATATCTACTAACATACTTATTAACCTTCTAAATTATTTTTTTCATCGCTTTTCTCGCATACTTGTCTTAAATGTCTTTCCTAACTGCTGGAATGGAAGTTTAATTGTACCTCTGCTGAAAAGTGGTGCCAATGAATGCACACTTGCCAGAAATTTATAAACCTATCTTCTTACTATCTTGCATATTTAAGATTTATGAATGTATTCTAGTAAAACATCTGAATGAATTTATACTCTCATGATGTGATTATATCCAAACAGTTTTGGTTTTGTCCATGTCATTCAACACAACAGCAGTTGTGGAGGGTTTGTGAATATATTCCTGATGGTTTCCAGACAGACATTGTTACTGGAATTATATCTTTAGATGTTCAAAAAGCTTTTGATAGGGTCTGGCATATGCTGGTCTTTTCTATAAATTAATTATTATCAGTCTACCTGACTAACTAACTAAAAGATTTTATTACAATAGATCTTTTTCTATTTAAAGTCAAAAATGCTTTTTTTAACTCTTCTTCTATTCTAAGTTCAGTTTCACAAGGTTTTCTGCTTATTTATTTCCTCTTCAACATTTATACCAACGACCTGCCATGATAATGATGTCCCTTTAGTAACCTTTGCTGATGATAAGGCTCCTATATATATGAGCTGGTGCATCAGGCATTTTGTTGCCTTAGGGTTACCACGTGTACCCAGCGCGTTTCTTTGATTAACAAACAACAAACATTTTTTTAAAATCATCTTACGTTACTTTAGAGTAACTTGTTTTATTATATTTCATAATTTTAGCTAAGTAAACTATGATATGAAAGTTTGTTTAGCGATAAATTGCTATAATCATTCAAGAAGTGAATATAAAGTGTTCACAGATAGAGATGTAAAAAACCCGGGAATTGTGCATTTGGGGAATAAACATGGGAATTTTCGGGTTTAAACCGGGAATTTTGGGAACTTTGGAAACTTTGATGGGAATAAACTAATATTCAATGTTTAAATTTAATTTCACTTCTTTTAGGTGTACCAAACAACTTGTTTCAATATCATTTTTATTCTATTTGATTAAGTAAAAGTGATATCAACAATTATGTGATTATTTTACAGAAAATTGTAAAAAAAAAAAATAAACATTTACGTTATTGACAATAATAAATGATGAAGTTTTGTCTGCCTATTTAAATAACTTTATTTATTTATTTATTTTTTTTTTTTAATAAATACCATAATAAAATATGTTATAAAAAATAATACAATGAAATTAATTTATGGTAAGAATACTTTAAAATTATTAAATTTTATTATACTTCATCGAACAAAATTTCATATTAGTTGATGAAATTTTGTTATAATCACTCAAAGAGCACGGGGAATAAAATCGAAAATGAGTTCTTCGGTTATTAAGAATTCAAGCAATAAATTTTAATGCATTAAATCAATACATAAAATATTCAATAACTAATAATTAATAATTTGGCTGTTGTTTCTTTCTTCATTTATATTTTGCATATTAATATTGTTGAAATTTCAATTGAAGTAATATTTCCCAGTGTAATATTATTGTTTTAGTAAATGCAGAATATTTTAAAGCGTTTTTGTTTAATTTTTGAAATAAACGTTAAAGCAAAGCGCGTACAATACTATTGTACTCGCTTTGCGTTAAAGTTATAAAACTGAAACATGTGATTGCGATAAAAAAAAAAAAAAAAAAAAAAAAAGGTGTTATATTGAACTCAGTCTGTATACAGTCAGAACTAAAATATAAATATACGGCAATAACAGAGAATAAGTCTGTCAATTAATGAAATTTGAAAATTGTACTTTTTAAATTTATAGACGTTAAAAACAGTATTTAAAAGTTGAAAGATCATAAAAAACATCTGAATGTGAGATAACATTTTGAAATACCTTAGAACATCTCTAATCTAAGAAAAAAAAATAATAAAAAAAAAAAGATAAATTCGCAACTTGTAAAAACTTTCAAATTTCCCTTGTTTTGGAAACTTTCAAAATTCCCTTCCCAAAAAAATGGGTTTATTCCCTGGTTTAAACCCGGGTTTTTTCCCCGCTCACATCTCTATTCACAGACCTTCTATTACTGTGTATTTGAGTTTTGGCGACATTTTGTGAAAGAAACAGAAACCGCCCTAACAACACATCTTACCCCAGTACATCCATAGGATATCCTCAGAATAAAATGACATCCTGAGAATGTACTGTGAAAAAAATGTTTTTTTAGGAAATTGTTGCTTACTGTTCTTATCTTGACCGGATTAGCTTCAGATCAAGATTTCTTAAAATCATTAGGGAAGTGATAAGGACGCCAAGCGGGAATGCTGTCCTCTTCGGAAGCAAAAAAATGGCAGTGATGCGTCGGCCTATTATTTTATTAAAGGGCTCTAGCCGATGACACTGCCATCTATTGTAGACAACACACTCTAAACACCCTTTCAAATATGCCAAAACGATTTTAACAAATATTTGATCTGATTAAGCAAATGGAGAATTAAAGTTAACACACCCAAACTTGCTGCCGTTTTCTTCACTAATAGAAACTATGATACCTCCACTAACTTTCTCTTACCCTCTTCGAGATGAGCTTATCATATATGACTTCACTGCGATGTTCTTTCTCTCCCGAGGTAAATATACCTCAGTCTGAGTGATTTAAAGCCACTCTGCATTGCATTTGTGACTTAGTCATTTAAATGTTTTAAAAAAATTCTCTAAACTTTGATTTTCGTGTAATATATTTGTGACTTTGTACAGTATAAGAATAGCTATTCATTTAAAACATGCAATACATAAAATATGGCATTTCAAATTTTATAATGAATTATATTAATTATTAATAATTAAACTGGAATATAAGTGCAATTTATTTATTTTCAGATTTTGAGCTGTACTTCTCTTTTCCATTCTGAAGGAACCATTCATCATGTACTTAGCATGTTTATTTCGAATGTCTGAGTAAGTAAATTGCAATACATGGTGTTAAGGTGTTCAGTTTGAGTGATGAAGGTCATGAGATTAAACCCTGATGACTGCTCGCACCTTTTTTTTTTTTTTTAATAATATAAATAAACATTAAAATATATTTAGGTCAACTGCATTTCCTAAAACGAGCAAAGAGGAATAGTCCAAAAGCTTGGAGGGGTACCAAATTGACCGACAGCTTGGGATTCGAAAAACATCCAGTAATTCTGCACTCTCTTATAGCTTATTTTCTCTGAATCAGATGACTATCTCCTAATTTTATACTAGACTCATTGAGTCAGCCCTTGCGCAGAGGCTTCCATCGTCTCATGAAATGTGGTTGAAGAATAATGATATATTTTAGTAAAAAATATAGTATATATAAAATGATATATTTTTTAATTAGTAAAATATTTTATTTCAACCAAAAAATAAATAAATAAATAAAAAATTAATTTTTCTTTATAATTTAAATATTTTTTCTTTATTACACATTTTTCTCATCCCTAAAGTTTTCTTGAGTGCTTGAATAACTAATAGGAAATTTCAAAATTTGCTTAATTATTTGCTCAACAAAAAATAGTGTTTTGAAGAAAACAAATTGTTGGCAAAAAATTTTTTTATAAAAAGACAATCATTACAAAAGTTGCCCTTTTTGGAATATGATATGCCCTTTTCATAAAAATTGCCCTTATTTTATAATGTGCACTCTGTCTTATTTTGTGTTCTAGTGTGATCCCTATATAAAGGTACATAACTTAAGCAGACTTAATATTTTAACAAAATAAATCTAAGCAGAGGCGGATCCAGAACTTCACTTTGGGGAGGGGGAGGGGGCTAAGATTTTTCGAGGTGTTATTCTAGATAAATGAAAACTTTACAATCGTAATATTAGTGTGCCTTTCATAGATACATTAGACTGTATTCAGAAATTGTTGAAATAATTTATTTATAATTATTACATGGTAAAATTTTGAAAAAAAAATATCAAAAATTTTTTAATAATGCCTGTGTGTATTGTAAATACATTAATGAGATCTGCAACTAAAAAACATAAAATGTAAGCAAGTAGGGTAGATCATTGTGAAATATTAGAGCTCAAAACACTTCTATGAAGCAGCTTCGGTCAAATATTGCTACATTTATTAATCAGGACTAGAGTCCTGCATGGGTCGGGTTTTACCCGACAGATGGATTTTATATCAACCCGAAAAGACAAAAAAAATTTCATCAACCCGAAAACTGACTCGAACCCGACAAAATTTTTTTCATCAACCCGAAAACCGACCCGAACCAAACCCGAAAACTAAATAAAAATTACTTATTCGTCTAAAAATCATACAAAACTTTTTTAAATTATAAAAAAGTTTTCCTTGTCATACAGTTGGTAAATTATTTAAAAAAGAATTTGAAATGTAATTACTAATTGTTTAATTTAAAAATTTAAAAAACTGAAAAAAAAGATCAATAATAATTTTTAACCATTTATGTGAGTTGTGACCTTCAAGAGTAAACTAGTGTTTTGGCCACCACAAGACTTTCTTCTATACTTTCCTATATTATACTAACTGCAAATAATTTATTAAAAATATTATTTTTTAAGATAACAGGATGAATGCAAATGATTTTCATCTTAGAGACCACTAACACTAAATATCCAAAGTAAGACAGTTTTGTTGCCTATAAATAGCATTTTAAAAAGTACGTTTTTATAATGGTTATCTCATATATCAGGTTTCGTAGAGTTATATGTCATAGAAGTTGAGATATAGCCTTCCCATTATCGAGGGATATTGCACTATAGCAGCTCCACCTATTGGCCGATTAGCATCCAGATTGATTCAACATAATCTCTCATTATGGCTTTCTCACATATCAAGTTTTGTTTGATTATACACAATAGAACCTGAGATATAGCCTTCAATTAAATTGCAAATATCGCTGTATAGCAGCGCCACCTGTTGAGAGGTTGACACTAACACTTGAGACACTAATTTAGGTCAAGGTGCATCTACATATAAATTTATATGCAATTTTATGTAGTAGCTCCTTAGATATAGTTTTCCCTTAAACTGCTGAAATTGCTGTGCAGCAGCGCCACCTGTTGGCCAATAAGAATTCAAATTGAATCATCATAATGTCTCATAAAAACCTTTTCACATATCAAACTTTGTTTGATTATACTCAATAGAACCTGAGATATAGCCTTCTCTTAAATCTCGGAAATTGCTGTATAGCAGTGCCACCTATTGATCAGTTGACAAAAAGTAATAGACACTAATTTAGGTCAGGGGGCCTCTACATATAAATTCATACATAATTCTGAACAGTAGTTCTGGAGATAAAGTCGCCACGAACTTTTTGTCTCACACACACACACACACACACACAGACAGGCAGACATTTTTTATAAATGGTAAAATCGTGTTCTAGACCTCTCAGAACGTGTAAATCCGTCGAAAACTGGAAGTAAAAAATTTTTATGAATCCAATACTTTAAATATAGTCTGGGAAAAAAAAGAAAGAAAAGATGTATTATTCTTTAGTGCTTTTGTCCGATGTAGATGTTTACTTTACTACAATAATTTGTGTAGTATGTATGTGATTTGCAGTTAAACATCTGTTTTTTAAGGATCACTGATCACTTTAAATTCGCATAATCAGCAACTTAAGGGCGTATCAGATTCAGCAACTTTAGAAACAACCAATTTTTGAGCCGACTTTAGCGCCGATTTTTCCTCGACGAAAACACCGTAGAGGTTACAATAGTCGGGTGAAAAGTTGGATGAAAGAAGACTAACTTCTGACGCTTATCACTTTTCTTGGCGCGAATAAAATACGCAATGATTAGCGTTAAAATTCCCTTTCATTTGTGTAAAATATCGCATTATTATTTCTATTTTGATCTTTTTTACAACTATTGTCATAACGCCATACAAAAATAAAAACGATTAATTGAAAATCCTTATCATTTAACGGTAAAATAAACGTGCTTAACGATAATATTTCTTCTTCAAATCTCCACTTGAAGCGATTCCCGTGTTCCGCCATCTTGGAAATATGACGTATCAAAATAGCGCATCCTGATTGGACGAATCCGAGGAGAAATTGAGTATACGGACAATTTTATCAAGGCAGCTCTGAAAAAGTTGGGCAACTTCGGTCTGCGCTATCACACTGGGAGTAGAGACAATTTTTTTCGAAAAATCGGCGCTAATCAGTGGTTGGCTCTAAAATCGCCTGTAAAGTCGTCGAGTCTGATACGCCCTTTAGCTTCTTTTCGTTTCAGTTTTACTTGGTGCATTTTTTATTCGTTCTAGAGAAGACGATAAAGAATATAATCTGCCTTCATGGTATTCATTTCCTTTATGTGTTTATTTTACATTACTTTTTTTAATTAAATCACGACAAATATTCCCTGTATATTTGCTGTATATACAAATGTAAATGGAAGAAAAATCAAAATTTCGTTAACATACAAGCGAGGATTAAAATTCATTGAAAATAAAGATATCTTAAAAAAAAAAAAAAAAAAAAAATGTAAATTGAGAAATAACTTAAATTTCGAAAACGTAAAAGCAGGTTATGTTGTATTTATATATATATATTAACAATAGTCAATAAAAATTTAGTTGACATGCCCTTAGCGGTGAAAGGGAAGAAGGATGAATAGAAGAAGCTGTGCCCTTAGAGGAAATAAGGTGTGCGGGTGGCACATAGAAATTTGTTATTCAAATGCATAAAAGAATGCTTTCTATAGAATGTAGTATGATTAGCATTAGATTTACAGAGTAACACAAAAATACTCAGTTACACTGAGGGTTATTATTGGAAATTTTCTGAATTGCATTTTCGTTTACATTAAGCGTTTATTCTACCATTTTTTAAAATGTGAACATGATTTGAATTAATGTATTTGCCTATTCTACTCTCCGTTTGTCCAACACCAGCGTCCGTAAAAATTTTAAGATTTTTTTATTTTTACTTTCTTCTCTATTCAATAGAAGAGAGTATTGCATTTGTAAAAACTTATATTTTGAGAGGTCTAGAACACGATTTGACTATTTTTAAAAAATGTCTGTCTATCTGTTTGTGTGTGTGTGTGACAAAAATTTTGTGGCAACCATATCGCTGGAACTACTGCTCAGAATTGCATATAAATTTACATGTAGGTGCACCTTGAGCTAAATTAATGCCTATCAACTTTTGGTGCCAACTGCTCAACAGGTGGCGCAGCTATACAGCAATTTGTACAATTTAAGGAGAAGCTATACCTCGGGTTCTATTGGGTATAATCAATGTAAACTTGATATAAGAGAAGGTCATTATGTGACATTATGCTGATTCAATTTGAATGCTTATGGACTGACAGGTGGCGCTTCTATACAGCTATTTCTGCGATTTAAGGGAAAGCAGTACTCAGGAACTACAGTACAGAGTTGTATATAAATTTATATGTTGATGCACCTGAAACTAAATGAGTGTCTTTCAACTTTTGGTGTCAACCGCTCCAGAGGTGACGCTGCTATAAAGCGATTTCTGCAATTTAAGGGGAGGCTATATCTCGGGTTCTATTGCATATAATCAAACAAAACGTGATATATGTGAAGGCCATTATGACACATTATGCTGATTCAATTTGGATGCTTATAGGCCAATAGGTGGTGCAGCTATACTGCAAATTTCCTTGATAACGGGAAAGCTATATCTCAACTTCTATGGCTTATAACTGTATGAAACTTGGTATATGAGATAACTATTATAAAAATACAGTTTTAAGATGTCTTTTATAGACAATAAAACTGTGGTTCTTTGGATATTTAGTGTTAGTTTTCTCTAAGATGAAAATTAGTTATTTGCACTTAATGAATTTGTATAAGAAAGTATAGAAGAAAGTCTTGTGGTGGCCACAACAAACTAGTTTTTATTTTATTTTATTTTTTCAATGATATGTGTTATTCAAATTCAATGTCGAATATTCCCTACTTAAAATGGCTCTAATAGAACCTATGCAACTGGTTTGTGTACCTGGACATCCAAAAAATGCCAATGCATCGCAGTTTAGGGGAGACATTTTTATAAATCACGCTCAAATAACTTCATTAAAAATTCATAAAGAAATTCGCATTTATTGTTTATATGCTAAGAAAATGTTTTACATAAACTATAATATGCTTAATCTCCAGATTTACAGGGCTACGCAAAAATGTTTCGATACATTAAGGGGTGCAAATAAGAAATTAAGAGCATCATTTCTGTTTGTGTTAAGTATTTTTAACACTTTCCAACAATGTTTCAGAGTGATTATGAATTCAGTTAGTCTATAAATGTCTGTCTTTCTGTCTGTCCTATGTGTTATAATATAAGGTAATTCCGGGAGAGATGCCCCACTTAAGGAAAGGAAGCTATAAAATAAATTGGGTAGTAACAATGACAACGAAAATTTGTGGTAAATACATAATAGATATTGATTATTACTACTAAGTAGTTTTTTTGTACCATATTGTAAATTTTCTAAAAAATAAAATAAAATTGCGGCAGCACTACATTTTGCCATCTCTCCCGAAGTTGCGGGTGAGATGCCCCACTCACATGGGAGAGATGCCCTACCTGTAAAAAACATAATAAAAGGTTTTAACATTGGTCAATAGTGATCAATAGTGGTCAATGGTCCCCAAAGAGCTTGTTTTGGTATTATTATCTGTTTTTCTTCGACGACGAACTGTCCGAGAAGGAATTCCATAGTACCTAGCAGCTTCAATGACACCAATTTCCCCTGCTTCTAGTCTCAAGAGCCTCTTTTAAATGGTCTTCTGTCCAGGTCCCACCGGCTGTTCCAGTATTTTTTCTTTTGTACACTGTAGTCCTCTTTCCTGAAACAAACAAGAAGCATCGAACAACTGCATTAACAAATACAATAATATACACTTACCGGCACAATTAACCGACCACCTACAGTTTCGTTAACGCCCAAGATTGTTTACGTTATAGTTTAAATGTCAAAGGTCAGTCTGACACACCTGAGCGTTTTTTGCTTTCTTATCTGGATTCAATTTGCTTTTTTGTGATTTCGTTTTGAGTTGCCACTTCTAGAGATCATGCGAATTTGAATTTTATTTGATGAATTTTAATCTAAATTTATAATTTCAAAAAATATTTTTAAGTTAAAAATTTTAACGATTTACAAATATTACGCATTTTATAAAAACAATATTAGTTTGTGGGGCATCTCACCCGAATATAATCTGGGCCATCTCACCCGAATATAATCTGGGGCATCTATCCTTTTGGTATGGGAGAGATGCCCCGGCAACTATCCAAAGTAAAAAACAGCAAAAATGGCGGCACAATGGCCGAAGTCGACTGATCAACTTCTTTCTACAGATTTTTAAACTTATATAAAAAAAATCCATTTTTATTAACTAGTGCCAGGCCAGCCTTACAATGCAACATCACTGTTATAACAGAGTAGAAAAAACATGGTACTTACTTGAAATATTGTTGTGACAGCAGAACACAAAGAAATAAGTTCACGTAACTTCCACAGCACACCATTCAGCATCTATCTGAAATAATAATCGGACTTGCAGAGCCATCTCTCATTGCATTTCGAAATTATATTAAGTGGGGCATCTCTACTGGTGGGGCAACTCACCCGGAATTACCTTAGGCAAAGAACATAGAATGTTATACGATACAACGAGTACATACAGTTGGAAAGTGCTGATAATCAATGTGTACTTCATGATTTTTCGTTTTAAAAGGTGTAATGCTTAATTTTATTTTCAAAAATCATAAAATGGAATAATATGCATTTCCGTATGAAGTACTGTGATTTATTAAACTTTATATGGTTACAGATCACCGTTCCCTCAAATGACAGACATTCTACAGTACCTGTTTCTGCGACATGTGCAAAATATAGCCAGTGCTAAATGTGGATGAAGTGTAGATGAAAATTGAAGAGTTCATTTTTTTATTTATTAATTTATTTTTAAATTCATTATACATTTCCGCTAAAGGCACGCATACTAAAAGCACGCCACCGAGGGGGAGTAAGATTTGTAGTGAGTATTTTATTTAGATACATCAGCAGAAGTGTAATGCAGAAGAAGAGTGACTGAGAAAAAACCATACTAGAAGAATTGTTTTGTTTAATAGCTACTTGAAAGAAGGCAAATCTCATATGATACTAAAATCTCTTTTATTTCTTTAGTATAGAGACATTCAATCACTTTCAGCATTTTCACTAAAAGCAGTTAATTCATACAACTTTAAATCATTAATAAAACTTAATAAATATATTTAGAAACTTAACAATTAAAAAATAAACTCAACAAATTATCAATTTGATCCGGACCAGCCGGTCAAACTTTACATTACTATATCAGATAACAAGATCCATGCCAATTACCAACACAATACACCTCAGAACTAAACAGATCTGATATTTATATATCTGAAATAAGGACGTTTAGATCGTCATCGATCAAACGGACGAATCACAAACGAACACCTGGCAGGTGTAAAAAGAAACAATTAAGATTTGCATAATGACGATCGATCTTTAGCTACGATGTCGCCATCTAGTGGGAAAAACATCGTTAGAAAAATTAAAACAGTCCAAAATTGATAATGAAAGGTGTTGCATGGAAAAGATCGTTTTTAATGTAAACAAAACGGTAATTGATAATTAACAGTATAAAAATAAAGTTCAAACAACTGAAAAATAAAGAACTGAAGTAAGTAAGTCTTAATTTATAATCTATTAAATAAATTAAATAAGTTATTTTATAAAAATGATAAAATGACTAAACATAACATAAACTTTCAAAATAGATGATATAATATGATTAAATAGCTATGTCTATAGGCATGAGGGAAAGTTAGGAGGCGATGAGAATAAAATAAACTAAGGATTTTCTCATCAAATGCCCCCCCTCTCATTGCCTCATAAAAACAAAATGCATGACTCCTTAAGAAGGAAAAATCAGCATGGACCCATTACCAAACATCTTAAACAAGATAAAAAAAAATTTAATTAAATTTCAAACCAATGCAGTCAAACATCCCAATAACACAAAAGTTAATAGCTAAATTTAACACGAAGACAACAATTAAGTTGTAACAAATCCAACTTCAAAAAAAAATCTTAAAGCATCTTTCTCCAAAGAAAATTTCAATTTTTTTTCATCTTAAGTCTTAAAACTCCATCAATTTAAAAAAAAAAAATTTAACTACTCCAATCTAGAACAGAGTCTAGAATATCCTGGATAAGAGGCTAAAAAAAAAACACAATTCCTTCCATTTCAGAAAACAAGTCCAAGAAAAAATTTGTTTCATTTTAAAATTTCATTAACAAACATGAAAAAAAAATATTT
Source organism: Salticus scenicus (assembly GCA_963930645.1). Taxonomy (NCBI): domain Eukaryota; kingdom Metazoa; phylum Arthropoda; class Arachnida; order Araneae; family Salticidae; genus Salticus; species Salticus scenicus. The sequence goes on along the minus strand of OZ005660.1, from coordinate 199,563,508 downwards.
ACCAAAAAAAAAAATTACTTATTAATTTCAAATCCAGCATTAAACTCCAAATCAAATATTTAAACCTATATCAAAAGCAAATTACAAATACAAAATAATCTTTATTTAAAAAAAAAAATTTCAATTTCTAGCCATCCAGAACTTGGTAAAGAGGACAAAACATCGGCCTTTCGCATTCACTTATTCGTCTTTCAAACATATTCAAGAATGAATATAGGCACAACTATTCACTTCTTTTAAAACAAATTCCGGCTAGCATGGAAAGCATACATTCCACATGAAATGAGGTTTCTAGATGCCTAGAAAAGAAAAGAAATTATAATACACATAAAAGATATAAACAGAACAGATTTTAATTATGGTAGACGGGGCCTAGTGACATTGCCAAAATTAAAAAAAAAAAAAATTGGGACTTACAAAAATAAAAGTAACATGCCCGCGCAAGGGCCTACATATGGTGGTAACTCCCAGAAAAACTATTCCCAAATGATTCTCTGACAATTTACCGGTCAAGGGTCACCTATCCGAAACGGTACTATAGGCTGTTCGAATCATCGTAAACAGCCACCAAAAGCACCATTTCCATACATAGACGGGAATTAAATTGTCTACCAAATTAATTTTTTAAAAGAATACTAAATGAAGTAAAATAAATTTAAAACACTAAAAAAAACTTGCTTAAATCAAAAGTACTAAAATAATTACATAAGTAAAAAAAAAATGCTGGGACAAACTGTTATAATAAATATGTACAAATCAGCAATTTTAACTAATCAAAAAGTCCATGAAGTTGAAACACTAGATTAGAACAATGTGCAATCCAAATTTTAAAACAATGTAAATATTTAAACAATTTCTATTTTAAAACAATGTACTGGACAAAAAATATATATATTTAAATGTACTCAAATTATCTATAAGAAAAATATGACATACAAAATTCATATATGTACAAGAGAAAAATTATGTTATAAATATTAAATTTACAAAATTCAAAAGTTCATTTTTTGTCAAAGGTTTGGTGAAAATATCCGCAAGGTTTGATTTACTACGTACATAAGAAACAGAAAATTCACCATTATTTAAAAGATCTCTAATAAAAAATAATTTAACGTCTATATGCTTAGTTTTATAATTTTCCACTGGTGATTTTATGAAATCTATAGCAGCTTGATTATCAACTCTCATTACAGCATCATTATCTAAATTAGAAAAAATACATTCCTCAGCACATTCACGACGTATCCGATCAAACCAAACCAAATTCTTTACAGCCTCAGTCATTGCGATAAATTCAGATTCCATGGTCGACAAACTAACACATTTTTCTTTAAAAGTACGCCAGTCGACCGGAGACTTATCAAGCAAAACTATCTGACCGCCAATTGAGGTCCGATCGTCACGGTTAGCTGCGAAATCTGCATCGGAGAAAATTACTAAATCATTAGATTTACAAGAAAGTTTAAGTTTGTAATGAGAAGTTGATTTTACATAGCCCAATAATCTCAATAAACCATCCCAATGGAATAAACCAGGATTCGATTGAAATTGACTCAGGACATTAACAGAGTAGGCTATATCAGGACGAGTACGACCAGCTAAAAAAGAAAGACATCCCAAAACACTACGATACGGTAAATGAGACATTTCAGTTATATCTTGACTAGACGTAGGACAATGAGATTTGGAAAACACAGTACCTTTACTGATAGGTAAAGAAGAATGAGGAATTTTAAACTTAGAAAATCTTTCACAAACATCATTAATGTAATTGGATTGGTGAATTACTACTCCATATGGAGTATCCTCAAACTCAACCCCTAATAATTTTCTCGTTCTCCCCAATTCTTTTATATCAAAATTTGACTTTAATAAAACTAAAACTTTATCAATAAATTTCTTATGTTTTCCAAAAATTACGATATCATCAACATAAAGAAGAAGTACAACATCTGTCCCATAAAGATAAACACAATTACAAGATGATAATTTTCTAAATCCAATTTTAATTAAAACATGATGTATTTCATAAAACCATTCTCTCCCACTTTGATGTAATCCATACAGAGCCCGGTCCAGTTTGCAATACAAAGTCTCTTTACCAGGTTCAACAAATCCAGGAGGTTGTAGCATATACACGTCCTCACTTAGTGGTGCATACAGGTAAGCACAGGTGACGTCACACTGAATATGCGACCACCCACAACATGAAACAAGAAAGGAGAAAAAGAACCGGATAACACCAAAATTTACAACAGGACTAAATGTTTCTTCATAGGATTCACCTTTAACCTGTTTAAATCCCTGGGCCACAAGGCGAGCCTTATGTCTAACTATCTGTCCAAACTCATCCCTTTTTATTGTGTAAACCCACCGGCAACCAACAGGAGTGACGTGATTAGGTAGTTCAGACAAATGCCAAACTCCACGTTCTTGCATAACCTTCATTTCCTGTTTCATTGCACTCCACCAAACCTGACTCTGCCTGGAATTACATGCCTGTTTAAAAGTCCTGGGAGTCTCTTCCCGATCTAGTCATGCTGAAGGGTGAACTAAACTCGAAATAACTGAATCACTCTCACTGTCACTATTGTCACTATCTGAAAAATCTGATGAATTACTTGGAATCGGAATAATGCCAGAATACGGATTTGAACCACTAAAATCAAATAAATCAGGATTAAACATCAATTTATTTTCTCTACAATAATTTTCAACATCATGAAGTGATCTAAGACGTTTGGTTTTGCCTAATTCATAAAAATAAATGTCAGTACGATTACCAGTACGACGAACAACAGGCTTCCTAGTCCAACTAACTTCCTTAAGATGGGTAATAGTAGACTGATTATTGCTAGACACTGAATCTTTACTCCCCACTCCACTAGGTTGAGAATCCGGGGTACTGTTGGAAGGACCTGGGATGGCCACAGGTACAACTTCAACAATGTCCTCCAGACTTTGCTCAACACTAGGAGAGAAAAGGGCATAATCATCGGTGCCCAGTGCAGCTCCACTGCGACCTAAACCACAACACGATTCATCAAAATTGACATTACCAGATTCAATAATTTCATTAGTCTCTGGAATCCAAATTCTATACCCCTTCGTTTTGAAAGCGTAACCTACTAAATAACCCTTACGGGCTTTTGCTTCAAGTTTAAATCGCCTTTGCTTTGGCACACCAACATAAGTAACCGTACCAAAGGGCCTTAAGTGTCGAACAGAAGGTTTTCTTCCACCATATAACTCAAAAGGGGTTTTCTTCAAAGTTTGGGACAAACACGATTCCAAGTATAAACAAAATATTTAAGAGCTTCAGGCCAAAAACTAGGATCCAAGTTACTTTCAATTAACAATGTACGAATACCATCAGCTGCGGTAGACATGAACCGTTCTGCAACGCCGTTTTGTTGGGGAGTATAGACGTTTGTAAACTCATGACGAATACCTTTCTCACTAAAAAAATTATCAAAAGATTGATTAACAAATTCTCCACCATTGTCTGACCTAAAGGATTTAACCTTTCTTCCCAAGAAAGTCTCAGCCTTAATAATATGGTTTTTCACCACATCAAAAACTTCAGACTTCATACTTAAAGGATATACAGAAACCCGGCGAGAGAAATCATCAATGATTGAGAGAAAGTATTTTTCGCCATTTCGTCCCTCATTTCTACACGGTCCCCAAACATCAGCATACAGGAGCTCTAGTGGATGATTTGACCTGATATTTTTACTAGGTTTATGAGATACACTTCTAAACTTTCCTAACTTACAAAATTCACAAATGAAATCAGATTCCCTTAAGCCTGGTAATCCCCGTACACCTTGTCTGCGACTAGTATGAGCTACTAAAGATTGACTAATATGACCAAATCTGCGATGCCAATGCATCATTCGACTTCTAGCATTAGCGGACAATACTTCAAATTTAACAGACTTTTTACGGGAATCAGGGATTTTAGGATAAAGTTTATAGGTTCTATCTTTAAGATAAGCACTAAACAGGTACTCATCCCCCCGGTATATTTTCACCTCGCCTTGACTACCACAAAAAGATAAACCCTTCAAATCTAATTGTGGTCCAGACACAAGATTTCTACTTAATTGATCTGAATACATTACATTAAGTAAAGACTCTTTGACCAAATCTTAGCTTGACTTCTCCTTTACCCTGAATAGGGAATAAAACATCCTTCACAGCCACGGACATTTCGTCATTTAAAGTCTCAAATTTAGAAAATAAAGTCCTATTGTTACAAAAATGATGGCTCGCCCCACTGTCAAATAGCCAATCGCTTGATTTTACAACATTGCTTACACTTGAATGGGAAACAAATAAATTCAACTTACGTGAACTATCCGACGGTGATCTGGCAGCCTTTTTGGAACTCGAGAAATGTCCCCGACCATGGGGATTCCTTCCAACTGATCTGGACTCTCTATAAGATGGCAAAGGAGAAGCATCTGAACTAGAAGAAGTGGCACCAGTACTACATTCACTTGAAACTGAAGATGGACTGTCAAACCTAGAGCGACGATCATTTCTTCGTGAGGGAGAAAAACGTTGAGGAGACACAGAGTTCTTCTTAGAATAACATCTCGACTTCAAGTGACCCAGTTTTCCACATGACCAACATCTTCTATCCTTGAATCTGTTTTTAGTAGGCTGTCTTATATTAGATTTAGAAAAACTTGATACATTTACACCTTTAACACTGTCCTTATCCCGAAGCCTCATTCTAGTTTCTTCAGCAATAACACTATCCACAATTTTTTCAAATTGAAAATCTTCATCAGATTTACTCAACAACAACTGGACAATATTATCATAAACTGATGGCAAGTATCTCAAAAACTGATAGCATAAATAATTCTGTGAAAAATTGTCATCAATTTGTTTTAAATCAAGGTAAATTTTCTTAAGTCGGGAGGCAAATAAATTTATAGACTCTCCATGTCTAATCCTGGCTTCCATTAATTCTGTAAATAAAGTTAAATGGTGAGCTCTAGTATCAGGATGAAAATTTTTCCGAAGTCTGTTCCAAGCATCTGTAGGTTCCTTACAGTCATCAATGATTCTTTTAAATTCTGGCTCCACATTGAGATAAATCAGAGAAAGTACTTGATTAGCACGTAAAGTGAATAATTTAACATTCTCAGCCGTAACAGTTGAAGACACCTCTGGAATTTTCTGATCTTCATCAATTATCTCCCATAGACCCTTTTCCATTAACAAGTAATGCATATCAGAGATTCATGTTGGAAAGTTTCTTGAATTGAGCTTCTCAATCTGGTTGGTAGCCATGTTGGAAAATAAAACACTTTGAACTGGCAAAGAAACACCTTGAAAACTATCCTTTAATTCCTTTTCTGTTTGCCCCCCCGACTCTTCTAAATTTTCATCCGTTTCAACCTTTTTACTCATTTAAATTAACAAGTATCTTTCATGAAAAAAAAAACTTGATCCCATCAGTTATTGCTGTAATTTACTTTAGAAGATTAAATATTGCCATACTTCAAGTCTATTTTAACAAAAAAAAACAGTTGGAAAAATCAATTCTGTAAATCAGTTAAGTTCAATTGCAGAAAAAATTATGAAGAATTTAACTGAGTACATATTATAATTCAGTTCAATTGTAAAAGTTCAAATTTAAATGAAGAAAACTTGTTAAAACAATAAAGTTCAACTGCATAAACTAAAATTTAAATGAAGAAAACTTGACAAATCAATGAAACTTGACAAAATAAATCTTAATTTCAATAAAGTAGATGCATAACTGCACATTTTCAACTGTAAACAAACTCTTACTAAAGCTATAAATTAATCTCTTGAAATAAAAGTTCTGTAACTTGAAATTATATATAGTTTACTTCATAAATACATACTGAAAATCATCTTCTAGTTATGGAAAATATAGCCCATAACCTCTTGTAGTGAGTATTTTATTTAGATACATCAGCAGAAGTGTAATGCAGAAGAAGAGTGACTGAGAAAAAACCATACTAGAAGAATTGTTTTGTTTAATAGCTACTTGAAAGAAGGCAAATCTCATATGATACTAAAATCTCTTTTATTTCTTTAGTATAGAGACATTCAATCACTTTCAGCATTTTCACTAAAAGCAGTTAATTCATACAACTTTAAATCATTAATAAAACTTAATAAATATATTTAGAAACTTAACAATTAAAAAATAAACTCAACAAATTATCAATTTGATCCGGACCAGCCGGTCAAACTTTACATTACTATATCAGATAACAAGATCCATGCCAATTACCAACACAATACACCTCAGAACTAAACAGATCTGATATTTATATATCTGAAATAAGGACGTTTAGATCGTCATCGATCAAACGGACGAATCACAAACGAACACCTGGCAGGTGTAAAAAGAAACAATTAAGATTTGCATAATGACGATCGATCTTTAGCTACGATGTCGCCATCTAGTGGGAAAAACATCGTTAGAAAAATTAAAACAGTCCAAAATTGATAATGAAAGGTGTTGCATGGAAAAGATCGTTTTTAATGTAAACAAAACGGTAATTGATAATTAACAGTATAAAAATAAAGTTCAAACAACTGAAAAATAAAGAACTGAAGTAAGTAAGTCTTAATTTATAATCTATTAAATAAATTAAATAAGTTATTTTATAAAAATGATAAAATGACTAAACATAACATAAACTTTCAAAATAGATGATATAATATGATTAAATAGCTATGTCTATAGGCATGAGGGAAAGTTAGGAGGCGATGAGAATAAAATAAACTAAGGATTTTCTCATCAAGATTTCCGCTAAGGGCACGGGTTTATAGATTTCCACTAAGGGCACGGCCCAAATTTTATACAGTACTTTAAAATTTTCATACAATTTCTACATATGATCAGTCTTAGATTTGTTGAAGAAAAGAAAATGTATACGGATATTTTTTCTCATGCTTATACGGATTTTTTTTTTTTTTTTTTCGGGTGGATATCCGCGTATAAGATTACGGAGCTCCGACACATGTCTAAAATCAGTTAAAGAGCTATAATTATATCTACAAATTTATGTTTTCAATTGTAAAATTTTTTTTGACAGTTGTTCGCAAGTCAACCCGACTCGTAGAAAGCTAAACTCGACCCGAACCCGACCCGCAAGAAAAAAAATTCAGTGAACCCGACCCGCGGGTCGGGTTGGGTTTGGGTAAAATTAGGTTACCTGACCCAATGCAGGACTAAATATAGCTACTGCTATATTTTTTTAGTGCAATTGGATAAATATTTCAAAAGATATTAAATAAAATCCCCATTTTATTTGCAGTAAGCATAAAAAATTAACACAGTGACCGATATGCTAGTGAATTAAACACAGTTACTGCATTCGTTTACTTGGAAGTTGGAAGAATGGACCTGTTGTACTCAAATTCTGTTTGGTACAATATTTTATATCTATTACTTATAAACAAAGATAACCATAGGGTTTTATTTATTTATTTTTTCAAAAAAGATTTGTAATGAGATATACCTAAAATAATAACAACACTTAAACCACACGATATGTAATTTGTCATTTTCTTATGTTAATTCTGCATTTGTCTTTTTCAGGTTTACTGTTTCTTTTTTACTTTATCTGTGATAAGATAGATATTATGTCTGTTGCATTTCGTTATGCAGGTGAAAAAAATATCAGATAGTAAGTAATAATAAATCCTGCTTGAATTTTTCCTTGATTGGAAAAAAAAAAAAAAAAAAAAATCCTTTCATACTTCTTTTTTAAATAACTGTTCAAAAAATACATACAAAATAACATTCATCCATTTTAAATAATTTGGAGTGGAAGGCTGATTTTTATACCAACTATGTTAAAAATACCAGAGCCGGGAATCGAACCCAGGCCTTCCGCTTAACGCGCGGATGCTCTACCACTGAACTACCCTGGGTGATAACCAGCTAGGCATTTCTCACATAATATTCATTGGCAAGGTCACCGAGTCTACAAACGCAGCTGTATCAAGCGACAATATTGAACGTGGCACAACTCCAATAGGCCATGAAATTCTAATTTAGATTTTCTTAAAACATCAACCTTAATTCATTTTAGATAATTTGGAGTGGAAGGCTGATTTTTATACCAACTATGTGAAAAATACCAGAGCCGGGAATCGAACCCGGGCCTTCCGCTTAACGCGCAGATGCTCTACCACTGAGCTACCCTGGGTGATAACCAGCTAGGCATTTCTCACATAATATTCATTGGCAAGGTCACCGAGTCTGCAAGCGCAGCTGTATCAAGTGACAATATTGAACGTGGCACAACTTAGAATTTCTAAATTAACATTCATTTTTTTTTTTTACTCTTTTCTAACATTTATTTAGCAGTGTGTCCTTTTCAGCTGTCACTGTTTAAGATGCTTTTGCATTTTGTTGATTTTTTGTATTATTTTCAAGCACACATATTTATATTTCATTTACGACAGTTTATACCAATATAAATTTTACAGGGGTCTGTCGAAGCTCAGGAACTTTTCAACTTTGAAGAAAAAAAATTTATTGGAGCAAGAAAAAATGTAATGGATGATTCAGAATAAGTTTCTAATAAAATTATTGAAGTCTAAGTGTTAATGGTATATTTTGTGGAGTGAATTAATAAAGATTGATGTCTGTAAACTTGTGTTGTTATTGTTATTTTAAAAAATTTTGAATAGAGAATTATATCCAGTCCAATATTACGATTTTGTTTGCACATTATGCTTAAAAAATAGAACAAATAGAAAAAAGTAAAAGCATATAAAAATCAAAAGAATTTTAATTAAATGAGCCCTTATGTGGTTCGATTCGAGCCATACCTTTCTAATTACCTTGTACAATTTTCTCTGTCACTGGCAGCCAAACCCTATATTATTCTATGGAGAAATTTGTTAAGAGAATTACTTATTAGCTATTTATCTATACATATATATATATATTAATTATATGTTTACTTTCAGAAAATTCACAGTTGTTTAATATGTTTTTCAAAAACATATTTTTTTTTTTTAAGTAATAAAGTGTAAAAAAGGCACTTCGCTCAATGTTTCTCATAACTTCAAAATGAAGTATTAAAAATTCAAGAAATAAATTTTGGAAACAAAAAAAATTAACAATTTTCCCTTTATAATAAAGTGGGATTCAGTTGTTTAGCAATGATATATGGAAGGTCTCTGAGAGCTGTAGAATGTACACAGACACCTTATTTATATCGATTATTCAATTATTATACATGTATATTAATCATGAAAAAAAAAAAAAAAAAAAAATCGTAACTTCCTAGCTTTACACATGTTTAAAAACCATTAAATCATAATTTCTTTTTGAATTGAATAATTATTCATATTTTTCCTTTGAATAGTTTTTTTTTTTTTTTCCTTGTAACTTTTAATGTACGAGTTTTACTATACAAAACTTTCATAATTTAGAAACTTTGAAATTTTTCAGTAAATTTTCCAGAAAATCCACATCCCTAGTATATACACATACTGCAAAAGCTCTGAAACATTTGATGACAACATGCTGTTTGCCATTGAACCACATTTTATTTTCAAGACTTTTTTTCTTCATTTAAAAATAAACAAATTTCTGTATGTGTGCATAGAGTTGTAAAATTCTCGAGAATAATCTTTCTGAGAATATTCTCTTGGAAGAGAATAATCGAGAATATTCTTATAGAAGCTATAATAACAGGCAATTTTGAAATGTGTGCTCTGTATAAGTATTAATTTATGTGAAAATTTAGAATTTTTATGAAATGTTGCTTTTAATAAAATAATCGGATTGATAAAAGAAATAATTAAATTTATTCAGTTGTAGGTATTAAAATAAAATTAATTCTTTAGGGCTGAAAGATAAAATCTTGTAAATTAGTGAACATGAAATCTAGTGATAATCCAACTAATTAAGCTACAAAGCATTAAATGATTTTTTTTTTTTAATTTCCTTACCATTGTTATTTTTAATAGGTGACATAAAAGAATATATTTGTAGTTATTTATATTTTGGTTTAAAATGTTTTACACGTATCCGTATAAGATAAAAATGAATTCATCCAACAGCTATGAGTAAACATATGACATTGTTTTCAAATGAAAAAGAAAAAGTGTGTTGGTAGAAAAAAGTGGCAAATTGATGTATGTAGACAATATTAAATTAAAAGCCAAATAAAAAACAAAGCAGTTGAGTAGGTAATATTGATGATAAGGAATTAGATAAGTTGTCTATCATTGAAGAGGCTAGCTTAATTGATCTTTTATCAGAAAATGAGACTGACTGTTTGTTTTGATTCTAAATTTTACGTAATGTTTAGGTAACCAAATAAAAAATTAAATTAAATTTCATTTTTAAGCTATTTGTTATTTTGGTTTTTAATTTAAATTTAACATTTTATTATAAATTGCTAAATTATATAATTTAAATTTGCTAATTTTCAGGCTTAATTTTTAAACAATAAAACTTTTGATTCAGAAGTTTTTTCAAACAAATTAATTTTTATGCACACATCATCAGATTATTGATTAATTAAAAATCTTAAATGATGCACTGATAGCAGTTTTGAACAAATATTGAATAGTAACTATTCAGCATTCGGCCGATTTATTATACATTCATTCAGGCGTCAATCACATTTTTATTTATTTATTATTTTTTTAACTTTTCCAGTATTACCTGTTCAAATATATATATTTACAAAGTCATTTTTATTTATTCCATAGAATTTTCAGTCTCGCCTTTATTCCATACCAATTTTTTTTTAAGAGTAAATTTTTCTTATTATATTGCAGAAAAATACTCTAAAAGTAAAATGGTGCAAAATAGAGGCAGGGCTCCAGAATAAATTAAAATTTTGGCAACTATGTATATGTATGGATAAATTAAATTGTGAGATATAGATGTGATGTTTTTTGTGCATGTTGGGATACTTCATACACATTTTTCAATGACAAACTCAAATTTGCTCTTTTATGACTTGTGTCATTTTTATCTTGCCAGGGTGCAATGTGAAATTTCCTAGATGGCAACATCATACACACTTCTTTTTAATTCAACTTTAACCCCTTAACGCGCGCTGTCCTCGCTGCGAGGACGCAAAATTTAAGATCCAGCTGCAAAAATTCATCCCGGAAATTTTTTAGCAAAAAATTACGTTTATAACATAGCAGAAAAGGCCGGGTTTTTAAACCTTAAAATTTCAAATTTCTTTTAGTTTAATTTAGTTCATGAATTCCGGTAGCAGTATAATTTAAATGATCCAAATTGTCTTGCGCCGCAAAGGGTTACAGACATATGTCATTATACTGTTACTACAAAAGACAATTTTTCTACATATTATTAATTGTTATCATTAATGCAATTCATAATTAATTTTCTTTAATATTACTTTAGAAACTAGATTAACAATGTTTTCATTTAAATATAATTTATTTCTTAATCATTCTGAATAATCTTAATTTAAATATAATTAAAAATAACAGTTATGTAAGAATTTTTTCAAATGATTTAACATTTTTAAAGTTGAATTTTTATGTATTTAGCTAGCCGAATAGTAGCCAAATAATTTTAAATTCAGCCAAACTGAAACAGCATGACTGAAATGGTCGAATATTCCATACATCCCTAATAAATGCATGTTTCATACATAAAATAAGGATTACAGAAATATGACTTATGTGAATTTGATTTCTCAAGTAAATGCACAGGCTTTATTATTTTCTTTTTTTAATATGAAAAATTTATATATGAAAAAAAAAAAAAAATCTCTAAATTCAGATTTTAATGATGGTATAGTTACAAATAGGAAACTTAAGCCATCAAAAAATTTAAATTTGTATTTTAATAGGAGTAATTATTCATCATTTGCTGTTGAATGTTTTTGTCTTGAATATGTACTGAATGTTTAGAAAAATTGGTTTGTGAAACTTATCAAAGAATATTCTGAGATTCAAAATTATTAATTGTAAAGTGAATATTATGAAATAAGGTCTTTATGTTCCAGTTATCCATGTCAAATGGATTGATCATGAATGAGTTTTATAATTTTAGTGATAAACATGAAAAAAAAAAAAATGTATGCAATTTAACAAAAAAAGATTATTTTCGATTATTCTCCAAATTTGGAACTTCGGAGAATATTCTCGCCTTACATCTCTATGTGTGCATCATTATTCTTTCTCACTACTACTCAATATACATATTTGATTCTCAGCCAATGTATTGCTTGATACAACACTGTAGTGGAATATTTTTTGTATGTCTGTACATATATTATTAGTGCAAATTATATTATTTAAAATAAGTAATATGCTGCAGTAAAACTAAATAACATATCAATTTAAAGAGATATTAGAAAGAATTATGATAATTAGAACAAGAAATTGAAATAAACACTTTTTATTATTGAGATTTACAAAAATACAGATGAGCATTTAGCTGAAATATTTAAATATCTTTCTTCAATTGAAAGTTTGAGAGTTATTTTTCTGTAGATGTCTACTGCTGGCGTAATGGACTAGAAAAAAAGAAAAATTAATTAAATAATGTAAAAACATAATTTTTTAATTACATAAAAACAAAGCTTTATTTAACTCATAAAGGAAAATTAACCTTACTGTTCCATTGTTTACTTATAAGCCGCTTTTCGTCTTGGGGGCCCCAGACGTCCTCAGTCATAGCTTCGGTGGAAAGTGGCACATATTCTGAAGTTTCTTCGTTGCCTGTGAGTAGGTGGTGCCACTGTGCATCTATTCCAGTTATTGATTTGTGGTCATTTACTGAATCCCCAAGACGAAAAGTAGCTTATAAGTAAACAACGGAGCAGTCAAGTAAAGTTAATTTTCCTTTATGAATTAATGTAAAAACAATTTTAATGTTATATTTGAAAAGACAAATTTTTAATACATATTTGGGGACTCTGCCCTCCGCTCACTCTGCTTAACAACCAGCAACGCAACCCCCTCCATCTTGCTTCATTTATTAAACCCTGTGGGGCTCAGCCCACTTATTCGCAGCCTTACTTTTCACTGATTAGGAATATTAATAGTGTATAACACACAGCAGAAGCAGAGAAATGTAAAAGGAATCCCCATATTCAATGTTAAATTAAAGTAAATAATTTTTATACCACATTTTTATTATTTTGAATAGAAAGAAATTGTTAAATCTAGATAATTTAGCTTTAAAGTTAGATTTTTTTTTTGTACAACAAGTGATTGTATCAAAAAATTCACTAATACCTATTTTTTCTAATGCCAATACTTTTTACTTGATTTTTTTGTTAATTTAGCACTGTACGTAATAGTTTATTTATATTTCTTATGTACAGCAAGGCAATAATTTTAAATATTCCATCTCTCTGAAAAAAAAATATATATATAAATTTAGAAAAAACTCCCAAAGTTTCATTTTTAATTTTTTCCTACCTACTTCTGTAAATAGTGAAGGATAAAATTTATCAATGAGTTCACTATTTTTATAATGCCAAAATATATCTGAAATATTTCAAAATACGTTTAAAAAAAAGATAAATACACTTTACACACAAAAATGCAGTAAATTGTACAAACATGACATTATTTCTTATTCACACAAAAAGTAATATGTAAAATAAATTAATTAATTAACATAAAACTGAACAGTTCAATGAGTTTTTCTTCTAAACAAATATTGTAATAAAAAAAAGGCCAATGAACTAAGATATACAAGGATCATATATCCGATTTCATAAATAAGTATTATAAAAATGCATTTGTTGGACAGTAGTTCAGTCGTTCTCAGAAATGTATAAATGCCAAGGCTCTTTTGATTTTAGAGTATTTGCCCCAACTTATAAATACTAGGAAACATCACTAGAGGACACCGCAGTTGCCACAGAGCAAAAATTTACTACAGTTAGAATTTTCATAGGTATGAGCGAACAAGTTGTAGGTTCTGAAACAATAAGAAGGTGCCACCGAGCCACAGTGAGATTTCACAAGGATCGACTTTTATAATCATCGGGGAAAAAAACAAAAAAACTATATACAGTCAAACGTCATTAACGTGAATCTCAAGAGGGATAAAAAATTTGTTCATGTGATCAGCAGTTCATGCTATCAGTAACTAACTTCAATCTGACGGGGATTGTGGAAACAGTTCATGTTAAAAGTAATTTATGTTAACAAGGTTCGACTGTATATATATGTATTTATTTATTTTTATTTTTTTTTCTAGAATTATCATCCTGTTACATTGAATGATATGGTGTATATGTAGAAATAATGTTAAGAAAATCCTAAGTCATTTAGGAGGAATATAAAGAAGAAAAATCATATGTTTGTGAACAATGTCCAAAAGCATTCTATGAGAAGCAATATCTAAATAGTCATCTATGCATTGACACACCAGAAAAGCCTTATGTGTGTCAACTATGTTCTAAAGGATTCTTTCAGAACAGTGCGCTAATTAGCCATTTACGCACTCATACAGGAGAAAAGTCATACGTTTGTGAAATTTGTCGTAGAGAATTCTCTTATGAACATAATCTAAATGCACATATGCTCATTCACTTAGGACAAAAGCCACATATATGTGAAGTATGTCTTAAACGGGTCACATATAAAAGTGATTTAAATAGACATTTACGCACTCACACAGACGAAAAGCCATATGTGTGTGAAATATGTTATAAACCTTATTCTCAAAATGGAGATCTAAAGAGGCATTTACGTACTCATACAGGAGAAAAGCCATATGTGTGTGAAGTATGTTCTAAAGGTTTTTCTCTAAATGCACATCTAAATAGACATTCACGTACTCATACAGGAGAAAAGGCATATGTGTGTGAAGCATGTCTTAAAAGATTCGCTGATAAAAGTCAATTAAATAGACACTCACGCACTCATACAGGGAAAATGTGGTATGAGTGTGAAGTATGTTGTAAACATTTTTCTCAAAATGAAGATCTCAAGAAACATTCACGTATTCATACCGGAGAAAAGCCTTATGTGTGTGAAATATGTTATAAATATTTTTCTCGAAATGAAGGTCTAAAGAAACATTCACTTACTCATACAGGAGAAAAGCCACATGTGTGTAAATTTTGTTCCAAAGGTTTTTCTCAAAAAGGCTCTCTCCATACACATTTGCGCATTCACACAGCAGAAAAGCCATATGTGTGTGAAACATGTCTTAAAAGATTCAGTGATAAAAGTCAATTAAATAGACACTCACGCACACATACAGGGGAAATGCCATATAATTGTAAAATATGTAGTAAACATTTTTCTCAAAATGCAGATCTAAAGAGACATTCACGTATTCATACAGGAGAACAGCCATATGTGTGTGAAGTATGTTATAAACATTTTTCTCGAAATGACGATCTAAGTAGACATTCAGTTACTCATACAGGAGAAAAGCCACATGTGTGTGAAATTTGTTCTAAATGTTTTACTCAAAAAGGCACTCTCAATACACATTTGCGCATTCACACAGGAGAAAAGCCACACGTCTGTGAAATATGCTCCAGAGGGTTTTCTGAAAGAAGCAGTCTGAATAAACATTTACGCACTCATAAGGAATAAATTGCACCTGTGTGTAATTTTTTTTAAGGTTCTTTATGAAAGAGGCAGTTTGAGTTAATATTTACTGATTAAGAAAAGAAAAACTCTCAGCTTCAAGAAGAGTGTTCTAAAAAAATTCTCTAATGAAAGTGGTCTAAATATACATACACATTCTCAAACAGCAGAAATGTCAAGTGTGAGATTTGTTTAAAGATTTTTCCGAAAAGAAAAAAAGTCATTTATGTATTTACACTCATAAAATAACTTATACAGTTGAAAAGAAAATGCCATTCGTGACTGAATTATATTCTGAAGCATAGTCAAAAATGAAACATAATATACATGCACGCACTCACATCAGAGAAAAGCCGTAAGTTTGTCAATAGTATTCTAAAAGTTTTTCTTGAAAGGAAAATTTAGACATCTATGCATTTACACTGAAAAAATGCGGTATGTGAATGAAATATGTAATAGGTTTTCTTTTCCTAAAATGGGCAATCTCGTTAGACATTCACTTATTCGTGTGCAAGAAACACATACGTTTGTGCAGTTTGTTCTAAAGGATTTTTTAGTGAAAGTCAAATAGACATTTACGCATTCATACAAAAAAAGAAGCATATATGTGTGATGTATGTACTAGAGATTCTTCTATAAAAAAGCCGCATAAATAGACATTTACGATTTCATATGAGAAAAGCTATTCGTGTGTAAAGTGTGTTCTAAAGTTTTTTTTTTTTTTTTTTTTTTCAAAAGGGAAATTTATATCTACACTTGCGTGCGAATGCCGGAGAAAACCTTATTTATATGAGATTTTTTATAAAGGTTTTTCTCAAAAGAGTTATGCAAATAACTATTTCCATATTCTCTCTCTCACACACACTTACACAAAATAATAATAATAATGTACGGGAAGTATAGCCGGTACCAAAAAATTCGAACACTAGCAAAAATTCCTATGTAAAAAAGTAGAGTTAATACTGTTTTGTTAAATAAACCCTTGTCGAATCATATTCTTAGACTGACTAAGAACGTGATTCGACAAGGATTTATTTAACAATAGCCACCTTCGGCGACCAGCTGGTTCGCGATCCTTGAAAAATCCGAATTTATGAAATTTCCGCACAAATCTTGCAACAGCTTATTGACATATAGTGAAAATAGCTTTATTGAAAAATTTAATCGCAGTAAATTCCCGCTGGGTAGCCTGCGGCGCCCTCTTCCACTTTCAATATCTGGAACAGCCTGTTCGCTCACCCTGTTATGATCTTTCAAATTTCTGACTTTAACAAAGTCCTGCTTTGTGGCGCCTGCGGCGCCTTATTCCCTTTTTAGAACTTACAACACCTTCTTCGCTCATTAGAATTTAAAATATTGAAATTTAAAAATCTTACAGCACCATCTGGCGGTAGAAATTTCTGTAATGTACTGTTCGATTCTAAATCAACAAACCTTTCAAATGATGTATTACTAATGAAATATTTTAATTAATAGCTGAGATACAAAAGAAAACCGATTCAGGACACCTCAAAACGTGCAAATTGTGTGAAATCTCGAATGTAATATAAAAGTATTTCAAAATGTCTTTCGAATGAAGAATTAAAAATAATTTAATCATAATTAGAATTTGAAATACACGTATTAGAATATTAGAATAAAATTTTATTTGCAATTAAATGTAAATTAAAATGTAATTTTTTTTTTTTTTTTAATTCTTCGAAATTTATTTCAGTAATCCGACTTATCCAAGGTTTTCTCCGAAACTTGCATAATTCCGGGTAAAATCCTTAGTACAGTATGTGAGCCGAAATCGAAATTCGAAACTCTGCAAAATATTAAAGAATAAAGGTGTTCTGTATATTCCGTTGTTTTCTCCGAAAGTCCCGTTCCTTTTCTACATCTTTGCCCCTTCGCTCCCCCCCCCCTTTCCGTCGCTATTAATAATTTTACACTCGAAAATATCCGCAATCGATTTACCTTGCCTTAAAATCTAGATATACTAATTTCAAACGCTGTAATTATTTTTTTTTAATTTTTGCCTCTTTCCCTCCTCCCTCAAGCCCTCTTTAATAATTGTACTCTTTCAAAAATAGTCACAATCGAATTATCGGGCATTAAAACCAAATACTTCGAATTGTCAACGGCATATCTCAATTTAAAATACTGAAAAATATAAAAGAAAACTTAATATTTTCCCAATAAATATGTAATTTTTTTGTTTATTGATATATATTCATGAAAATTGAACAGTAGCTTTATAATATGCTGTCTAAGCCGAATATTCATTTGAATGTAAGGTAAATGAAAATTTGAAAATGTTTGAAAATTGCAATTTTTCCCCCTACTACAAATTGATTCCATGGTTCTGTGCATGGAGCATGGACGTATACACCATGGACTGCCGACGCTGTGATATCAGAATGGCCCCATTTTGGTCGCTTTTAGAAGATGGCGCTCCCATGGACTGCCTTTCCACTTCAGACTTGAAAGAGCGCTTTAACGCGAGAATTAAATGTAATATTTAAAAGCACTGATACATATATATATATATTTTTTCTTTTTCGCATCATCCCCCACAAACACTAGAATATCACATGTTATTAATTGATTACAACCATTTCCTTTTTCATCCCAGACAGTCGTCTACCTGTTGCCAACTAAATTTCATACTTTAGCTAATTTAAAAAAATCTAATTGTATCGATAAGCCGCTTGCACTCTTATATTCGGAAAAAATTCCCCTTTCATTTGGTACCAAATTCGTAATGATCGGACTAATATTTCTAATTTATTTTCCACTTTTTCTGCTTTTAACTCCGTTAAATTATCTATTTTTATGCAATCGCGGTGAATTCTCAGTCATTGAGATCGCTTTTTGATTAGACATAGGTCTACATTTTAATTAATATCTCCGGAACTAATTAAAATTTTAAAATTCTGTTTTCAGGATCCCCTCGGGAAGGCTTCGGAGCACCCGTATGTCATATTTTGTACTTCTGCGTTCAGTAGGGGCTGAACGTATAGTTGCACAGACAGACAGACATCTTCTTTTATTATTATAGAAAACAGTATTAACTCTCTTTTCTTTATAGAGGAATTTTCGCCAATGTTCGGATACTTTTGTTACCGACTGTATTCTGTACAGAATTATTTCATAAAGATGTTCCGAATTGACATCTAAGCGCGCTATCCTTTTATGGGGAGTATCAGGGCCGTGATACTAGGCAAGATTTTAGCAGACATGCATTACCTTTACACCCTACAATTTCAAAAAGTACTGCAAAATCACGGAAAGTGAGATCCCTTTCGTGGAGGATCAAAATTGTGATGGCATATCTCCAGACCGTCGCCAATTGACCATCTGCGCAGCACTGGTGCGACGTAAAACCCAACCAACCACGGAAAGTGAGAAACTTTATCTATAGCAGCAGTCGCCAAACTTTTTTATTTCATGGACCACCAAATACATCACTAAAAATCCCTAGTACCGCTAAATTCATAATGTAAAGTCCCGCATACCTCTAATATAATTAAGAAACGTCAATATATATCTAGAATAATACACAAAGAATGCTCATTTTATCTTTATGAAATATGCATATTTAATATAAAACAGTACAAATGCTTATTTTATTGTATGGAAAATATAAATACTTATTTAATCATAAGAGCGATGATTAAGTGTTGTTTCATTGTAATAAAATAATTATAAAAGAAGAATGGAAACATATTTTTATTGATTCCATAACCATATTATAAGAGACCAGATTTAAACTACACTGATAAATTGCTATTTATATATATATAACTGTATTAACTAAATGTAGTAATTTGTATACTGTATTGTTAGATTATTAGAAATTTAGTGAAAATTATATTTTTCGCGTACATTTTAAACTTTTAAAGAATTTGCATATTCTGATAAATTTAGAACAATTCCTACCTAAGTATCAAATGCAGATCAGAAATTCTAAGCAATAACTGTGTATGACAGATTATTCCATCTATGAGGTCTCTCATCCAGGAAATGGGGGCTATTAAGAAAATTCTGATTTTAAAAATTAACACCAGAATAAGTTCTAATAAAACATAAAAAAATGCAAATAATGTCAAGATTTTTCTGCGGGCTACCAAAATTTCTCGTGACTGTAAGTGGTATCATGGACCACTGCAAATTTTGTTTCCTAACTACATTGTGAGGGAAGATTTCAATCCTTGTAAAAAGAAGGTGCGGTGAAAGTATTTTAAATCCTGAATCATACACATATATTATTATATGTCATGTGTACAACAAATCATGTACAGGACAAATAAAATTACCCTAGATTTTCTCTCTTTTTTTATGTTGTAGGAGAAATAAAATTTTAATAAAATTTTGTTATCTATTCCCTCCCACATAGCACATACGTACATTTTACATTCATATTTCATCCATCGCGTCTGAGTTACGTCTATAGACGAATTTTGAACATAGGCCTCAAGATCAAATATGTTCAGAATATGTGAAATTCTGGACTAGACGTATCTACGAAAAACGTACAAAATACGGACGTCGACGTCAATTTAGGCACATAATCTGAATGAAAATTGAACTAATCCAGTTTACGTAAATACTCGAGCTAAACTGCACTTGAAGGTCGCCATTTTCTTTATGTAGATATGGTATGGTAATCAACAAATTTAAGAAAGTTTATATTCTACAAAGTTTTTCGATTCAAATTTGAATTCTTTTTATTTAATTTTCAGGGGGCTGCTCTCTTAACGTATCGCCATGGTTCTGTGCTTCAGACTTGAAAGAGCGCTTTAACGCGAGAATTAAATGTAATATTTAGCGGTTTTAAAAGCACTGATATATATATATATATATATATATATATATATATATATATATATATATATATATATATACACACATATATATATATATATTTTTTTTTTTTTTTCTTTTTCGCATCATCCCCCACAAACACTAGAATACCACATGTTATTAAATAATCGCACATTCTGTAAGATTATTTTGTATAAGGTTTTAAAAATATGAAAAATTGTAAAAACGTTTATCCTGATTGTGTATAGTTTTAATAAAGCTAATAGAAATAAATGACTTTTATAGATAAATTGTATATCATACTATCTAAATGAAATAGTTTTTTTTTTTTTTTTTTTTTTTTTTTTTTTTTTTTACATTCTCACACACCGTATAAAATAAAATACTTTAAATTTTCTTACTTTTTAACCATTAATAGCAAGCAACTAGATTCAAGAAACTAGAAAAATTCATCAATATGATAGATAAATAAAGCAAATTTCCCTGTGAATAAGTTAAAATAATAATAATATCAATAAATAAACGAATCCAATATACATATATATATATATATGTGTGTGTGTGAAAAACCTATTCAGATATTTCCCAGGAATAAAGAATATAGCTATGAAAAAATTTATTTATTTATTTTCAAAATCCAAGAATGAAAACATTCATTATATGTAAATATATCTATAAATATAAACAATTCGCTTCCCCCCCGCACCCTGAAAAAAAAAAAAAAAAAAAAAAAAAAAGACGAAATAGTATAATGAAAACATATGATATTTAAAAAATAAATATGATAATATGAATTTTCATAATTTAAAACAATGAATGTATTTCAAAAAATCACAATTTATTCCAGCATTTCCAATTTAAAAAAAAATTACAAAGTATGTAAAAAAGAAAAATTTTATTATGATTTTTTTTTTTAGAAAGGCGGCCCTTTTCCCTCTTCCGAGACTCCAATGGTGATCGAGCGGTTCTGCGTTCAAAGCTGTGTGACGGGAAGTGCCTGGGTTCGATTCCAGGTCGCGCATGTCTACTTAGTCATTCAGAGTTTTCCGTGGTTTTCTCCGAAAATTGCTTGCATACGGACTAGAATCCCTTAGAAAGACCCCCCACGGAGGGCACTCCCCTTCAGACGTAGGACCTACAGTAGTCAATCGACCTTATTCCCTAATCCAATAAATCCATAAACCGAAATACAGCACTTTTTCATTTTCATCAATATTTTTCATTTTAAAATTTGCACTTTAAAGAGACTTTCAATCTGTATTATTTTCTACTCATTTAAAGCAAATAATTTATTCAAAAAAAAAAAAAAAATTAACTTATATATATATATATATTTAAATATGCGCGATATAAAAATTAATGTAATGAAAAGCAGAGTCAATCATAATAATTTGAGAATTCCCTTTCAAAAAGCTAAAGGAGCATTTTTTTATTAATTATTTTATTTATTTATTTTTGGAACCAAAGCCCATAATACTGTATGGATAAAATTTTTTAATTCTGAATATTTTCTTCTAAAGGATTCGAAAACTGCTTTTAGGTCATTCATCTGACTTTATAGCTTAAAATCAGTGCTGGTGTTGGAGATTAAAGCCAGCTGACTGCATTAGGGTCCAAGGCCTGGGTGTGCCCACCGTGGCGGTCCTTCTAAAGGGCCTTTGTCCACAATTACGCAAGTTTCAGGAGAAAAAAACGCACAAAACTCCGAACAGCAAGACCGATATGCGCGATTTGGGATCGAACCCTACAGTTCACGTCCAGCATCAAGAAGTCAATTTTTGAAGAACTAAGACAGATTTAATGGTCAAGAAATTTCTGAATGTGCAAATGGAATTATGAAAAATATACTGGATAATGTAATTCTATGAACATCCATCTTTGTAACAAACAGTATGATACTACTGTTTCTTGCATGTAAAATAATACTCTGTTCCTTAACAACATTATAGCTGCCTGGTACTCATAATTTCTAAAGTATTCTCTCAGCCTCAGCTTTTTAATACATGTTCCTATAGTAAGATTTTTAATTAAAAACTATTATATTGAAGCTTAGAGAACATTTTCCTCTTTCTAGAATGTATTTTTTTTTTCTACTTGTGCAACAAGAATTGGGAAAAAAAAGAAGGAAAAAAAAACCCCTATCATAACAACATAATTAAAAAGTAATGGTTGTGTTTAAGGCCGATTGCCTACGCTAAGTTCCTAGGCCAATAGGTGGAATGCCCTCAGTGGGGGTCTTTCTAAGGGATTCTAGCCCGCATTTAAGCGAAGTTCTGAGAAATCCACGGAAAACTCCTAACGTCTTGGTCGATGAGCACGACCTATGATCGAACCTGACCTTTCTGAAAGGTAATAAAAATTACTTAAAAAAAATTGATTCAATTTATAAATTAATTAGGAGATTTCTTTCTTCTTTCATTTCTTAATTTTTTAAATATAAGGTTTGCCACTACAATGTTACCCAAGGAGAATGATATATGCTTTAATACTTAATTTTTATAGATAAATGGGCAATATGACTCAAGTGTGTTAAAAATAAGATGTAATCAAATTTAATCAATATTAGCATAGCTTGCTTAAGAAATAATGCATGTAATATTTATTAGAATTATTTCTAAGAAATAAAAAAAGATGGCAATAAAAATAGCATGTTGATAAAAATGTGGGAAAAAAAATGTGTAACTTCAGTTTATAAACTCTGTGAAAATTAAAGCTAATTAAATTCATAAAATATTTATCTGAATCTCAGTGAAATAAGAAGTACAGTCGAACCTCGTTAATGTGAACACTGTTAACATGAATTACTTTTTCTATAATATGGTAATAATAATGATAATAATATAACGTGATTTATCATCTGACATGAATTGGAAGTTAAAAGATTAGCAGTTTGTAAAATTAATTTAAAATGTCAATGCAAAGTGGCCGGAAAAAAAAAAGTATATCACATTTTAAATTATTTTTAAAATGTCTTAAAACTCAGTAATTTTGAAATGAATTGAAAAAAGTTTGACTGTGAACTCATATCATTTTTAACCAATTTTTAACTCTTGCCAAAATCGGTTTACAATTCAAGATTTTTAAAATACTTGTTTTTAAGCTCCAATTAAAAAAAAAAAAAAAAAAAAAATGTGATTTATAATTTAACATGATTTAAATTCGTAAGATTGCAAGCTCGCATGTCTTAGCCGAATAATATGAAAAAAGGAATACTGCTAGCACGCAAATTTTAAAATCTTAATGCAAAGTGACCTGAAAAATTACATTTTAATTAATTAAAAAAAAATAATAATTATCTATCAAACAGAATTTTACTAAGAACCATCCCAATTAAATCAGCCTTTTTTTTTTTTTTTTTTTTTTTTCTGTATAGTAATAGAATATTTATAAGACAACAATTTTATCATTCAATAAAACATTAAAATCAATAGCTTACATTAGGTGGACGAAATAAACTTGGGTTCTTTTCACCTATTTCCTTGTTTTCTTTCTTTTTTTTTCTTTTTTTTCGAACACTTCGATATCCAGAGGTGCAACCCGGTGCGCAACAGTGTGACATAATAAAAAAAATCTAATATTAAAAATAAATTAAAAATAAAACTGAAAATAAAACTAAAATTTCGTCTGCTCACAATGCTATTCTACGGCGTTAGTGGACAGTCAGAGAACACATACGACACCTAGCGGCGAATGAATAATAGCGACCATCTCGGGGCCATTTTTGAGAGACGGCCGCCGTTGGAGAAACGGGTCCTTGTTATCTAAGTCCGTGGCATGGAGATTGAAGAGAATATTCTGTTACCATGGTTTGTGTTTGTATCCAAGGATTATTTGCATCAGCTTCATCCGTATTTGTGTTGAAAACTGTGTGTGAAAAGCACGGAAGAAGATTCTATAGGAATTAAAACGAGATAGGGCAGCGAGCGAGGGAAACAAAGCTTTATTTTCCGCATTAATCCAGCCGAGTGTAGGAAAACGATTCGATCGCCGCCTGGTGTTGTATCTTAGAAACTTATCGAAAAAAGGAAAAGCCCGCCTCTTCGGCTTCAGTCATCAACCGATTTCCGAGAACGACCAACGAATGAACAGCCAGAAGAATAAAAACGCGCTAATTGGTGAATTTTCAAGATCTGGTCGCCCTCTATCTGTAAGATGAAAATTAGTACCTTTCCGTAACATTCGTAATACATCCTACTCTTTTAATCCGTGGTGAAAAGTAAATATGTGTTCTGCGTAAACTATGTTCTTTGAAAAACATATTGCTATAATATTTTAATTAATATGAACAACAAACCTTTAGGCTTTAAGCATTTCATTATGAATTGTTATCTTTATTCGAAATGTGATGTGATACGTTCATATGTTACTATGAAATTTATTTATAACTATACTTAACCTTTTCCCTCCGGCACGAATCTGAGAAAGTATAACTCCAGAATACGGCGCTTATTTTCAGAATTTTTTCCCCCTTTTCTAGAAACGAAAGTGCACGGGAAAATTTCTCTCCTATTGTTCAAACGCGCGGACCCTCGCCAATTCTGGGGGAAGTTAGGGGTTATTATAACACCAGTTTTTCAGATAAATCTTCTTTGGCATAGTCGGTAAAAGTAAAACAGTATTTATGATGCGGCTATTTTTTTACGTAATTTAAATCATTTTAATTATATTTTTACGAACTTCTTTTTGCCTCATATACCATTTATTCATTTGCACTTCTATCTTACGTTCATTATAAGCTGTTACATAAGATGTAGTGAAAGGACAATAATTTTATATAATAACTAAATATTTAAAAAAAAAATTCTTTCTAACAAAAAAGTTTTTTTTTTCCTTTATGCGGGTAAATTTATATAAGATATACATATGCTAGATATGAAGAGAATGGAGGTGAGATAACATAAATGTCTGTAAATAATAGAAAGTTAAGCAACTTAATTAAAAAGCAATAATATTCTTACGATCAGCTTGTATAATTCGCATTTAATCTTGCACAACCCAATTTGTATTTTCGGAGTTTCTATGGATAGTTAAAAATTTTATTAAAAATAATAATCATATTAATACATTATAACATCAAAGCAATCCCAAAAACAAATATTTAATGTGAAACTTCAAGAATTTATTAAAATAAAAAATAAGAAGAAGAAATAAAAAAAGATAAAGAAATTTAAAACAAAATACATTAAAAAACTAGTATGCTGTGGCCACCACAAGACTTTCTTCTATATTTTCCTATACAAATTCACGCAGTAACAATATTAAAAAAAAAAAAAAAAAACGATTTTTTTTCAAAGTTACTTTTGTTAAAAGTAAAAAAAATCGATAACTTTGTTTTAAATTATCACAGATTTATAGTTCAACCATTCGTTTTAAAGGTATTGACGAGACCTTTCGAAAGATACCCATCTTGAAAATTTACTCCCCTCGAGGGGGGACTTCCCCCCCAGGGGGGTTCACGAGGCTCCTACACATACAAAATTTTTTCGCCAGTTGACTACCTCTATTATAAATAATTCTTGTAAATTTCATAATGATTACTAAAAAATAATTCTCTTTATGCACATTTATACAAAATTTTGTCCTATATCACCATGTTAAAAATTTAGAAAAAGCGGGATGGCAACGCAACCTGTAAGACAATTTTTACCAAAAGTTGATAGGCACTAATTTATGTCAAGGTGCAACTACATACTAATTTGTATGAAATTCTGTGCAGTAGTTCCTGAGATACAGTTGCCACAAAATTTTGTCACACACACACACACAGACAGACAGACAGACAGACAGACAGTCATTTTCTAAAAAGGGTCAAATCGTGTTCTACAGCTCTCGAAACGTGTAAATCCATCAAAAACCCGAGGTCGAAAATTTTTACGAATCCAATACTTTCTCTATATTACATATAGAAGAAAGTAATAAGGGAGGAAAAATGATGTTGGTTTTAGGATTATGGACGGTAGGATTCTAGTCTTGGGAATGTGTTTAAAGGGCCCTAGCCCAATTTAAGCAAGTTTAAGAGAAAACCACGGAAAAATCCGAACGGCTAAGGCGATGAACTCGACCTGGTATCGAACCTGAGAACTCCCGTCTATCAGCTTTGGAAGCAGAACCTCTGAGCAACAGTTAACATGAAGAAAACAACTGTTAACATGAGAAAAAATAAATTTCCGCATGTTAGAAATTTTGTACACAATAATTTTTTTTTTTTTTTAATTTATTATTAGGTTTATACAGACTTTCTGCAGTAAAGTGGTTTGCCTTAAAAATTACATAATCAAAATTATAATTGAATTATGAAATTTGCATATTTTAATTACAATATTTTTATTTTATACTAGCAGGCTTTACCAGCTTCATTGACCCCTATATATTATTAAATTGAAAAAAAAAATAATAATGATAATAAAAAAAAAATAATAATAACAATAAAAAATTAAAAAAAAAAAAAAGCTTTTTGAAATCGTTTATAATTTTGCTTTGTGTACCTATCGTCTGTATCGCTTTCAACACCCTCGCTACTTCAGGTGCGGATTCCTACTAGCTTTTACCCGAGCACATTATTTTAGATATTTATCGGACAACAGTGGCGATATCATAGAATCCATTAAATATTTTAGTTTTGAAACCATAAAATAATATGGATTTTCTAGCCCTCATTCTGTAATAATAAAATTACAGCTACAATGAATTTATAATCTTATTACTATTAATTGTATTATAAAAAATTACCTAAATTTATTTGTTACATTTTTTAGTTAAATTAAAAATTTAATAAATTTATAATCCTCTCTGCTATATTGTAGTTTGATTTCGATAAATACAACAACGTGAAAGAAAAAAAAATTATCTTTTAAAGAAATTAGCTAATTAAACAATAATAATTAAATAAATAGTAAAACAGCCGTTGTTAAGGAACGCAGAGGATTGAAATGATAGAAAAAAAATAAGAAAATGAAACAGAGAAATCTATGCATAATAAATAAAGAATTAATTAATTTAAAAAAATTATGTGCGAAAATTGTAAAAAATCTCAATGAAGTTTACCACCCCCCCCCTCTGAATAAGACCCTTACATCTTAGAGTCATAAAAGAAATAAAATTAAAATTACTGAAAATGAATTGCAGTCAAACACATCTAAAATCTGGAAAGAATAAGAAACGAGAAAGATATTCGGAATAGCACAAAAAAAGGAAAGCCTATATGTCACCAATAAATAAACCAAGAGTTGTCCACAGTGCCAAACGCAAAGATTTCGTTATCATCGCGATAGAGAGTAGGCGTTGCGACACTCCCGCAGGAATAATAGAGAATGCTTTGTCCATCTCGAGTGATTGACGCACCGTTTCTCTGAGAGGGAAGAGAAATCTAGGGTACAACTGCTGTAACATAGCCGGGCTTTGGTCTACGTGAAGTTTGGGGTCCAACTGTCGGACCCGCCGTAAGGAAAAGGTTAATATGGTATATGTTAAACTTAGTTTTGTGATACTTTAAAAATATAGTTGTTCTTAATGAGATATTATTTATGTTTTAAAAAGTAAACAAATTTATGTTTTTGGTGAAACATTATGATTAATATAATAAGCATTTTGATTAATATATATATAAAAACAAAATCTTAGGCTTCTAAACATTCATTATTTATAAATCATTGATAGACTATTTTGAAAATGAATTTATTAGTAATATAACATTGTATATTCTAATTTTTTTTAGTATTGTGTATTTAACAAATAAAACAAAAATGTATAGCCTAATATTTTGCACTTAATTATTTTATATATATACATATTTTTTTTATGAGCTGAGATTGCGAGTTTTTAACAAAAAGCATTAATTCTGAATGTTAAACAAGCTTGAATTGCTTTTCTTAAATTCTCATGATTACCATAAAACGAAAAATATAAATACTTTCTGGACATGTAAAAATTATTTAACATTTACTAGTACAGAGGGACATCCGTGGCCGAGTGGTTATGTCACCACACTGCTAATCGCCTTTGAGCGTAGGAGAGCGGGTTCGATTTCCACGCTGGCCCTGGGTAGAGCCCCTAAATAAAATAATAGGCCGGCGCATCACCGCCATTTTTTTTTTGCCTCCGAAGAGGACAGCATTCCCGCTTGGCGCCCTTATCGCTTCCCTAATGATTTTAAGAAATCTTGATCTGAAGCTAATCCGGTCAAGATAAGAGCAATAAGCAACAATAATATTCCTAAAAACACATTATTTTCGCAGTACATTCTCAGGATGTCATTTTATTCTGAGGATATCCTATGGATGTACTGGGGTAAGATGTGTTGTTAGGGCGGTTTCCGCTTTATTTACAAAATGTTGCCAAAACTGAAATACGCAGTAACAGAAGGTCTGTGAACACTTTATATTCACTTCTTGAATGATTATAGCAGTTTATATCTAAACAAACTTCCATATCCTAGTTTACTTAGCTAAAATTATGAAATATAATAAAACAAGTTACTCTAAAGTAACGTAAGACGATAAAAAAAAGAGTTTGTCGTTTGTTTATCAGAGAAACGCGCTGGGTACATGTGGCAACCCTGAGGCAACAAAATGCCTGATGCGCCAGCTCGTATATATAGGAGCCTTAGCCCTGGGTGTTTTTCCATTTCTTCGTATTGTAATTCTGTCATGCGCTGTCTGTAATTATCTGACGAAGATTTACAAGCGAACAACATGTCAAGCATACAAATCTGATTTATATGTTATCAATTATATATATATATTTATGTTATCAATAAACTAGTACAGATTTGTTTTGAATTTATTAGTTCAAACCATAAACCGGTACGGTCAGCCAAAAAAAAAAAAAAAAAAAAAAAAGCCACCCCCCACCTAATTTCGCCGTAAATTATCGTAGAAACATGCGACTGGTACCGATCAGTTTGTAATAACGTCTAGTTTATAATGTTATAGTTAGATTTTACTTGTCGTCTACATATTAAAACTGACATCAATTTCATTTTTTTCAATAGTAACCCCCCTTTTTTAAAATTTATTTGAATTTTTTGGATCAAATCATCACCGAAAATGGTATAGTTTATATATTTCACTCAATTTTTCATAGAGTTATAAGCTGTCAAAGTTTGGGGATGCTAATGTTAAATGAATGTGACAAACATCAAATCATATCTTCCGAAATAATTATGATATTTAAATTATGTTTTTTTTATTTGTTAGAATGAAATGACCCAAACATATTCCATGCAAATTTTTGCTAAAAAATCATTTTTTGAATTATGAAAATTATTAATAAATTCATATTTGAAAAAATTATGAATTATGACCTATGTTAATTTTTGCACGAATAGAACGGCCATCATCAAAAACATGGGTTTACAAATTTACAGCTCATTCCTAACATTATTTATTGAGTTACAGTGATATTTCATTTTTTACTGCTGTTAGGGGGGCGTCAGTCACTTGTTATAATTTGTATCCTCTGTGAGTCAGTATCTCTATACATTTTGACGAAAAACTATTTTAATTTACCTTTATGTTATTCTAATTGTTTTCTAAGGAACATTTCGATGTTTATTATACAAATTGGCTTATTTTTTATAAAATTATCGCAATGCAAGCAAGAGATTGGGAAAGAATTCCAAAAGAAATGAAGCCCCGCCTTTATATTGCGGAAACAGTACTAAAAAGCTAGTTTGCATACTCGTATATGAATCTATATGTCACGCTGGTATGTATAAATGTCAATGGCATTTACTACATGGGATGCTGAAGACAAAATTTAAATGATTTAATTGGAAGTATGTAAAATAATTTTGTTTTATAATGTAAAGTTTTAGAAAAACTGTGTAAAGGCGTGGGTTCCGTTGTAAAGAGGAGTTTACTCGATTCTGAAATGTTAAGCCTTTGTTCTTAAATATTACATAACTTTTTCTAGTTTCTCACTGCTAAAATTCTATTCTATCCCTTTTGTCTTTTGTTTTTATCTTGAATATTCTAGGATTCGTGCATGTCAAGTTATATATCATGATTTAGAAAACGCGGTAGGACGAATTAAAGAATTTAAAACTAAGTAATATGGCTTATTACTTTTAAAGATATAGATTTTCCACATTTAAAATTAAGAATTCAAGTACAGTAGACGACTGCAAAACGGGGAATATTCGATC
The DNA here is from genome assembly GCA_963930645.1 of Salticus scenicus. Lineage (NCBI taxonomy): Eukaryota > Metazoa > Arthropoda > Arachnida > Araneae > Salticidae > Salticus > Salticus scenicus. The sequence continues at coordinate 199,532,973 of OZ005660.1, read as the reverse complement.
TAGGCAATAGGAAACCGTTTTTTTTATATCCATATTTATTTTCATATGAATATGCACAATAATTATACTCTTTCTAGTGAAAGTATTTGTATTCATACTATTTTGTTTATATAAATATGAGTATAAGGAATATTCTTAAGAAATATCGTAAGACACAAATTGTGAAAGAATCGCCCACTGGAGGAGTTACAGATTTCCAAATGACGTGAAACTACGTCAGCGGTCGCGAAAATGTTAAATATCCTTTCTTAGAATTTAGTTTAAATCTTGTCATCAATATTTTTGTATATTATCTATTGTTGGTTTGTACGCCTAAAATTAAATGTAAAACTTTATAATAACACTTTCATGCGGGGCTTACTGTATAAAATAAAAATATACCCAACAAGAAGTAGATAATTCTTTTTCTTAAATATTAAACACTTTTTTTTTCCTTTTAATAGCTATTAATATTATTATCATTATTACTATTATTCTTTCACCTTGGTACCTAGATTTTTGTAATTCAACATTGTATTGCGGGGTTCATATGATTCAAGCTATTTAATTTTCCTCGTATGAAGTGATGTATGTTACTATCCAAAGTTTAATAAATAGAAACCAATAAAAATCTTTTAACCCTTTGCGGCGCAAGACAATTAGAAACATTTAAATTATACTGCCACCGGAATTCATGAACTAAATTAAACTAAAACAAATTTTAAATTTTAAGGTTTAAAAAACCGGCCTTTTCTGATATGTTATAAACGTGAATTTTTGCTAAAATATTTCCGGGATGAATTTTTGCAGCTGGATCTTAAATTTTGCGTCCTCGTGGCGAGGACACCGCGCGTTAAGGGGTTAGTTCATAAACTAACACAGAAAGTTTTGCGAATTTGAATCTTTTTTTATTTTATAATTAACATTTCAAAACTTTTTTTCCGGTGTGAAATTTAATAAATAATGTATATTGCGTGGTAGATCACGATTTATTTTTTCTAAATGCATAGACGGTCCCCTAACACATTTTCATGTGTAACTCTCTTTAGAATTGATTTAAAGTACATAAATAGGTATGTTTTCCGAACTGCCTTGATCTCAGAAATCTGAATATTAAGTCAAAAATAGGGGATGCCATTGAAGAAAATGAAGTTACTGCCAGTTTTAATATGTAGATGACTCCCTAGGCAAAATGTAACTATATCGTTATAAACGAGACGTTATTACAAATCGATCGGTACCAGTCAAATGTTTCTACGATAATTTACGGCGAAATTAGGTGTGTGTGTGTGTGGGGGGGGGCGTTTTTTTTTGGCTGACTGTACAAATATTTATACAATCAAAAATAATAGATAAAACATTATTAAGTTATACATGTAATAAATATAGATTATAATTATTTTAAAATTCATATTAACTTACAATCCACTTATATTATGATTTAAATTTTTTGTATCGTAATTTTAAAATACAACTTATTGTTATTATAATACACTACAAAGCTTTTTTTTTTTTTTTTTTTTTTTTTTTAAATAAGAATTTAAATTTGGGTTTTGCTTTGTACAAAGGGCAAGCATAACTTTGATTTAATTATCGATAAATTGATTGGAAAGAGACATTTTTAATTTTTTTTAATTTTGTGTAAAAAATGTTTTTTTTTTTTTTTAGGGAGGGGTGTTATAACGAACAAGTTATATTTGTTTAAAAATGCATTCAATTTAAAAGAGTCTTTTTTGCATCATAACATTTACATATGTTTTAGAGTGCAAACAGCTTCAAGGAATTTAAAAATGACACATCCCTTAATTTTAGTAGTATAATAGCCATTTCTGGTACTTTCATATTAATCACATACTGACAGTTTATCCTTTAGTATTAATAGCATGCCTTTATATGAAATGAAATAATATAGTGCATACTGATATTTATATAGTAAGTTTAATGTTTCATATAAGTTCAAAATAAATATTAGTTTATCAGAATGGTGATTAATTGCTGGCATGCAGTTAATACAAAAGTATCTCATTGTTTATATTATTACTTTATCATGTTGTAATTTTTGATTTACTAATCATAAATCTTTTAAATAAAATGATTTTTAAAATTTTCATCAGATTTTTATGAATTTTAATATTTCCGTTATTTCTTTTAAAAAAGGTAATTTTTTTAATTGAAAGAAAATCGACGATAAAATATTAAATTAAAAATATTTCTAAGCACGCACTTTAATCTTTTTAAAAAATAATATTACAAAATATATATATATATATATGCATCTATATATATGTTTGTGTGTGTGTGTATATATATATATATATATATATACATATAAATATTTAAAAATCTTTTATCTTTTAATATTCTTTGGACGTAGCACCAGTTTATAGGGAGAAACTGTTCGCGATTAAGAAATAAATAAATAAATAAAAAATAAAAAAATAAAAAAATCATAAATGATTTTTTTTTTAAATTCCCTTTGATAATCACATTATTATTTAATTTTAGTAAATAATGCAACTATTCTATATATATATATATATATATATATATATATATATATATATATATATATATATATATATATATATGAATTTTAAATTAAAGTAATTAATGCAAAATGTGTATTAATTTTTAAATATGTAAACTGATATGATAATCGACGACAATATCTAAAATCAAAAATAGGAGGAAACACACACTTTAACCTTTCTTTAAAAGTAATAGCTTAAGAAACAAAATATCTTTCAATAAATGTATTTATAATATATATATTTAAATTCTTTTATATTTTAATATATTTTGGACGTAGCACCAGTTTATAGGGAGAAACTTTTCGCGATTAAAATAAATAAATAAATAAATAAAAAATAAAAAAATCATAAATGATTTTTTAGTTCCCCATCATACTATAGGTATGGGGAACTTAGGTAATCGTGAAAATTTTCGACCTCGGTTTTTTGACTTTTTTACACGTTTTCAGGTGTGAGGAATCCGAAAATGACAAAATTTCTATGGTGTCTGTCTGTAGAGTGTCTGTTAGTCTGTAAGTCCGTTAGTTTGTTAGTCTGTGTACACGATATCTCAAGAACAAATTGTCGCAGAGGGGTCAGATCAGTTTTAAAATATTACTTTCGACACTGGCAAGAACCCTATTTATTTGCAACATTCGAATTTAAAAACTTCGTAAGTTATTAGAAATTTACGATTTTCTTAACATGGGAGAATAGGACAAAAATTCACTTAAACGTGCATTAAATGGAAACTTTTTACTGTAAAAATGTCAGACCAGTTTTAAAATATCAGTTTTGATGCCGGAAGGAACATCAGTAACTATAAATATGCTACTTTGAAAATTTCGCAAGTTATTGAAAATTTACGAATTTCTTAACATGGCAGTATAGGGCAAAATTTCACATAATCGTCAATTTTGAGAGATATTTTCATCGTAAAGATGTCAGACTACTTTTGAAATATTATTTAGGACACTGGTATGAATATTAATGACTATGAATTTTCCAATATAAAAATTTCGTAAGTTATTGGAAATTTACGAATTTCTTAACATGGCAGCATAGAGCAAAATTTCACATAAACGTCAATCTTGAGCGATATTTTCATCGTAAAGATGTCAAACCACTTTCGAAATATTATTTAGGATACTAGAATCAATATAATAGATTATGATTTTTCCAATTAAAAAAAATTCGTAAGTTATTTGGAATTTACGATTTATTTAACATGCCAGAATAAGGTAAAATTGAGCATAAACTTTCATTTTGAGGCTCATAATACATTAGACAACTTCAAAATTACATTTATGATATTTGTTTGAACATGATTGAATACAAATATTCTAATAGGAAAATTTCCTAAATTATTCGTAATTTACGATTTTACCAACATAGCGAAATTGTAGATTTTTCATATAAATATGAATTTTGAGGATTATTGCATTGGAAATAGTAGCATGAAAACTAAACAACGGAATTGACCCTGATAAAATAAATGAATAGATTAGAATAAGATAAATATATCGAAGTGAACGGTGGATAGCCTATTAGGCGGGGTTTTCATTCTGTCACTGTATCAAGCTTTTGTCAAATTCATTTCTTTTAACATGGTTATATCTCTCAAACTAGAAATTTATGAGAACATAAATATGATGGGGAACTGAGCAGAGTCCACCTATGCCAACTAGTTTTTTTTTAAAATTCCCTTTGATAATCACATTATTATTTAATTTTAGTAAATCATGCAACTATTCTATATATATATGAATTTTAAATTAAAGTAATTAATGCAAAATGTGTATTAATTTTTAAAGATGTAAACTGATATGATAATCGACGACAATATCTAAAATAAAAAATAGATACACACACTTTAACCTTTTTTTAAAAGTAATAGCTTAAGAAACAAAGTATCTTTCAATAAGTGTATTTATAATATATATATTTAAATTCTTTTGTATCTTAATATATTTTGGACGTAACACCAGTTTATACAGAGGAGAAATTTTTCGCGATCTAACATAACAAAATCATAGATAAACTTTTTTTTTTTTCCTTTGATAATCCCATTCCTATTTAATTATAGTACCTGTTCTCTCTCTCTATATATATATATGGATTTTAAGTTGAAATAATTAATACAAAACCTAATTTTTAAATATGCTAATAGATAGGTGAATAATAAAAATAAAATAATAATTCAGAACATGTGGACAAATTTTTATAATTAATTACTTAATTTAAAGGTGCAGAATACATACCTTTATTAGACCTTCAAAAACCATCATCACCATCAATTTCTAAATATTCTTTAGTCTAAAACCAGCAAATAGTCATCTTGGAAGGCATAAAAGAAATAATATTTAATGCCTTCCAAAATTATATCAACTAGCGTAAATGACCAAGTTGATTGTTGAAAAACATCTTCTTCCGGGTTTATAATTCATAAAAATGGTTGTCATATCCACAATACACAGTTATTACAGAAATTTAAAAAGAAAGTATTCTATGCATCATGTAGGTTTATAAATACACAAGTCATAACGTATAAACATGCAGTTCAAATCCCATCCTATTATTATTTTAATTAACCATTCTTTTAAAATAGTAGGGAATTGATCTGATAGGAAAATGTGTGTACAAAATATTATACTTTGGAAAAATTTAAATTAAAAAGTGAATTCATTTCATAGACTGAATAAAAAAGCTTAAAAATTAAATAAAGCAAAAGTGATCCTAGATTAACTATAGTATTTAATAGAACGATACACATAAACATTCTTTTCCGATTATAAAGTTTGAATTATTTTGCAAATATTGTTATAAATACAAACAAAAACCTTACCTTTTTTAAGCTTTTAAAATGTATCTCATACAGTAATCCGATTTAGCATATCAATCCAATTAATAAATTTGACTTGAGGAGCAAATCAAATGATAATCGAAAACCAAACAATACACGATAAAATAATGCAGCTTAAAAAAAAAAAAAAAAAAAAAAAAAAAATTATAGTGAAACTTGAATAATTCGAACTTGTTTAAATCGAAATTCTGGATAATTCGAATTTTTTACTCGGTCCCTTGAATTTTGTATTAAAATAATGTTAAAAAATCATGGATAATTCGAATTCTATTTTGGATAATTCGAATTTTGCATACGATTACCTTTAAAATATTACATACAGTAAAATTTGTTCACGAGATTTTTCTCAGCTAAATTGAATCTTTTTTTTTTTTTTTTTTTTTTTTTTAACATTCTTTTAAAAGAAGGATAAGGAAATTTAAGAGAAGCCCCTACCTAGTACATCAGAATATATGGTCTATATACATGAACTTCGAGATTTTTTTTAAATTGAAAGTCATGTCTAATGTAGAAGATTCAATTTTTGTATCAGTTGATAGGTTGAAGTCATATGCTATGACACAAAGATTGTACTTAAAGAAGCAATAACAAATATCTGACTATTTTTAAAAAAGAGTTGAATAACTAAGCTCGCAGAATTCTTAGGTATAAATTTTATGTGTTAAATCTTTGATCGTAGGGTTTTAATTTTTTTTTAATTTATCTCTTCTTTTTGACAAAATAGTATACGTAATTCGAATTTTTTGGATACTTCGAATTTTTCTCTGGTCCCTTCAATTTCGAATTATCCAAGTTCTACTGTATTTGCAGAAAAAGTGTGTAATAAAATAATATATACCCATGAATATAATGTACGTGATATACATACTATGCACGCAAATACTTTTGAATACATTACGAAGCAAATACTTATGCAAGAAAAAGATTTGAAATCCGACTTCGAAAATAGCGGCGAAAACACGTTATCAAGGAATCACCACTTGCCAACGGAAGAAGATCCGGGATTGTAATGAAATGCTCGCCCTCTGGTGGGCTAAGGTGAAATTATCACACCACTGCATATCATCATGTTATGCAATCGATTTTCCATGATGTAATGACCGAGAAAGAACAATTTTTAATCCACGTGGCTATTATATTTACTAACAACTGCAGTTCAGAGAGCGCCATCTATCGATCATTACAAACGCGGATTGCATTGGAATTAAGGAAAGGGCACGTGACGTCACTCGCAGTCAAGTTATGGGTAAAGTGGCTTAACATTGGCATTTCTACCAATACAGCACGGATTAAGAGATTCTATAGGATATATTACTAGCGTTACGGAAAGGTAGTAATTTTCATCTTACATATAGAGGGCGACTATATCTTGAAAATCCACCAATCAGCGCGTTTGCTTACATTTCTGGCTTTTCGTAGGTCGCTCTCGGAAATCCGATGATGGCTGAAGCCGAAATCACGAATTACTTCTTTTGAAATTTATCAAATGCGGTTATTTGTGTTACATATTTTGAATTTTAATTAAGAGAAATAAGAATAAATTCCTTTTGACATTTGTAGAAAAGCAGTTCATCTTCCGTTTGCTCTTAATTCTGTATAAATTTTATTTTTATTATTGTTTTTTTAATGAAATGAAAGCCTACTCTCTATATTATTGTTGTTATTTCATTCTAAGTTTTTAGTTTATAGGATTGAAATACACGTTTCCATGTATACATTTATGGAGATCCTTCTGTAAGTATTGTGATTGATTAATGCAGAAAAAATTTAGTTCACTCTCTTCCTCTTATAGTTAAATAATCAAAACAACATGTAATTTTGAAAGATTTCTTTATTTTATGGGTGTCAAAGTGCATCTCTTAAAGAACGATAATTTATATTTTCTGAAGTCCCACATAACTTTTAAATTAAAAAATATATAATATTGTATTATCTAAAAACCTTTAGTTCTTCATTTCAATCTTATATATTGAATTTCTGTAAGACATATTAAGCTCTACAATGTTATGTGGTGGATATATGTGAACTTCTTTTCTTGTTTTATAATTTCAAAAAAGCAGCATTTTATATTATCAGTGAAAAATGCAACTCATACTTATTAAATGGTGAAAAATAACTTTCATTCTTCTTCCTAGTGTTTCAGAATCAGTTTTTTTAACAATACAAAAATTTCTTACTTATAATGTAGCTTTATTATCCAAAGTTCAAAAATATTTTTTAGAAAAAATACAAACTCCACTCTCTTTCCAAATTTATTCAGCCAAACTGAATGTCTTTCATAGCATAGCTTAAAAACAAATAGCAGGATATTCAAATTCAGTATTTTGAAAATCATATCAGGTTCTTTTTTGAAAATTTTTACCAAGATTAGTTTTCAAATTTAATAATACATTAAAAATTTTTGTGAATGTTGCAATTATATTCAATCGAGTAGTTGAGGGAATGGAATAGTAACCATAAATAGAAATGTTTGTCAAATAAAACTATTTCTAAAATTATATTTAACTATTTTTAAAGTATGTTCATTCACAGTAATTGTTATCTTATACATTTATGTGTAATCTATTTTTATAATATTCAAATACAGGATAAGGGAAAGTCATGTAAGTGCTACTCCAGATCAGCGGCGGCTCGTGAACCGAAAATAAGTGAAGAGCTCCAAAATAATATTTAAGTATTTTTAATCATAATTTTTATTGAGCATGGTCTTAACTAAAATTAACTGAAAATACTTATTTAAATGTAAATTTTTATTCTATAAATGAATACAGTGTGCCTCTTCACCAATTTTCGGTGCACGAAGCCGCCACTGTTCCAAATTATAAAATTTTTATTTTATTTTTAATTGCAAATTGACTATAAATAGGGATTATCAGGTTGCAGTAAAAAAAAATCTTTCAATTGTGTTGAAAAGAAAATGTTTTAGAAAAAAATGTTAAAAAAAACACGTTTTCAAAAATGAGTTGATATTTAATGTTCTATGAATTTTCTGAATGTAAAGACATAGACAGATTGAAAGAATCCATTAGGTAATGAGTAGGGATGGACCGGATATGGATTTTACCGGATACGGATATCCGGCATTCCGGATATTGTTTTACTTTGCCAGATATCCGGCAGTCTCCTTTCCCAGTACATATGAAAAATTCAGTTTTTTAAGAGCACACAGTAGTTACAAACAGGTATTTGTATTTAATTTTTATGCAACTGGATTCTATTCACATACATAAAAATGTCAATACCATTGGGATAATAAGCCATAATAGTTTTATTTACTTTTTATTTTTTAATATCAATTCTTATGCTTATGTGTCACTTTTGATAGTTTGTTCAGCAGAATATAATGTGCAATGTTGTCTGAATTACGTGTTTTGTCTGCCTTGCTAGGCATATAATTGACAATACATACTATAATAATATTATGTGTCACTCACACGACTTTCTCTTACGCTGAATTTTAATATTATAAATACAGATTGGAGATTAGGGGGTAAGAAAACGAGTACTGTTGTGTAAACCTATGTTGAAACAATTCAAATTAGGCTTCAGAACAGATTTATTTGACAAATAAAATGTGAGGGGGCCCCTCCCTCAAACCCCCCCTTTCTTTAATATACAATAATTTTATATAGATTTCAAGTTTATTATCAAATTCAAAAGTTCATTTAAAATTATTCAGACAACTTTCACTCGCAACATTTCTTAAAACTTATCAATTTTTTCTACTAACAAACATATTAACTTCAAAATACAACATTTTTAAAAAATTACTCGCTTATTAAAAATTGTTGTTACTTGTTTATTAAAATTTGTTGTTGTTTAAAGATTTCTTGTTTATAAAAAAATATTTACCTAAAATTACTTGTTTTTAATTTAAGTGACACAGGCAAAGGTCAAGCGTTAAAACTTGATTTCAGTATTTAGGAAGCCTCAAAACATTTAAATATAAAAAAAAACCAAGCAATGATTATTTAGCTTAAATAAATATATTATTAACCATATGGCCATGTAGAACTAATTTCAATTCCTAGGCAGCTTTCCCGGACATGGTAACAATAACAATAAGAAACTAGTATAATGTGGTCACCACATGACTTTCTTCTATATTTTCCTATACAAATTAACTCAATAAAAATAATTTATTAAAATTATTATTTAAAAAAATTATCTTCCATGATAATGCAGACGATTTCCATATAAGAGAAGTATTATAACACTAAATGTCCAAAAAAAGTAAATTTTATTGTCAATATTACATAAAAAAAAAAAAAAAAAAAAACTTTAAGTTATCACAGATCGATGGTTCAACCATTCGTTTGAAAGGTATTGGCGAGCTCTTTTGAAAGATACCCATCATGAAAATTTACTCCCCTCGAGGGGGGACTTTCCCCCCAGTGGGGGAGGTGAAGCTCCTACACATAGAAAAAAACTTTCCCAGTTGACTATCTTTATTATAAATAATTCTTGTAAATTTCATAATAATTATTAAAAAATATTTCTCTTTATGCACATTTATACAAAATTTTGTCCTATACCACCATGTTAAAAATATAGAAAAAGCGGGATGGCAACGGAACCTGTAAGACAATTTTTACCAAAAGTTGATAGGCACTAATTTATGTCAAGGTATAACTAAATACCGATTCGCAGGGCCCGAAATTTCAACTCAGATTACACTCGCCGAAACAAAAGTTTTACTCGCCACAAAATAGGGCTGCCATTTTTTAAATATATTTATTTATTTATTTTTCTTTCTCTTTTACGCATTTTGGGTTTTTTTTATTTTTCCTAACTATTTGGACGGCTTTTACAAATATGCCTAAAATTATGTATGTTAAAAGTGTGTCGTATATCATCATATCTCATAATCATTTCTAATCAAAAATCATTATAATGTATTGTATTTGAGATTTAAAAAAGATTAAAATATCTAATAACATAAATGCAAAGAGTCATTAAAGAAGAAAAGAAGAAGAAGAAAAGACTCTTTGTCAAACAATATCCTGTGAAAATCTTTTTATTATGAAAGATTAAGCCTCCTTATTTACCTATTCATTTATTTAACTTTTTACATTAGAAATGTCTTTTTCGTCCATTTTATTTTTGTAATCAGACGGAATGTCGACGTGTATAACTTGTTCATTGTTGTCATTTGAAATAGCCATTTCGGAATACCTTTTTCAATAAAATCATTGCTTACAAATCATTACAAGTGCAGATCATTGGCATTTCAGTAAAAAAAACTGGAAAATATGAACTGTTTTTTGATCATTATTCAACAAAATAAACATAGACAGTATCTTTAAAGGTCTCGGGCTCATGACAATATCGCATAGGCAAACTCTCGCATATCTCTTCTCCGGGATACTGGGCGACGCGACGGGCAAAGAGGCTCTCTGCTCGTCTATTCTCACTCTGCTTGGAGAAATAACAGTAGGAGATACGAAACAATCGAAGAGATGAAAACTTTTATGTATGCACTACGTATTTTTACTTTCCCTGGCTGGGGCGATCTCGGGCCGCGCATACACAGACTCGGCTCTCCGAGAATCTAAAAAGGAGAGGTTAAATATGAGGTTAAAAGACGGCAAGATTTTGCCGTATTTAAATCTACAAAAAGAATATTTTCTGTCACCGTATCGTGTAAGAATTCTATCTATAAGTAGACCAAATTTTTACTCGCCACAGTAAAAATTCCACTCGCCAACGGCGAGCGGAAATTTCGCGCCCTGCCGATTGGTACGAAATTCTGTGCAGGAGTTCCTGAGATACAGTTGCCTGCCACAAAATTCTGTCACACACACACAGACTGACAGACAGAGAGACATTTTCTAATTAGTATGTTGTGGCCACCACATGACTTTCTTCTATATTTTCCTATACATATTCAATCAGTAACAATATTTAAAAAAAAAAAAAATTCTAAGTTTTGTTGTTGTTGTTAAAAGTAAAAAAATCAATAACTTTGTTTCAAATTATCATAGATTTATAGTTCACCCATTCGTTTCAAAGGTATTGGCGAGATCTTTCGAAAGATACCCATCTTCAAAATTTACACACACACACCCCGGGGGGGAGGAAGCGATGCCCCCACATGCACAAAATTTTTTTCTTAGTTAACTACTACTATTATCAATAATTCATATTAATTTTACTATAACAAGTTTAAAATAACTCTCATTATGCACATTTATACGAAATTTTGTCCTATACTGCCATGTTAAAAATTTAGAAAAAATGTGATCACAGCTCCACCTGTTGAGCTATTGATCCCCAAATGTAATCAGCACCAGTTTATGTCGGGGACCAACTAAATACCAAGTTTGGTTAAATTTCGTTTAAAAAAAAAAAAAAAATGTTTTTCCTAAGTTTTTTTTTTTTTTTTTGTTAAAAGTAAAAAAAATCGATAACTTTGTTTTAAAATTTCACAGATTTATAGTTCAACCATTTGTTTTAAAGGTATTGACGAGACCTTTCGAAAGATACTCATCTTGAAACTTTACACCCCAGGCGGGGGAACCGATGCCCCCACATGCACAAAATTTTTTTCCTAGTTAACTACTACTATTATCAATAATTCATATTAATTTTACAATCACAAGTTCAAAATAACTCTCATTATGCACGTTTATACGAAATTTTGTCCTATACTGCCATGCTAAAAATTTAGAAAAAATGTGATCACAGCTCCACCTGTTGAGCTATTGATCCCCAAATGTAATCAGCACCAGTTTATGTCGGGGACCAACTAAATACCAAGTTTGGTTAAATTTCGTTTAAAAAAAAAAAAAAAAATGTTTTTTCTAAGTTTTTTTTTTTTTGTTAAAAGTAAAAAAATCGATAACTTTGTTTTAAATTTTCACAGATTTATAGTTCAACCATTCGTTTTAAAGGTATTGACGAGACCTTTCGAAAGATACCATCTTGAAACTTTACACCCCAGGCGGGGGAACCGATGCCCCCACATGCACAAAATTTTTTTCCTAGTTAACTACTACTATTATCAATAATTCATATTAATTTTACAATCACAAGTTTAAAATAACTCTCATTATGCACATTTATACAAAATTTTGTCCTATACTGCCATGTTAAAAGTTTGCATAAAATGTGATCACAGCGCCATCTGTTGAGCAATTGATCCCCAAATCTAATCAGCACCAGTTTATGTCAGGGTGCAACTAAATACCAAGTTTGGTTAAATTTCATTCATTGGTTCGTGAGATACAGCGTCCTCAAAAAAGTGATACAGATAGACCGACAGACATTTTCTAAAATCTATTAATTCGTGTTCTGGACATCCCGAAACGTGTAAATCCATCAAAAAACGGAGATCGAAAATTTTCACGAATCCAATACTTTCTCTATATTACATATAGAAGAAAGTAAAAATGGTCAAATCGTATACTACATCTCTCAAAACGTGTAAATCCATCAAAAACCTAAGATGGAAAATTTTTACTAATCCAATACTTTCTTCTATTGAATATAGAAGAAAGTAACAATATTATGGTTTAAATATTGGCATCCCTGTATATCTTCTGAAAATTATATAAACGCCACATGGTGCACATAAATATAATCCGATATCAATAACAGGCGGCACAACCTGAAATACACTTTCATCTGTTTTCAAGTATTGCTGTACTATAATCTACTTTTGTGTAGCTCTGTAAATGAACAGTAAATGATTTTCATACCATATTAAGTATGAAACATGTTTTTCCGCATATAAAAAATATAAATTCGTTTCATTTGGTTTAGTGCAGTTTATAGTTGTTAAACTCTACGTGTTCTGGATCTCTCAAAACTTATAAATTCATCAAAAACCGGAAGTTGAAAATATTTACATACCCAATACTTTCTTCTGTTGAATACAAAAGAAAGTAAATAAGAAAAGTTATGCAAAAGAAAACTCATGAAAAGTCATATATATATATTACTTTCTTCTATATTCAATAGAAGAAAGTATTGGATTCGTAAAAATTTTCGACTTCCGGTTTTAGATGGATTCACACGTTTTGAGAGACCTAGAACACGATTTTACCATTTTTAGAAAATGTTTGTCTGTCCGTCTGTTGGTGTGTGTGATAAAAATTTTGGGGCAACTGTATCCCCTAAGCTATTGCTCAGAATTGTATATAAATTTATATGTAGATGCACCTTGACCTAAACTAGTGCCTATCAACTTTTGTTGTCAAACGCTCAACGGGTGGCTCTACTATACAGCGATTTCCACAGTTTATGGGGGAGGCTATATATCATGTTCTATTGCATACAATCGAACAAAATTGATATATTAGAAGGTCATTATATGCCATTATGCTAATTCAATTTGAATGCTTATCGGCCGACAGGTGGCGGTGCTAGACAGCGATTTCTGCAATTTAAAGGAAGGCTATACCTTAAAAACTACTGCACAAAATTGCATATAAATTTATATGTAGATGTACCCTGACATAAATTAGTACCTGGTAACTTTCAGTTTCAAATGCTCAATAGGTGGCGCTACTACACAGCGATTTCTGCAATTTAAGGAAAGTCTATATTTTAGGTTCTATTGTGTATAATCAAACAAAACTCGATATGTAAGAAGGCCATTATGAAACATTGTGCTAATTCAAGATGGATGCTTATAGACCAATAGATGGCGTTGCTATACTGAAAATTTTCTCGATAATGGGAATCTCAAATATTCATGGTTGATAAGCAACATTTCTAAGTAATTTGCATGGTATATCAGAGTTGCCATGATTAATATGCTTACCCGTTACATTGCAGACACTGCGGCCTTACTAACTGATATGTGAGAAATGCTGAGTTGATAATCAGCCAGGGTAACTCAGTGGTAGAGTTTCCATATGGTAAGTGCAGGGTTTGATTCCCGGCTCTAACATTTTTGGTAGAGTTGATATAATCAATATATATATATAAAGTCAACCTTACACACTCCAACATCTCTAATAAAAATAAAAACATTTTAAAAGTTTAAATCCAATCAAGTTTTTCCTGGAATATGACTATGACTCCGAATTCAGTATTAAAAGGCAAACCAAGCATGTTAATTCATCTCTGTTAGATTTGAGTGAAAGGCTGATTTTTTATACCAACTATGTGGAAAATACCAGAGCCGGGAATCCAACCCTGGGTCTTCAGCTTAACCTGCGGATGCTCTAACCACTGAGCTACCCTGGCTGATAACCAGTTCGGCATTTCTCACATAATATACATTGGCAAAGTCACGCACAACTATATCAAGTGACAAACAATCATGGCACAAATCCAATAGGCCACTAATTTAGAAATATTATTCATCAACCTTGAAAATTCATTTCTGTTAGATTGGAGTGAAAGGCTGATTTTTTATACCAACTATGTGAAAAATACCAGATTCGGGAATCGAACCCCACGCCTTCCGCTTAACGTGCAGATGCTCTAGAGTTAAAAATCAACCTTCCACTCCAATCTAACAGAAGCAAGTGCTATCAGTACATAATTTCTAATTTACAATTTTTAGACACCTTGATACTTATGTATTAGGCCATTGATCTTTTCTGCAAAATAATAAGTCTTTGTCAAGTACATGTAATAGACAGTCAATGATGAAGAAATGCTATCAAGCATACATATGTGCATACTGATGATTGCTGCAATACAAAATTTCATGTATTGTTTACATTAGTACAAGACTTTGAATAAACACCATAAAATGCAAGAACTCTCAACAATTGTTTTGGGTCGAAAGAAAACACGACTCTTTATCAGGCGAACAAAGTACGCATGAGTGCTGCAAACAAAATGGTAACACATCTCACACAAATAAATGAAAAAGAAAATTTAAAACCCAAAAGTGGGCCGAGTTAAAATAAAAAAAGGTGGGGTTAAACAATTAAAACGCAATCAGTGAAATAAAAATTTTAAATGAAAGGCACTAATAAATGCGAAAGAAAAGGGGGTGATTTAACAAATAAATTCATGAATGCTTCAGAAAATAAAAGAAGAAAACAAAGAAATTTCTTTGCATAAAAGAAAATAAATCACTGGATGCAGCTAATTCATTGTGCATGAATCTGAAAATTTGTTCAGCAACAATTACTATTACTCACATGTGCATGCGTGTCAATTAAAAAAAAAAAAATCAATGTGCAGGAACTGAGAATGCATGAAAATAAACATAGGCACAAAATCTTCTTATGTTTCTCTATCATTGGATAGGCTGTCTGTCGAGCATTTGGCAACAATTTTTTAGTTTTCAGAAAAGGTCGATGGCTAATACAGTGGTTTTTTTCATAAAAAGTGATGACTAGGGCTCATGCCAGTAATAAATGCATTTTTGTGGTTGAAAAATATAAAATGATAGACAAATATATACAAATGTGTACTCTTAAAACATTTTTCTGCATGTATCGTAGCTTTGATGTAAAAACAATACACTTATATTTAAACTATAAACAAGTTTTTTTTTTTTTTTTTTTTTTGTGTGTGTGTGTATGTTTATTTAAATAATATAGTTCACATAAATAGGAAAACAAATTCTCTTTTAAAAATTAATTTCCACACATAAATTATACCAGATAGGTTTTTAACAACTTGCAATATAAAATGTTGGAAAAATTAGTGGTAAAATGTACACAATAGTTGTTTTTAATTGAAATAGCTAAGATGACCTTTCATCAGGTCAAAAATGTCAAAGTGCAGTGGGAAAGCAAAAGTGTAATATTGTAGACTTAAGTCAACACAGATTACATACCTGCAAAATGAAAATGTAATCAAAGTCGAAAGGCATTCCTAAAAAAAAAATTGTATTTATTTGTTGATTTTTTTTCATCTTAAACCATCCTATTCAGCAGGGATTGGGTTTTTGATGTCAAAAAGTGACATTTGAAATAACTATCTAAACCTTCCCAGTAGCAGAAACAGTGCAGCATGGCAGCGAGTGCTGCAGATTTTTTCAAACTCTGTAGATTAATTTAACATCTCAAAAATAAGTGTCAAGCAAAACAAGTCCTTCCGACTCATTTGGAAGAGTAGGTTGATTTCTCTTTTTCTTATCAAGTAGCCATCATTTTGTTTCAAAATGGCAGCTACAAATTATTAATTGACTTGGTAGAAATATTGATGCTGCTGCTGATGTGGGGAGTCTTAAGCAAATCGGTTCATAAATACCTTTTATGTGAAATTTCCAAGTGGCTTATTAGCACTTGGAAACAAGATGACGAGCATTAAAACTATGGATGAATTTCTGCCTATGACAGAATTTAATTTAGTATGACAGGACTGCTTATATTTGTATTTTAACACCTTTTGAAAAAAAAAAAATCTGAAACTCTAGTTTAAATAATCTGGAAATATTCAGCCAAGACCTGTTGGTTCTGTAGTCAGAATACACAACTATGAACCTGAAAGTTGTGAGTTCGATCCTCACCAATGGGGAAAGTTAAAGAAAAACGTTTTTACGGATTTCACAATTAAGATAGAGTAAGAAATTATATGGTAAAATTGGATATTGGCAAGCATTTTCAAAGTGGAACACTATAAATTTGTAAAGACGCAAAATGCCAGATTGAAAGAAATAGTCCTATCATACTAAAAATAAAATAAGATTATTCTTTTAAAGGAATTAAAAAAATGAAAAATAAAAAGTTGTTATAGTTAGGGGGCGTCCATCAATTACGTGAGGCGGTTTGATGATTTTTTGACACCCCCTCCCCCCCTGGTGAGATTTGGCTTGACTCGCTTCCCCCTCCACTAATCTCATGCAAGATTTTTCAAAATTCGTACTTTTACTGTAAATGTATTGGATTTATTTAAAAAAGCACAATTTGCTTTATTATTTTTATTGAAGACTAGTTTTTACGATTACATAGATCGTAGTCTAGAATCATAGTAATAAAACTGAAGAATAAAATACTTAAATAGCAACTAATCTGAGTCGTTGTGATACACTCAGCTCGTACGCTGCAATGTTCGGTGAGTCACACGTGTGGCTGGCCGATGGCGCCCTAAAACAATTGAAAGGCTGCTTTGCGGCGTTCGGATAGCTACGATAAATATTATCGTGTCAGATTTTGCCATACCTAAATCAAGAAACATGTTTTACTTGAATTTAAATAAATTTTCTCGCAATTTTACTGATCCCCCTCTCCCCCACGTGAGATTAGGTTTGACCTCCCCCCCCTCTGAACACCTCACGTAATTAACGGATGACTCCTTATACTATAACAATTATACATAAACTGTTATAAAAACGTTTTTAAATTTAATATATTTTTTTTTTCTGCTGCATTAACATTTGATTTCTAAAAATATAATAAATTAAAAAAAGAAAAAAATTTGCTTTCAAACGAATGTATTAAAAGAATAATTACAAGATAAAAAGATCTTTTTATATACCATGTTTTTAAATTTTCTGTTCAATCATATAAACGCTACCGAAGGCAGCGGGAACCCGGAGCAATTGGATAAATTTAAAAAAAAAATCATTGCTCCCATGTTTTGAGCTATTATAAAAGTTTCAAATGTCTAGCTAGTTGGGAAGTTAGTGAAAAATCGATTGCAAGCTTTGTACTGGTAACGCTGCCGAAGGCAGCAGGAACCTGAAACATTTGGTTACAAATATTTAAAAAATGCATTTTCACCGTATTCTGAAAGTTTCAAATGTCTAGCTAGTCAGGAAGTTAGTTAAATAAATTTTCTGTTGAATCATATAAACGCTGCTGAAGGCAGTAGGGACCTGAAACAGTTGACTAAAACTATTAAAAAAAAGTGTATTGTCACTGTATTCTGAGCTATCCTGAAAGTTTCAAATGTCTAGCTAGTCGAGAAGTTAGGGAAAAATCGATTGCAATCTTTGTACTGATAACGCTGCCAAAGGCAGCAGGAACCCGAAACATATGGCTAAAGGTATTAAAAAAATGCATTTTAACCGTATTCTGAAAGTTTCAAATGTCTAGCTAGTCGGGAAGTTTGTTAAATAAATTTTCGTTCGAATCATATAAACGCTGTCGAAGGCAGTAGGGGCCTGAATCAGTTGACTAAAAGTATAAAAAAATGTATTGTCACTGTATTCTGAGCTATCCTGAAGTTTTCAAATGTCTAGCTAGTCGAGAAGTTAGTGAAAAATCGATTACAAGCTTTGTACTGGTAACGCTGCCGAAGGCAGCAGGAACCTGGAGTAGTTGGTTAAAAATATTTAAAAAATGCATTTTCACCGTGTTCTGAACTATTCTGAAAGTTTCCAATGTCTAGCTAGTCGGGAAGTTAGTTAAATAAATTTTCTGTTGAATCATATAAACGCTGCCGAAGGCAGTGGGGACCTGAAACAGTTGACTAAAAGTATTAAAAAAATGTATTGTCACCGTGTTTTGAGCTATCCTGAAAGTTTCAAATGTCTAGCTAGTCGGAAAGTTAGGAAAAAATCGATTGCAATCTTTGTACTGATAACACTGCTGAAGGCAGCGGGAACCCGAAACAGTTAGCTAAAGGTATTAAAAATATGCATTTTAACCTTATTCTGAACTATTCTGAAAGTTTCAAATGTCTAGCTAGTCGGGAAGTTAAATAAAATTTCTGCCGAATCATATAAACGCTGCCGAAGGCAGCGGAACTTGAAGCAGTTGACTAAAATTATTAGAAAAATGTATTGTCACCGTGTTGTGAGCTGTCCTGAAAATTTCAAATATCTAGCTAGTCGGGAAGTTAGTTAAAAATCGATTGCAAGATTTGTCCCTGACAAACACACAAGAATCGAAGTTTATAAAAACATGGTAAAAATGCATAGCGTATAGCTGTTGCTAAGATACGCAGATGATTATAATAAAAGAATAAATTTATGAAAAATGAAGCATAAAAGCCAGTGTTTAAACTCGAAAAAAAAATTAATGAAAAAAATTCAAATCTGAAAAAATTCTGATGAGGTGCACACCTGCAGGATCTCAGGCACCTATATGCCAAATTTGGAAGCTCTACGATTAGTAGTGTGAGCACCAGATTGCAGACACACACACACATAGATACTTTTTATTTATATAGATGGCAGATAAAGTTCATTAATAAACTTTAATGATACCCTGGTCTAAATATGTACACTTTTTTTTTTTTTTTTTTTTTTTTGGGGGGGGGGGGGAATACGATCACACCTCCTAATTTTGTATTTAAAGAAAAACCACCCAGCAATTATACAGCAGCAAATAACTTCTAACTTACAATTTTTATCCACCGGGTACTTACATGACCTGTTAACCTTCTCATGCATTTTTTAGATTTATAGAGTGAGATAAGGGTACCCAGTTTTTTTATTTTTCTTTCATGTACGCGGAGCATACATTCATGTGTATAAGTGTTCGCTGTAATATAGAATCGTTAATTTTTTTTTTCTTATTCATGCACAACAAAGTAGAGTTATCTTTTGATTTTTTTAATATCTTTTTGTTTTCATGCATCTGAAGCGTGCATACATGGAAATTAGTGAATGATGAAATACAGAATTCCATGCATTTTTTAGATTTACAAGTTAGGGTATCCATTGATGTTTTTTGTGCACAATTGGTTTTCATTTCATGCATGGGAGGGGTACATATGAGCACATTACGATCACTGGAATTGGGAATTTCATAGATTAAAACAAAACTTAAAAAAAATATTCCTGGATGCAAGGTTACAGTCGGCAGCAAAATTTATGAAGCACTAGCAATAATCCCTATTTAAAAGATATACATTTCTGTTTTGTTAAGTAAATATTTGATGAGTCATGATCTTAGTCTTATGTTAATTATAAAAAAGTAAGGTGATAAAAATTAGTGAACAAATTAAAAAATATATATACGAAAAGTGTGAATGTGTGCATCAATAATTTTGCTACCGACTGTATTCATTGTGTGTGTATCTAAAAATGTGATTATAGATATTTTATTAAAATATCTAAAAATGCATGAAAGTCTGTACAGCAGCAATTACTATTGTGCATGCTTCACATTGCATACATAAAAAAAAAAAAAAAAAAAAAAAAAAAAAATTGTACTTGAAAATAAACATTGGTAAAAATATGCTTTAGCGCACTGCTTGGTGACAATACAATTCAAGCAGGTTGTAAAAGACTTAATTTAAACATATAAATCAAGCCAGATAGGCTTTTAACAAATTGCAAAATAAAATGGTGGTGAAATAGTATTTATTATCTGACTTATGTAACACTTATGTAATATTACATAAGTGTAATACTTATATTACACTTATGTAATATTTATTATCTGACAGTTTAATAAGTTCAAGTATTTGTGTAAATTTATGCATGAGCACAGAAAAATGCTATAAATAATTGAAGCAAGTTTCAGAATTCAGACATGAAGAAGAAATAATCAAAAACACTCGCATGCATAAATTTATTAAATAGGCTTTGTATGTTTTTCTTTTAATCAGGCAGTCTATGCAAATTAAAAGTTCCAAGTTTTCATGCAAATTTTTTTTTTATTTCTGGTCATACAAATTGGAAATTTAATCATTTCATGCTAAGTAAGTACGTTAAATTAGAATTAACAATAATAATAATCTTATGATCTATGAAAGAGCACTACACTTCTAATAATATATTTCTTTAAAGATTTTTTTTTCCTTTTTTAAAGAAATAAATATAAGAAAGAAGTTAAAATACATTTAAAAAACAAAATATACATTTAAAATTTAGACGTTTCGAAAGCATATTCGTATTTGCATTCATTACGTATAAGTTTGTCTCGTAAATAAAACAGTTTTTGTTTTTAATATATATATCATTGAGACGGTTTGATGTTTGTGTACGTTAAAGAATAAAGAAGTGTTTATACATGCTACATTACTTTAATAAACAAAGCTTTGACCACAAATTTACTGTGATCAAAATAATTTCCAATACGATCCATCCGATAAACGCGACGAGCCCGAGAAACGAACTTTAATTTTAGCAATATTTTGCTTCGAGTTTCACAGATACTACACCAGGCGGCGATCGGATCGTTTTCATCTAGTCGGCTGAATTAATGCGGAATATGAAGCTTCAGATTTCGTGCTCGCTGGCCTATCTAGTGGTTCATCCTGTAGTCTTAATCCGTGCAATACAGGTTGATCTTTTGCCACTCGAGAGTGGCAAAGATTGATTGACGGAGCGTTTGTTTGTAAACATGCCCTTTCCTTATTAAAACTAGATAGGGCAGCGATATCAAATGTATCAGGGATCAGTTAGATCGGTCGAACTGATCCACAGGCTGGACTCACCACATTTCTGAAATGTATACGACAGCATTCCCGCTTGGCGTCCTTATCGCTTCCCTAATGATTTCAAGAAATCTTAATCTGAAGCTAATCCAAACAAGATAAGAGCAATACGCAACAATAATATTCCTAAAAACACATTTTTTTTCACAGTACATTCTCGGGATGTCATATTATTCTAAGGATAGCCTATGGATCTACGATGTGTTGTTAGGGTGGTTTCTGTTTCTTTTGCAAAATATCGCCAAAACTCAAATACACAGTAATAGAAGGTCACTTCATATTCACTTCTGGAATGATTATAGCATTTTATCGCTAAACAAACTCTCATATCATAGTTTACTTAGCTAAAATGATGAAATATAATAAAATAAGTTACTCTAAAGTAACGTAAGACGATAAAAAAAATGTTTGTGATTTGGTTATCAGAGAAACGTGCTGGGTACATGTGGCAACCCTAAGGCAATAAAATGCCTGATGCGCCAGTTTGTATATATAGGAGCCTTAACATCCGAGAAAAACCATTCGTGTATGACGTGGGTTTTAATTCTTTTTCTCAAAAGGGACATTTAAATACACATCTACGCATTCACACAAGAGAAAAGCCATATGTGTGTGAAATATGTTCTAGAAGATTTTCTGATAAAATTCACACACTAACACGGGCGAAAAGCCTTATGTGCGTGAAATATGTTCAAGAAAGTTTTCTGAAAGGGATACTCTAAATAAAGATTTACGCAGTCATAAAGAAAAGCCATATGTTTGTTAACAATGTCCAAAAGAATTCCATGAGAAGCAATATCTATAATTCTCAATGCATTGACACACGAGAAAAGCTGTATGTGTGTGAACTATGTTCTAAAGGATTCTGTCAGAACAGTGCACTAATCAGCCATTTACGCACACATACAGGAGAAAAGCCTTACGTTTGTGAAGTTTGTCGTAGAAAATTCTCTTATGAACATAATCTAAATGCACATCTACGCATTCACACAGGAGAAAAATTACATGCGTGTGAAATATGTCTTAAACGGTTTACAAATAAAAGTGATTTAAATAGACATTTTCGCACTCACACAGACGAAAAGCCATATATGTGTGAAATATGTTATAAACATTACTCTCAAAATGGAGATCTAAGGAGGCATTTACGTACTCATACAGGAGAAAAGCCATATGTGTGTGAAGTATGTTCTAAACGTTTTTCTCGAAATACAGATCTAAATAGACATTCACGTACTCATACAGAAGAAAAAGAGTATGCGTGTGAAACATGTCTTAAAAAATTCACTAATAAAAGTCAATTAAATAGACACTCACGCACTCATACAGGAGAAATGCCATATGTGTGTGTAGTGTGTTATAAACATTTTTGTGAAAATGGAGGTTTAAAGAGACATTCACGTACTCATACAGGAGAAAAGCCGTATGGGTGTGAAGTATGTTTTAAACATTTTTCTCGAAATGATGATCTAAATAGACATTCTCGTACTCATACAAGAGAAAAGCCACATGTGTGTGAAATTTGTTCTAAAGGTTTTTCTCAAAAAGGCACTCTGCATGCACATTTGCGCATTCACACAGGAGAAAAGCAGCATTAGTGCGAAATATGTTCTAGAGGGTTTTCTGAAAAAAGCAGTCTGAATGAACACTTACAGACTCATAAAGAAGAAAAGCCACATGTGTGTGTGTAATTTTTTTGAAGGTTCTTTCTGAATTAACATTTGCTCAAACGTATAAAAAAAAACCTCTTAGCTTTGTGAAGATTGTTCTAAAAAAATTCTCTAATAAAAGCGGTCAAAATATACATACACGTTCTCAAACAGCAAAAAAGCCATCTGTGAAATTTTAAAGAAAGTTTTCTCTTAAAGGAAAAAAAAAAATCAGTTAGGTACTCACACGCGGAAAATCACTTATACAGACGAAAAGAAATGCCATTCGCGACTGAATTATGTTATGAAGCATGGTCAAAAATGAAACATAATATACACGCATGCACTTACATCAGAGAAAAGCCGTACGTTTGTCAGTAGTATTCTGAAAAATTTTCTTGAAAGGGAAATGTAGAGATTTACGCATTTACATTGAAGAATTGTGGTATGTGGGTGAAATATGTAATAGAAGGTTTTCTAAAATGGGCAGTCTCGTTAGACATTCCCTTATTAATATGGAAGAAAAGCCATACGTTTGTAAAGTTTATTCTAAAGTATTCTTTAGTGAAAGTCAATCAAATAGACATTTACGCATTCATACATAAGAGAAGCCATATGTGTGTGATGTATGTTCTACAGAGTTTCCTAAAAAGAAGTCGCATGAATAAACATTTACGATTTCATATAAGAAATGCTATATGTGTATGAAGTGCGTCGTAAAGGTTTCTTTTGAAAAGGAAAATCTAAATCAGCATTTGCGTACGCATTACTCATATTTGAGTGCGCCTTATTTATGTGTGAGATTTTTTATAAAAGTTTTTCTCAAAAGAGATATGTAAATAACTATTTATACATATTCTTTTACACACACATACACACAAAAAAAAATGTATGTGAACTATATTCTGTACAAAATTTTATCATAGAGATGATCTGAACTGACATCTAAGCGCGGTATCCTTTTATGTGAAGTATACTCGTAAGTCTTTCTGAAACAGTATATCAAAATACACATTGAAGAATTGACGCAGAGAAACGTTAAACGTGTGTGAAATGGGAGGCATGATATATTCGTAGATTAATAATCAAGGAAGAAGGCGCCAGGGTTGCCAACTCCAAAAAACTTAAGCCCCTTGATTCTGATGGTAGTGAAGATACAATTTATCACGTGAAAAAACTTTGTACACTTTAACACCGAACTTTAATCTTTATATAATATAATTTCCGTTTTTTTTTTTTTTTTTTTTTCTAAAGCTTTGTTAATGGTTTAATATTTAAAAATATTTTGATCTGCTTATTCAGAGAAATAATACACAACAACATACACAAAGGAATAATTAATATATGAGAGCGTGTTTGTGAATTTTTATTTTTTTTTTTTTAAGTATCACTCTTACTTTCTTCAGTTAATAGTTCAATAGCTTATTTATTTAGTGTCACAGTTATTATTTTAGACCGAAGGCGAAGAAATAATTAAAGTAATCCCTCCTTTTTTTTTTTTTTTTATGTATTACATAACATTTGAAACTGTATCAATAAATATTTTAATCCATTTAATTTAGAATTTTATCTGAAATGATCATTTTAATCCTATGTCGTTTAATTTCTAATAAATTATTTTAATTATTTATTATTCTTATCTTAGACATTTATACAATACCAATTCCGAAAACACAGATAAATAAATGTTTTGTTAAGCTGAAGAAGAAATCGTACATATATTGCTTAAAAGAAAAATATTTATTTGAAATTCAATGCTTAATAACTAGTTCTGCAATTTGAACTTTTAATAAAATATTAAATGTCAAAAAAAAAAAAAAAAAAAAAAAAGAAAGAGAGAAAGAAAAGAAAAAGAAAAGAGAGAAATTAAATAAAGAAATTAAGGCTGTTCTGACTTGTATATGTATGTATGCCTTTAAATATTTCTGAAAACATGAGATAGTAAATATTCTTTCAAATTTTAAATCTACGGGGGAAATTTTATGAATGATATGTGATGTATTCATTATTTCAGTCTTTCTTTCTTTCTAAACTGTTTGTTTTTATTCAACATATTGTATTCTTAAATTCCAATTAAAAATAACAAAGTTTAATTTTAATTTTACCGCAATACGCTGAAATTTTATAATGTAATGTAATAATAATACTGTTCCAATACATTGTTTAGAAAAATAAATAGTTTACTTTCCTCTTTAAAGTATTGAACCTTGCAGTGAAAATTGCAGGATGAATTAGTAATTATTTTTATGATATGCTCATTATATTTCCTTTTTAACTACTAAATTTTTGCTTTTAAATTGTCTGTTTTAAATATGCAAATTTTATTATTAAAAATCATTTTAAAATGACAGACTTAATTTTAGAGTTACTTAATAAGTTCAAAATTTAATTGCAATGATTGAATGGTGCCTTTTAAAGTAATGAAAATTTCAGGATGGATTAACGCTTTAAAGAATTTTGTGTTTCTGTAATTTTAGGTGTTTCTAATTAGTGATTGAGTTATCTTTTGATTTATAAATGAAATAAATTGCTGAACAATCTAAATTCTTATGTCTATTAATTTTCCAATTAATGCCTTAAATACTAAAATATGTAAAATAACTTACTTTTTTTCCCCCCTTTCATAAAAATTAATTTGCAATACAGTAGAGTCTCGGTAATTCGAGGTGGACGGGACCGGACGTAGCTCGAATTATTGAAAACTCGAATTATCAAAAATGACAAAATTAATAAAATAGAAATAATATGTAAACACAATTTTTAAATTTAAGTGTATATTTCAATTAAAAAAAAATGTACTTACATAATGCTATTACATTAATTTCTGAAGATAAGTTAATTACATCTTAAAGTAATTGTCAATTGTTTTCTGTTTAAATACATTGTTCCTTTTACGTGCGGCAATATCACGCCATCTTCTGAGCATCACATTGTCGACTGGAGTCGCTTCAGGCTGTTGTTCTACGTATCTCATAGCAGCCTCTAGCGCAGCAAGACCCTCGCTGTGACTCATACGTGGTGTGGAATCATTTGTTACGTCCTCCTCCTCACTATCATCCTGCTTGGTGATTGGCTGAAATCGGATTGCACAACTTTCTCTCCAAATTGAAATAGCACGATTCCCTCCCCCCTCCTCCAAAACGCGCACCTGCAAAGAATACAAAATGCGTTTTCTTTGAGTGGAAGGATTTCTTCTCATAGCATGAGACCGGTGAAATAACAATAAAAGATAGAAGTAATTTTTTCATGTGTTGGTCTTTTTTTTTTTTTTTTTTTTTTTTTTTTTTTTTTGGTGAGTCGAATTTAACTCGGATTTATGGGAAACTCGAACAATCGAGACTCGAATTATAGAGACTCTACTGTATTACGTAATTAAAACTCTATAGTATTTTGCTTTTGTATATTAACATTTGTTAATTTTTTTTTAATATTAAGAAATTAATAATGTACTAATTATTTAAAAGAAAATAACATGCTTTGTGAATGTGTGTTAAAAAAAAAAAAAAAAAAAAAAAAAAAAAAGATATATATATATATATATATATATATATACCGGGTGATCCAAGAGTCAGGACAAACTTTAAAAATGAATAATTCGAAAACGAATCAAGATACAAAGGTACGATTTGCACCAAACGGATGAAAAAGAAACCGGGTTTTGTGTGGCAAAGAAAAAAAATAGTTCTGTTGGCGACCAACAGATGGCGCTATAATGTTTTATTTCACCAAAAGATGATTTACAAATGAAAAAAAATGTTGCCAACTTACAAGTCAGCTTAATTACAGTTAATTAGTAATACTACAGTAACTGTTCAATGTCAATCATTCAGAAGTACAGATGTGAGACGATTTACCACATCGTTCACAGCATTTAGTAGCATTTATTGCATTATGGCAGACACATTTTGGCGGATGGCATCTTTCAGTGCTGCTAGTGATGCCGGTTGGTCGCGGTACACTTTTGACTTTAAGAATCCCCACAGGTAAAAGTCACAGGGTGTCAGATCGGGGGATCTTGGAGGCCATGCGTGATTAAAGTAGCGACTGAGAATGCGATATTTCGATGCATATAAACTTCGACTACCATTACCTGCTGTAGTTGTTCCTTTTTATATCGTTTTTTTTTTTTTTTTTTGCATAATCCTACATCAGAAATCCGACAGCACCATCTGTTGGTCGCCAACAGAACTATTTTTTTTTTGTAGCCACACAAAACCCGGCTTCTTTTTCATCCGTTTGGTGCAAACCGTATCTTTGTATCTTGATACGTTTTCGAATTATTCATTTTTAAAGTTTGTCCTGACTTTTGGATTACCCGGTATATATATATATATATATATATATATATATATATATATATATATATATATATATATATATAAATACCAGTAGCTATTAGTGTCTAATAATTAATATATCATAGTTATATAACGCATTATAAATAATAAAAACTATAACACGCTTAAAATTTTTAACAATATGTACTTTCTTTATTAATCATTCTTTAACTTGAAATTTAAATTATGTACTAAATTATTTGTATTTTTTCTTGTAAGAAATAACTTTTTAAAGTATTGGCTAGTTAATATTTTTTATATAGAAATCTTTAAATTTAATTATTTTGTGGTAGAATAAGAAAAAATAAATAAAAAATAATTTTTTAAGTTTAAAAGTTTATATTTACATTTTAATGTGTATTTCAAAAGTAATCAAATTAAAATTAAATATGTACGTTTAATATGTTTATAATTACTTAGATCTTAAGTATTCATTTTACTGTCAGATTTATTTTCTGTAATCTAAATATTTGTTATTGAACATTTACTAAATTGTAACTTCATTATAATCAAAATCAAGTAAAATTTTATTAAGCAAATGATATAAATTTTTAAGAATACACAACATTCTTAGAAATGTCAAGATGAAACATTTAGCTCAATGGACATAAATCCGTCTAAAATATATATATATACAGTCGGCTGCAAAATTATTCGAGCACTAGCAATAATCCTTGCCAAAGAAAAGTACACTTAATACAGCTTTGTCAAATAAATCCTTGTCGAGTCATGTTCTTAATCAGTCTAAGAACATGATTCGACAAGGATTTACTTAGCAAAACAGTCTTAAGTGTACTTTTTAACTATAGGAATTATTGGCTAGTGCTCGAATAATTTTGCAGCCGACTGTATATATATATATGTATTAAAAAAAAAAAAAAAAAGTGCAAAAAATATTTGCATTGAAGGAGAAAAAAAATATTCACTTTAATGTATTAACATTTTATCAAGCTGAAATAATTATCAGAGCAATCATTGTACATTTAAAGTGTTATTGCTTCTAGAATTAATCACTTTTTTTTTTTTTTTTTTTTTTTGTTTATCTTATACATATGTTATATAGAATATACATGTTGAAATTTGAACAGTATAATTAATGGTGGGGAAAAAATAAATATTACCATGCGTGTATCCTAAATGAATAAATAAAAACGATTTTCAACAAATTATTATTGAAATTCATCAGAGATTTTATTATTTTTATTCTAAATGGATTATTCATTAGTTCTCTTAATTTAAACTTCGCCACAAATAATTGATAGGGGGATAAAAGTGAGTTAAATAACTTGATATCTTTTAAAAATGCATAAATACACTGATAAAAAATATATAAATATTTCATTTCGTCTTTCCATACACATTTAATACATTATACAAAAGGAAAATTCCATAAGATTTGTCAAAACAAGAGCAATTTAAATAGCTCATGTATTTTGATCCCATATTTGAGGTTTTTTCAAGAAGAAAATCGGACTACATATCGTGACTGCGAAAATCCGTGCGGAGGCTTTCATTAGCCGAGCCGGTGTTGGCGTTGCCCAGGTTGAAATAGTGATCAGTTCATAGAATTTTGAAAGTAATAAAAGTCAGAACAAAGATCTAAAATGGAAAGAGAAATGCATGAAACATTACCGGAAGTTTCTTTACTAGAAAATATTACAAATTAAAAAACAAAAGGCACAGCTTTAATATGGGATCCTCTTGCGACTATATATTTGTCTATTTTTGCGATGAATTGAAATAGCTGTGCTCAATTGCGTAAATAGAAACTGGCATGAAACGTCCGAGCTACTTCCGTGGTGCCATATTTCGCTAAATAAATAAATGAATAAAACAGTTTTATGATACTTATATTATAAAGTAAAAATTAAATAAAAAAAAATTCTCAATAAAATCCAAATTAAAATGAAAACACAAATTACCTTGCAAATTATATATAAAATATCAATAAAAATGAAAAATTTTGTTTTACTGTAGAAGAGGTAAATACTACTTAATTAACCTTTAGACAGGGGCTGTGACAGCATATGTGACGCTCCTCTGTAAGGTCTTATGAGGGGCTCGTGACAGTTTTGGAGGCAACTGGGGGATAGCACTCCTGAGATTGCGAGGGAGTGAAAGTGGGTGGTAGAAAAGAAGAGTAAACCTGTCAAAGTGGAAAATTAATGACCCCTTGAAAAGAAATTTCGCTTCTTTCATTCATACACTAGTTAAGGTTATTCGTTTATTTTTTCTTGGAGCGTTTAATTCGTTTTCATTTTTTTAATTTGTTGTTTTACAACAAAAAATTAATATGTCAAAAAAGCGACGTATTTTGTCGCAAAAAGAAATTGAAGATGTCGTTTCAAGATGGTATTGTCTTAGTGATGACGAAAATTTTGCAGACAGCGATTCTGATTGCTTAGAATCAAGTTTTACTGAAAATATTGCGGAAATCCGACAGAACAGATTTAGTGATTTGGATGAATGTATTATACAAAAGGATTCAAATATTGAGAATTTTGAATGGACTTCAGAATCCAAAAGTGTTTTTAAAATTCACCCATTTAATATAAGTTCGGGCATGAAAATTCAACTGTCAGAAAATGCTAAAGAAATCGATTTTTTTGAATTATTTTTCAACGATGATATTTTGAACATCTTAGTAAATGAAACAAATCGATATGAAGTACAAAACCGAAAGCCATTGTTAAGTACTGAAAATTTATTGAAGCCGAAGCGTTCATATCCTATTAAATGGAAAGAATGCACAAAAACTGAAATGATGTGTTTTTTAGCCGTTACTCTTCTTCGTGGTCATGTCGAAAAAGACAGGATTGAAGATTATTGGACTAATAAACAAATCCTTGAAACACCTTTTTTTAGGAAAATTATTTCATTAGATAGATTCAAACAAATTTTGAAATATTTACATTTCACAAATAATGAAAATGGCCCAAGTAGATCCTCTGAGGAATAGATTGTGGAAGTTAAGGCTTTTATTTGAGACACTTATAAAAAATTTCAAGGCAGCTTACATTCCTGAAAGAAATTGTGTTGTGGACGAAGTGATTGTCACTTTTAAAGGTCGTGTTATCTTCCGTCAATATATACCTAAAAAAACATAAAAGATGGGGATTTAAAATTTATAAACTGTGTGATGAAAATGCTTATACCTACGATATGAAAGTATATCTAGGTAAAGACAGAAATGAGTTAATCGAAGGGAAATCAGCTGCAGAATCTGTAGTGATTAAACTGATTAAAGATTTGAAAGGAAAAGGGCATAATTTATTCCTAGACAATTTTTTCACATCACCTCTTCTTTTAAAATATTTAAGAGATTAATGCAAAATAAACACATGTGGTACAGTTAGAAAGAATAGAAAGCATATGCCGAAAGATCTTTGTGCTAAAAGCCGCGGCGATATTGCCACAGTCTACTCAGATGAACGTTGTGCTGTGACATGGAAGGATAAACGAGATGTATACGTTCTTAGTTCATTTCAAAGCGATTCAACATTTAGTAAAGATGGAGAGGAGAAAAAAACGAAACCGAAAGTCATAGAATGCTACAAGACCAACATGGGATTCGTAGACTTGAAAGTGACCGAATGGCGAATTCTTATGGCTTTGCCAGAAAAACTTTGAAATGGCCAAAGAAATTATTTTTTCATCTATTAAATATAACTGTACTGAATGCTTTCATATTATTTACTAAAAAGAAAAAAGATACACACAGAAATTTTCGGCTAAATTTAGTCGAACAAATTTTAAAGGCAAAAAAAGAAGCCTCTATTGCAATAGTGCCCTCAAAACAAAATGAGAATGCAAAACACTGGCCTATCAAATCAGAAAAACGAAGGCGTTGTGTACAGTGCAACAAGAAAAAAAAAAAAAAAAAAAAAAAAAGAAACGAGAACATGGATTCTTTCTGGTAGTTGTAATGTTGGCTTATGCCTTGGAGATTGCTACAGAGATATCCATGAAAATAATTGTTAAATTAACAGCACAAAAGAAACAAAAAAAATTTTTTTTGAACGATAACTAAACCACTAAAAGGTAATTTAATTTAATTGCATTTTTTATTACGTTTTTATGACTAACTTTTTTATTTATTTATTTTAATTTTAACAGTGCCTTTTATTAAGGAAAATGTATCTATGCTCACTAAAAACACATATACCTTTTTTTTTTTTTTTTTTTTTTTTTTTTGTGTGTGTGTGTGAATTAAGAAAATTTAAAATCGTAGGTAGAGTGATATTTAGTTAATAAAGTAACATAATCTAAACTTCTTCATTAGAAAATATTCTATTATTCTACTTTCCAGGTTTAGATCTCTTCAAAATCTCGGCATCAGCGAAATCAAATGTATGTTTATAACTTTTACTCTAATAGAATTCGCCCAATATTAATTAAGATCTATTATAAAAGTAGTTAAATAAAAAGTTTATATAGTTCTTTAGCAATATTTTTCAATTTATTTATTTTCCCACAGTTGCTGAATGCTATTGCTTTTTTATCTCGTTTAATTTTTGTATGGATCTTCCATTAGCAATTTAATTTTATTATTATTATTATTATTTTGGAGGGGGGGGGGGTTATTAAGTTAACACCAAATATAAAGAAACTGAATGCGATAAAAATATCGCCGACCAAAACATATATGCACGAATGGGGCTAAATAACTATAAGATTCGCCACATACGCGCTTACTTGTTTTCACTTGATGAAGAGTCGTATTGTGATATTTCTACACAAAACAACTGTTACTTGTTTCTGCATATGGCAGTATTTGTTTGTTCACATTCCTCCTAAGTCTACTGAATGAGTGCTCTGTATAAATTTTATCAGATTATCGTAATTAATTTTTATGTATGATTATTTAAAATGTTATTTTGTAATTGATATTTAATCCAGATTAGTATATTTTAATTACCTTTTATCAAGTATGTATTCACTTATCTACTTTCAAAATTTTTGTGTCTGTTAAAATATATTAAATTCAAAATCAAATATTCAAATAAAATTATGTATTATATTGTTAGTTGGATTAACAATTTCTAATTGTGGAAACAAAAAGTATCAGCTATTGAAAGTTAAAGTTCAGTCTTTGTATTTTGTTTAAAAAAGAGTTACATCAGATTTTTTGTTCCTATTTCAAAATGTTCTGTACTTTTTTGTATTAAAATTTGTTTACTCATTAAAAGTTTCGTCTATGTTAATATCTTATCAATTATATTACTCAAAGTGAAAATTTGAATGAATCCGTAGAAGTAATTCTAGTTATGAAAATTAATTTTTACAATGTTTGAATATACTTATTTTACTTAGAAAAAAAAAGCAATATATATTTACTCGTTTATACAGTTTTAATTATCAAACAGCACTATAATATTTATTTTGATTCAAATTCCTTTCACTTCATACCTTATGCATTATAAGAAATTAAACTTTGAATGTTCAGTGTAATAAAGAAGAATTTCTATAAGGGAAAAAAAAAAAGTTACGAAAATTAATTAAAACTACAGAGTGTAATAATAATTGTAGATCTGAAATGTTTTAATCAGTAGAATATAAGTAATACATTCTAATAGTATTTATATTCTAATATTATTCATTATGAGAAATGAACATAAGTTATGCGCAATGTGCATTTATTACTTACGATTTCAACATTTATACTATCTTAAATTTTATTTGTATTAAAAAATAATTTTTACGAAATGCATTTATTCTTTATTATGCAACATTTATTACCGTTTAATGATTAAAGTTTAAATAACTTCTTTTATGAAAAGTATAAAAATATACCTGGTTTTGATATTATTTGATCACCCTAGTTGTTTTAAACCCTTACTTAATAATTTATCAATTTATATTGTGCTTCTGTATTAGGAAAAAATATTTATTTAAATAATTAAACATATAACTTAATCAGTTAATTAATAATTTATTATTATAGTTTAATTTAAAACTTCGAAAATGTATCGCTTACTGCATATACAAAATTAAACTAATGCCTGATAATGATTTTAGAAATAACATCAAAAGTTTGAATGCAGTCAGGTCTCTTGAAAAACCGTAATCATCTAAAATGTAATAAAGAGTAAGCCTTGATTTTTTTTTTTTTCTTTTTTCACAGAAGCTTTTTCTCTTTGTAACTTTATGGTGCAGTGTCTTTTAGAAGAGACTTCCTGTTCCATTGTAGACAAGGGCTGGGACTTTGCTCTTATAAAAAGGACAGGAGATAAAGCATATTTTGGCATAGAAAAGAAAAAGATTATCTTTTCTTATTTATTTGTTCATCTGTAAACGAAAAATTTTACTTCTGAATCCAGAATTTTGTACATTTTAATTTGTTTATTATTAATAAGTATCTCATCAAAGAATTTAATTTTTTCTCTAAATTTAAAGCATTTATTTGGAATGCTTTAACAAAATTACACATGACTCCCCCTATTCTTCATAATCTTTGTTTAACTTTTTATCAACTAATTATCGCAAAGTACTTACGATCTTGGAGTTAATAATGAGTTAATACTATTTAGAAAATAAAATAAAATAATATTTTTCATCCATATAAGAATGCTTTTCATTTACATTCTGAAATTTAATTGAATTTTCATTAGTAAACTGTAACTATACAGAACTTAACACAACTTTTATACTATAACCAAAGAAAGCACAAAGTATTAAAAAAGTGGCGAGAAAATTATTACTGAAGACAAGTATGTTGCAATAGAATGAGCAGTAGCGTAATTTTAATAATAATGTAGTAATCTTGGAAAATTTCAAATACACTGATTTTCTTTAGAATTTATTAAGAATAAATATCTTTAATTAAGATAATTGAAAATTGATTTAAAGAATAATGAGGCAGTGAATGTGAAAGCGGTAAGCATAATTTCTCACCAAAAGAACAAAAAAGGAGAATAAATAAAAATTAAATGTTTTCTTTCGTTTAAATTATTATTTACTTGCACAAAGATGAGAAGAAAAAATAATAATGCGTGTGTGTGACAGAAAAATAAAGTATTATGTTTAGCATATTTTTTTACTTCTAATGTTATTTATTATTAATATTTTTATAATCGAGCGAAAACTGAAAATATTTTACTAGAATTTTTTTTTAGCATGATTTAGAAATAAATACCCACATAGAAGTTCTCGAAAAAGTCAGAAAATAATGAATTAAAAAAATGAAAAACTTTTCAGAATAATAGTATATATATATATATATTGCATTGGCTTTTACTCCTGAAATAATTTAACTGACTTATTGTTTTCATAGCTAACCGATAGATGGCGCTTGCACTCTGATGTCTTATGCATTCATTCTTCAGTCCTTAACTTAAACGATTTAATTATTAATGTTTTTGGTACGATTTAACTCTAATAGTTTTAATTTTAATTAACTTTAAAATCTATTTTAACATTATCATTTAATATTTACTCTGTGTATTTTATCTTTAATGAAAATGCTCTGAAGTATATTCGATTAATCGATATCTGTCGAGCTTTTATTTTAACTTAAATTTAGGTTTTGGCATCATCCTTTTCACCAGTTTGTGTTAACTGTTATACATGTGGTTCCTATGCTCAGGCCCCGACTTACGGCAGGGCATACGGGGCAAATGCCCTGGGCCCCCCTTCTGGAAGGGGCCCCCCTACAGGCGAATACAGAAATTCTGCAACCTAAAGACCTCTTATGCCACTGCAAGGGGGCCCCCCAGAATAGGCTTGCCCCGGGGCTGCAGGTAGTCTAAGTCGGGCCCTGCCTATGCTTCTTTCATGTTATCACTTTTGTTTCCATTAAGATTTTAATTAATCTTTATTTAATCTTTGTTTTAATTTAATATTTCACTTATTTCTCATTCTTTATGGTTCTTGCTGCTTCGATCGGGACGTGAAATGATATAAATTGCTATGATTAGCAATATCGTTTTACGAAATCGTTGCAGCTTTCACAGCTTTATGAAGTATGCGCCCCTTGATATGTATGCTTCTAATTTTAAGCATTTATATCCAATTAATTCTGTAATTATTTGTTTTCTCTCAAAAGTTTAATGGTCCTTTTTTATTATCATTCAGGTCGGCGTAAGTATTTTAAGTTACTATCGTAACTCATTGGTTCTTAATCTGTATCGCAAATTTTTGTGTCATTCTTTCCTCTATGTGAAATTCAGTTCTATATTTGTGTGCTGTTATTGTTTTAGTTCTACTAATTGCTAAATTTTATTACGTTATCTATTATTTATATATATATATATATATATATATATATATATATATAGCTGCTAAAGTGATTAAAAAGTAAGATATAGAACACATGGTATAAATTAATTTTAGATTTATGCACAAGTACATTGTTGTAAATTCTTTTACTAAACTCAATTTTTTACAGAAAGTTTAAGACAAACATAATGTTCGTACAAAACTAGTTCATTTAAAAGTCAATGTATGTTTGTGCGCGTGTGGGTGTGCATGCATCATATGGATGCAATTATTTAACATAATAATATCAGAAGTTCATAAATTTCTTGATGATCAATAAAAAAATTGTTAAACAGCATAAAATGAAGAAAAAAATAGAATCAATAATCGTTTTTAACTAAAATAATTAAGCACGTAATTTCATCATGGGAGAATATGTGCAGCATGAAAGCAGAGTTATTTTCAAATTATAGTACTGCTTAAAAAATTTCATACATTGACAATTTATTGGTGCATTTTAATGCATAAATTCATATTCTAGGACTTTTTTGTTGAATTCTTTATATATGAAACGTCCCTTGAGTTTGTGCATTTGTAAAACGGACCAATGTATCCGAATTTTTTAATACGTCCGTGTATTTAATAAATAAATAAATAAAAAATATCCAGTAATGCAATACTGGGGAAGAATTGTAAAATATATACAGTGAACTCTCGTTAAGACGGCCCCGCTTAAGATGGATTTCTCGTTATTACGTACAAAAACAGAATCCCCGGCTAAGGCCTATATTAATTGCATGTAATAAATATCGCTTTATACGTACAAGTCATTCGTTAAGATGGACATTTTTCTCCCTTCGAAAAAGAGTCAATTCCCAAAATCTTTACAAATTCAAGTTTTTTTTTTTTTTTCTTTTTTTCTTTTAACATGAAAAGGTGCAATAATAAAAGAGTTAATGTCTTTCACTGTGCACTATTACAGAGCATTGATTGACAGTGACATTTGAGATCAACAATTTGTAGCTGTCTCCACTTCTATTGTGAAGACATAGCAAAGGATTTCGTTATCAGTGGCAATTGTCCTAGTACGAGTACACATTCTTTCCTCAGTTTCTGAAAACTGTGGTTACTTAGTCCAGCTGTAGTCATTGTAATTGCGTGATTTCTTATCTGACCCTATAATCGGAAAGTCTGACACTTTTACTCTTTGTTTAAATCAAGTACAGGGATGGAACACGGGCGCAGAATTCATACCACTATCAATGTAAGAAAATTTTCTACCTCTTAAATCAACGATATTATAGGTAGAGAAATTTCTTCAACAGATTCCGGTATGAATACTGCGCCCGTGTTCCATCCCTGCAAGTAGTACTATGTTGTACTATATGAAGAAAAGAAGTTTTGTAAATATTGTTCTTCCTGCGTTTATATTTTTTGTGAATAAAAAGGTTTGAGGAAACAAATTTTCATTCGTATGTGTACATAATAGTAATTTTAGAGTTCATATAGAACTTCAGTTTATAAACTCCTGTTATAATGGACTCTCGTTAATATGGACAAAAACTGCCGGCCCTTGATTGTCCGTTTTAACGAGAGTTCACTGTATTAGTTTAATTCAGTTTGAAATAATTTAAATAATTTGTAACATAATAAATAAAATATTTTGTTTTTTCCTGTAAAAGAATTATAGTTAATGCGCATATAATTTTTCATTTTCCATTTTCAACTTCAAATAATTTATATCCTTATACAGAAACTAATAATAATTCTAGCTTATAAAAGATCATTAAATTTTAAACCCGGGAAAATTTATGCCGTGCTTTTAAAAGTTATCTACAACACAACTATGAAATTTGATTTCAAACGACTCGTATTCCTTCACACACTAACGGAGACTGAAAAGGAAATTTAGCAATTTAGAAATTCATAAAATCAATAATGATCAATCAAATCTTTCAGTCGAAACACCATAAATTGCAAAAACGCTGAAGAGTGGTTTCAGTTGAAAATAAATAACGACGAACCATCATTCGGGGAAGAAAAGTAAGGTACAAGTTCAGCATGAAAGCAATTCGTATTTTTGAAAAATAAGGTATAGTTTATAAAGTTTATATTCATTCAACGAGAGTATTTTAGCCGATTTATTTCGCAGAAGCCCATTTTATAGTTTTTTTACTTTGAATATATAGAATTCCATATATATATATATATAAATTCTCTGAATATGCATAATTCCAGTATCTTATAAAAACAAATAAGATTTAATTTATGTATATCAAATGAGCTAAAAATTACTATAATATAAATTTACATATTTTCTGTTCCGTATGTTTTCTTTTATTTATTTCGCATTTCTTTTTAAATAAAATTAACAAAACATAACTTAGAATTTTTATTAAATTTTGATTGAAATATTTCAAACTAGGAAATGAAATTATTTCAAAGCTTTTAGTTTCCTGAAATCCTTAAATGTTCATTATATGTATATTGCAATATTTGAAAATATTTCAATTTATATAAAATTTAACTCCTAATATAGTATCCTAAATGGCAAAGAAAACACAGTCTTTATATTGGAAAAGCTAACATTTAGATTTATATTTCTATTTTTAAAAATGTTTCCGTGGGAAGGAGGCGCTAATGTACAACTTTTACTTTTTCCCAAGAAAGAGCAGGTGAATACAGCACAACCCCAACTGCCGTAGGAAAAAAGCGGAATGTAGATCGGAGACCAGGAGAATAGGGCCCTCCGTGGCCGAGTGGATATGTCACCACACTGCTAATCGCCTTCGAGCGTAGGAGAGCGGGTTCGATTCCCGCGCTAGCCTTGGGTGTTTTCTCCAATTCTTCGACCTGTAATTCTGTCACGTGCTATCTGTCGTTATCTGACGAAGATTTACAAGCGGACTATAAATCAAGCATACAAATCTGATGTATATGTTATCAATAAAACCAGGAGAATAAGGAGGTTCGTCCTCCCAATTGGCATTACCAAGAAATTATTCAGTGAGCGGTGAGGCTGCTATTTCCTACCCCCCTAGGCAGAGAGAGCCCCTCACAAGAACTATAAAGTTTCTAATGCAACCCACGTCAAAAGGTTAAATAAAAATTGTAAGCTAATGCCATATTATAAGAAAGCGCTACAAAACTGACGTTTTAAAGTAATAAGTACAAAATTTTTTGAACAAACACAATAAAATGCAATAAACTCGCAAGTTTATTGCATTTTACGGTGTTTATTCAAAGTTTTATACTTATTATTAATGCCATGTATCTAAGAAAATATTTATTTACACGCGAATTCCTGATTAAAAAAAAAAAAAAAAAATGTGCACCAATTTTTATAGCGTAACTAAGGTTTACGTGAAATTAAAAAATATTTTATTTCCGAAAAATAATAATAAATAAATAAACGTGCATTTTTCTTGTTTGTTTTGTTATCAAATATTTCTTTCTTTTTAAATAATTTTATAGTTGAAATGGCGTTTTTATTTAATATCTTTTGATCCAAATATCCGCTTGAACTAAAAAATACGGCGCTAGCTAGATTTTGTCCTGATTCATAAGTGTATCATTTTTTATAGCAGTCGGTTGAACAGTATAGCGAACTAAAAATCCAGACCAGACAAACAAGCAATTAGTTTTATATATACAGATAGCAGAAAAGCTCTTTCACAAATCTATATAATAAATAATCGAATACATAGTCATTACCATTTTTTCTTATTTTTTTTATTTAATAGGTTAAACTCAGGCCCGGACTGACTCCATTGGGGGATTGCTTCACTGGTCACTATATTTAAATTAATTCTCAAAATTACATACAACTTAATAATACAGTCGAACCTACTTAACGTGAATCTCAAGGGAGGAAATTTGTTCAAGTTATCAGTAGCTCATGCTATCAGCAACTAATCTTCATATAACTAAATTAATCTATTTTGAAGGGGATTGTGGAAACAGTTCATGTTAAAAGTAATTCACGTTAAGAATGTTCACGTTAATGAGGTTCGACTGTACTAAAAATCTCATAAAAAGAAGAAAAATATAATAAAAATTCATTGGAATCAGTCAAAACTTTAGCTTTTTACCTTTCCCATCCAAAAGGGGGAAGTTTCGCAAAATTTCATTATAGTATGTATCGGGTACACATAGCCAGCACATACACAAAAAATCGCCTTTCTTAGAAAATTTAGAGTGGAATTATAATTCGAAACATGCTTTTTACCCACCTTATCCTAAGGGGTGAAACGGGGTCTTTCGTAAAATCCCCCTATAGTGCATGTTAGGTATATAAATCTCCATACAAAAAAAAAAAAAAAAAAAAAAAAAAGGAGCAAAAAATTATCTGGTTCGCATTGATTATTAACACTTTCCACCTGTACGTAGTTGTTGTATCATATAACTTTCAATGCTCGTTGCCTACGTTATCACAGACTGGAGAGATAGTAGTTCTAAAAGGCATACAGATAGACTAAATGGATTCCTAATCATACTTAAACATTGTTAGAAAGGTCTTAAAATGCTTAACAGAAAAGAAACGTAGCTCTTAGATTCTAATTGTTGCCCTTAATGTATCTAGATATTTTAGTGTAGCCCTGTAAATATGAAGGTTAACTAAATAATATGCTATGCAAAACATAATTTTAGCATATTAACAATAAATGCCAATTTCTTTATGATTTTTAAAATAAAACGTTCTACGAATGCAATTTATAAAAATATCTATGCTAAAATGCAATGCATGGACATCCTTTTTTTTTTTTTTAGCTGTCCCTGTACACAAACCAGTATTAATACCATTTTAAATAGGAAACATTCCATAGTGAACTTTAATAACACATATAATTTTTTTTTTAAATTCTGAATATATTTACAGACGCTGGGGACGACGACACAGACAGGACAGCTGGCCAGATAGATACACAAATTAAAATCATATTCACACTTAAATTTTGTTTTGAAAAAAGTTCAGTCACTTAATGTAAACGAAAAGACAGTTCCAGCAAATTTCCAAAGAACCCTCGGTGCAACTGAATATTTTTGTGTGGCCCTGTAAATCTAATGCTAATCATACTACATTCTGTAGAAAGCCTTTTTTGTGCACATGAATAACATATTCCAATTTCATTAAAATTTTTTTTAAATTATGAAAATGTGGTTTATAGAAATATATCTCATAGAACGATTGCTTTGGAATACTTTCGGCTGTCCCTGTACACAAACCAGTGATGGCATTTACTCATTTTCTACAGCAAACATCCGATAGTGAACTTGAATAACATATTTCAATTTCATTGAAATTTCTGACATTTTTATAACAGTAAGTGGAGCTCTTTTACCCATTACAATAATTACACAACAGCACTGTCTACGACAAAATCCAATAAACAACCAGCGATAAACGTGCCGGGCACTTTTATTTATAGTAGTAGAATGCTTCTGATACAATTAGCACATGAGATGACGCAATAATCTGCGCAAATGATGCAATGTGTTAAAATTCTGAATATCGGCTACTAGTCTAACTTTTGCAAATGACTGTATAAGCAGTCCATACACTCAGAAATTGCCTTTCAGGGATAATTTAGATGAGGGTTACTACCGGAAACGTGATTTTGCTTTCCCAATCCCAATGGGAGGAAAGGGAAACAGGTTGCAAAATAAATTTATAATGAGTGTTGCGTACACATAGCAAACACACATACCAAAAATTGTCGTCCTGAGGAAATTGGAGCAGAATTACTCTTGCAAAATTGTTTTTGCCCCCTAGCCACTCTCATGGAGAATTTTAGCAAAACCCCGTCATAGTTGAAGTTTAATGGAAATATTGGACACACACCAAAATTCGTGAACTTAACATAGCTCCCACAGATTCCCCAGGAAAAATGTAATGCAAAAAGGAGGCTCTCAAATATACCGCCCTTGTAAATTCCCCACACTCCCAAATCAAAAATTGCAAAACACCACAAATCGGTTTTTGGAAATATATTCCAGAAGACACAATTGCTTTTTACTTCTAAATACCATTTTTCGTAGATAAGGTTTACTGGAAAATCCGGATTTTGTGAGGTTCTCAGTAGTGGCACCAGAAATTTCCCGACGGGGAGACACCACCTCCCCGACAGGGGGGCACTACATAAAGAGAGTTTATTATATGAGTGTTTATCAAAAACTGCAATAATGTTAATAATATTACTGTTAATATTTGTACTATTCCATTTGTTAGTACTCCTCGTGGTTTTGGAGATCATTGTGTCACAGACAGACATTTTCTAAAAATATCGCGGTCAAAACGTGTTCTGGACCTCTCAAAATGTGTATTTCATGGAAAACTAGAAGCTGAAATATTTTATGAATCCAATACAGTCTTCTATTGAATGTATTAGATATAGAATGGAATATTGGATGTAAGATATAGGATGTATAATTGGATATAGGATGTCTGAATATAGAATGGAAAAACTGGAATGCTCCAAATTTGTAAAAGTAAAGAAAAATGCTGGTAAAAGTAGAAAAACTGAAAATTTTTGTATTTGCTCCCCCGAGAGATTTTAGGAATATGCCCCGATGATGGGGGGGGGGGCACAGACTCCCCGACGGGGGGCCTGTGCCCCCCCGGCCCCCTAGCTGGCGCCACCCCTGGAGGTTCTTCCCCTCCTACTTA
The DNA here is from genome assembly GCA_963930645.1 of Salticus scenicus. NCBI lineage: Eukaryota > Metazoa > Arthropoda > Arachnida > Araneae > Salticidae > Salticus > Salticus scenicus. Next base: position 199,490,524 of record OZ005660.1, on the reverse strand, counting down.
AAATCAAGAATTCGAAAATCGACATATAATTTTTAAAAACCCCGTCTTAGTGGGTGTCAGCTCTCTGAAACCAACTTCCATTACAAAATTCGCGACCCAGTTCTGCACAAAATCGCCGCGGCAGTGCTGATTCAGTGGGTGGAAATCACGTTTTGCCTTCCCCACCCCATATTGGGCACTGATTTTATAAAATTCCAGAAATTGTGTTTTAGGTATTTTGTTCGCTGTATTTTAAAATAAAAGTCTCATGGATATATGTATATATATATTTTTTCTGTTGTTGTTTGTTTGAGTTATGTAGGATTATGTGAAATCACGTTTTGAAATGTGAAATTAGTCCATTGGCGGCTCGTGAACCGAAAATAGGTGAAGAACTCAAAAATAATATTTAAGTATTTTTAATGTATAACTTTTATTAAGCATGGTCTTAACTAAAATTAACTAAAAATACTTATTTGAATGTAAATTTATATTTTATAAATGAATACAGTGTAAAATACAGTGTTACTTTTCACCTATTTTCGGTGCTCGCGCCGCCACTGGAAATTACATTTTGCTCACTTCTCCCTTCCTTGGGAACTGAATTTCTAAAATTCCAGAAATTGATTTTTAGATAATTGTGTTAGCTATATTTTAAAGGAAAAATCTTACGTTTATCTGTCTTTTTGTTTGAGATATGAAGGGTTATGTGAAATTACGTTTTGCCCCTTCCCCCCTTGAGAGCCACATTTCTAAAATTCCAGAAATATGTTTTTAGGTGATTGTGTTAGCTATATTTTATAACAAAATTTTACTGATATGTGTTTTTTTTTTTCATTGAGATATAGAGGATTTTATGAAATCACGTTCTGCTCGCATTGCCCCTTAGGGAGCGAATTTTGTAAAATCGCTTGTTAGGGGGTGCTTACACTATATGCACTATAATCTGACCCAGTTTCGAGTCAATGGCTCAAGTAGATTTTGCTATGCGTTGATGAGTCAGTAAGTGAGTGAGTGAAAGTACTCTTTTATATAGTATAAGGTGTGCGGGTGCCCAAATGAAAAGGAGACTTTAGCTGTAGCGGCGTTATATCAAATCCCAGTAAGTTAATGTGTTAGCCAATAGATGGCGTGAGGGTACTGCTAGATGCACATGCGTAGTTAACGGCTTCGCATCAATATCCTCATTACTGGAGAGCCATTTCCGCAGTTCATTGCATGATGGATTCCTCCAGATCAGCATAAAGAGATCGGCTGTGGATAAGCTCATACGGCAGAATCACCGGATCTCCAAACGTGAAATTGCTGTTGAACTGTCGATAAGCAAAGGAACTGTGCATCAAATAATCCACAAAAAGCTTGGTTAAGGCAAAGATTGTGCACAATGGGTGCTCAAGCATCTGTCAGAGAATCAGAAGACGGAGAGAATGGGCGTTTGCCTGACCCATCTGTTGAGCCATCCACTCCCTTGTATGCTTACCCTACTTGTATCCCTACTTATCCCTACTTGTATGCTTAAACATAATAATTTTAAAAAATGCTATATCCTCTAACACTGAACCTTGATTTTCAGTAAAAGATTTATGTATTTCACTAAACAGTTTTGAAGAAAGTGTGATTTTTGTCTGTAACAGATGAAATAATTGTTAGTTTCAAACTCAGTTGGCAAAAAAAAAAAAAAATAAATAAATAAATAAATAAATAAAAAAAAAAGAAAAAAAGTATTTCAGCAGTTATTTGTGATTAAATATAATTTCTTTTGATCAGCGATGAAATATTTCTGTATTTTAGCAATAGACAGCAAGAATGATGCATTTTATTAGACAATCGGCCACATAAAAGTGCAAGTTTCATTTACTGATTATAGAAAAATGACATTTAAAAAATTTTCTATGCAGAAAAATTTTAAACGAAAACAGACAAATTCATACTTAAATTATCAAAATAATTCAAACAAATTCATATTTCAAAATACTCACCTGATTCTCGTGTTGAACTGCTAAAGAATTGAGTAATGAATAAACATAACCTTAAAAGTAAAATACTCACAAAAATAAATAGGATAATAGTTAAAGTTTTCTCATTTGCTTTTCTTCTTAAGCATTTCTGTTTGTTATAGACTAAAGCTGTCTCTCAAAAATTTTCCCAACTGATCCTATCCAGCGCAATAATAGCCCTCATCCAGCTTCAGATCCTTTTGAACACTATCCAGCTACATTGTGAATCGTCCTCAGTCGTTTCTCCTCAATTCTCGAAAAAATAACTTTTGTGGGAGCAGGCACATTATATACAGTCGGCTGCAAAATTATTCGAGCACTAGCAATAATCCTAGCCAAAAAAGTACACTTAATACAGCTTTGTTAAATAAATCCTTGTCGAGTCATGTTCTTATTCAGTCTAAGAACATGATTCGACAAGGATTTACTTAGCAAAACAGTCTTAAGTGTTCTTTTTAAATATAGGAATTATTGGCTAGTGCTCAAATAATTTTGCAGCCGACTGTATATCCGAAAAAGAACCTAATTTGTTATGTTAATACATTAAAACTAATGTGACAAATCGGTTCCCATTCATACAAAGCCTACTTTATAAATCAGAAATTCTCTTCATTCTTCGTCATCAAGTTTCGTTACAGATAAAATCTAAAAAATAAAATAAATAAAAATAAAATGTACTTAATGAGCTAGTTGAAGTACAAAATATTGATGTTAAGTACAGCTGTAATTAAGTCTAATTATTTATTACTTTCAAAATTGTTAAAAAATTAAACAAAGTGATTAAAGGATAATGCGTATTGCGGTAGGTTGTATTCGAACCCAGGTCGTTTTGGTGGTAATCCAGAGACGTACCTCTGGACAAAAGGTTAACCCATTGTCCATCGGTAAGTTAGGATTATCTACATTTGAATGGCGTTGATGGCGTCGCATTACAACGTCGAATTACATTACGGTCAGTTTTCAGAATGAAGATTTGAGTAGCAATTTAAATAATTTATATATCAGCTAAACAGTAATGGCACCAGAAATTCCCCGACGGGGGGACACCACCTCAGGGGGGCACTAAATAAAGAGAGTTTATTATATAAGTGTTTATCAAAAACTGCAATACTGTTAATAATATTACTGTTAATATTTGTACCATTCCATTTGTTAGTACTCCTCGTGGTTTTGGAGATCATCGTGCCACAGACAGACATTTTCTGAAAATATCGTGGTCAAAACGGGTTATGGAACTCTCAAAACGTGTATATTCATGGAAAACTGGAAGCTGAAAATTGTTACGAATTCAATACTTTCTTTTATTGAATACAGAATGAAAAAAACTGGGATGCTCCAAATTTGTACAAGGGAAGAAAATGCTGCCAAAAGTAGAAAAACTGAAAATTTTGTATTCCCCCCCCCCGAGAGATCTTAGGAGTATGCCCCGATGAGGGGTCACAGACTCCCCGACGGGGGGCCTGTGCCCCCCCCCCCGGCCCCCTAGCTGGCGCCACCCCTGCAGCTAAAAAAGGACAAATAACTGAGGATGAAATAATAGTAAGTGTATCGAATATAATACAGAATATACTAAATCTGCTTTACATGTTATTAAAACCTAAAATAATTAGAATTTTATCAAATATGGAATTTTTAATGTGAGTTTGTTTTTTAATAATATGCACCAGTTAGAATTTTTATTAATGATGACAGTTAGTAGGGTTTAACATTTGTTACATATTCAATATATATATATATATATATATATATAAATGCAGTATTAACTCTTTCCTTTTCTATTTGAAATTTTATTAATGTTTTTGCAAATAAGAGACATAGTTGACATTTAATGCAACGTTTATCCTGTAGCGTAACATAAAGAAATGATATTTTATAAAATAATCGAAATTTATAAAAATCTCGGAAGAAGTTTTAATGTTATTATATTTATGTTAGATGTTCTACAATTTAAAAAGAAAATGAGGACAATATGATGTTGATTATAAACATTTTGGTGGTGAAGGAAATAAAAAAATTCTTTATAAAAAAAGAAAAAAAAAAAAAAGAATCTGTATTATACATATAGAAAAACGAAAATAATAAAATAATTATAGTTTTAAGGCCACGCTATCAGTAAACAACATTTAACCCTTTAAGGTTCACTACTTAATTTATTTTAAAAATTACTAAACTAATTTTAAAAATGGCTTTTAGCCATATAGCTGATCATAAATATTTAAAAAATAAAAAATTAGCATTGTTCCTTTTCGAGAAATTTTCGGTTTGAAACATCTGTAAGTAAACCTTATTAAATTCAAATAATATTTAATTTAATAGATAAATCACTTTATAAGTAAATATTATCGACAACAACAACTCGTAAAAGTTGCATAGATCCCAACATTTCAATCTATTCCGGAGTATTTTAACCCTTTGCGGGCAAGATAATTCTGATCATTTAAATTGCACTGTCACCGGAATTTACGAACATAATTATAATACAAGAAATTTTGAATTTTCATGTTGAAAAAAGCGCGTTTTCTGCTTTGTTATAAATGTAAATTTTTGCTAAAAAATTTCCGGGATGAGTTTTTGCACTTGAGAATTAAAATTAGGTGTTCCATGTAGTGGAACACTGAGCGGCAAAGGGTTAAAGAAAACACAATTACTTTAAATTAAAGATCCTTACATAAAATTCTCTAAACAGATGCTTTATTTAAAATTAAAAATAATATCTAGATTTTGATAACATCCTAGAATGAACTATAATAATAATACATATAATAAACATACATAATATTTTTTACTTTTTAAAATCATATACCTTACAAAAATGAAGTAATATTTATTGCAAATAGCATTGCGATCGGAAGTGTTTCGCTTGAATGTGACTGATTGAAAATTCACACCTTGGTAAAATTGTTAATGTAAAAGGTCATTTCTTTGGTGGTCTAAAGTTAGGCAGACCCATGGATGTACACTATGGATCGCTCACGCTGTGTTATCAGAATGGCCCCATTTTGGTCGCTTTTAGAAGATGGCGCTCGCATCGAATGCCTTTCCACTTCAGACTTGAAAGAGCGCTTTAACGCGAGAATTAAATGAAATAATGTTAAATATCTCGAACAAAAAAACATATATCCGTAAAATTTTTGCGTTAAAATATAGCTAATACAAATGTCTAAACATCGATTTCTGGAATTTTTGAAATTCGGTCCCCAAGGGGGAGGGGGAGGGGGCGAAACGTGATTTCACATGCGTTAAACGTGATTTCACACAATTCTATATAACTCAAACAAAAAAACAGATATACGTGAAATTTTTACTTTAAAATATAGCTAATACAAATATCTAAAAATCGGTTTAAGGAATTTTTTTAATTCGGTCCCCAAGGGGGGCGGGGGGGGGCAAAACGTGATTTCGCATAATCCTATATATCTCAAACAAAAAAATAGATATACGTGAAATTTTTGCTCTAAAATATAGCTAATGCAACTATCTAAAAACAAATTTCTGGAATTTTAGAAATTCAGCCCCCAGGTGGGGCAGCAACGGGGGGAAGGGGGGGCTATGGAGCAAAAACAAATAGAAATACAGTTAGGCCGTTCAAAATTGGTACAAATAGGTTTTAAAGGCCTGCAAGACGAATGGGGATATTTTCGATTGTGTAAAGTTATTAGGTGGGGAAAGAAGGGGGAGGGGTGGGGGGGGGGGACAAAAAAATAAAAATAATGTCAGATCGTTCAAAATTGGTACATAGAGGTTTTCGATACTTACAAATCGATTGTGGATATTTTTGAATTTGTAAAATTATTAGGAGGGGCGATAAGGGGGGGTGGAGTGGTAAGGGGGGGCTATGAGGCAAAAACAAATAGAAACACAGTTAGGCCGTTCAAAATTGGTACAGATAGGTTTAAGAGGCCTGCAAGTCGAATGTGGATATTTTCGAAAGTGTAAAGTTGTTAAGAGAGGCGAGAAGGGGGGTGGAGAGAGGGGGGGCAAAAAAATAAAAAAAGAGTTAGATCGTTTAAAATTTGTTTATACAGGTTTTCGATACTTACAAATCAATTGCAGATATTTTCGAATTTGTAAAATTATTATGAGGGGCGGTAAGGGTGGTGGGGCCGTAAGGGGGGGCTATGGGCAAAAACAAATAGAAATACAGTTAGGCCGTTCAAAATTGGTACAGACAGGTTTTAAAGGCCTGCAAGACGAATGGGGATATTTTCGATAGTGTAAAGTTATTAGGTGGGGAAAGAAGGAGGGAGGGGTGGGGGGGGGACAAAAAAATAAAAATAGTGTCAGATCGTTCAAAATTGGTACATAGAGGTTTTCGATACTTACAAATCGATTGTGGATATTTTTGAATTTGTAAAATTATTAGGAGGGGCGATAAGGGGGTGGGGTGGTAAGGGGGGCTATGGGGCAAAAGCAAATAGAAATACAGTTAGGCCGTTCAAAATTGGTACAGATAGGTTTAAGAGGCCTGCAAGTCGAATGGGGATATTTTCGAAAGTGTAAAGTTGTTAGGAGGGGCGAGAAGGGGGGTGGAGAGAGTGGGGGGGCAAACAAATAAAAAAAGAGTTAGATCGTTTAAAATTGGTTTATACAGGTTTTCGATACTTACAAATCAATTGCGGATATTTTGGAATTTGTAAAACTATTATGAGGGGCGGTAAGGGTGGTCGGGCAGTAAGGGGGGGCTATGGGCAAAAACAAATAGAAATACAGTTAGGCCGTTCAAAATTGGTACAGACAGGTTTTAAAGGCCTGCAAGACGAATGGGGATATTTTCGATTGTGTAAAGTTATTAGGTGGAGAAAGAAGGAGGGAGGGGTGGGAGGGGGGGACAAAAAAATAAAAATAGTGTCAGATCGTTCAAAATTGGTACATAGAGGTTTTCGATACTTACAAATCGATTGTGGATATTTTTGAATTTGTAAAATTATTAGGAGGAGCGATAAGGGGGGTGGGGTGGTAAGGGGGGGCTATGGGGCAAAAGCAAATAGAAATACAGTTAGGCCGTTCAAAATTGGTACAGATAGGTTTAAGAGGCCTGCAAGTCGAATGGGGATATTTTCGAAAGTGTAAAGTTGTTAGGAGGGGCGAGAAGGGGGGTGGAGAGAGGGGGGCAAACAAATAAAAAAAGAGTTAGATCGTTTAAAATTGATTTATACAGGTTTTCGATACTTACAAATCAATTGCGGATAGTTTCGAATTTGTAAAATTATTATGAGGGGCGGTAAGGGTTGTGGGGCCGTAAAGGGGGGCTATGGGCAAAAACAAATAGAAATACAGTTAGGCCGTTCAAAATTGGTACAGACAGGTTTTAAAGGCTTGCAAGTCGAATGGGGATATTTTCGATTATGTAAAGTTATTAGGAGGGGCTAGAAGGGGGAGGGGAGAGGGGGGTGCAAAAAAATTAAAAATAGAGTTAAATCGTTCAAAATTGGTATGTAGAGGTTTTCGATATTTACATATCGATTGGGGACATTTTCGAATTTGTAAAATTATTAGGAGGGACGGGTAGGGGGTGGGGCGGTAAGGGCGGGCTATGGGCAAAGACAAATAGAAATACCGTTAGGCCGTTCAGAATTGGTACAGATAGGTTTTAGAGGCCTGCAAGTCGAATGGGGATATTTTCGAAAGTGTAAAGTTATTAGGAGGGGCGAGAAGGGGGTGGGGAGAGGGGGGGAGGGGGGCAAAAAAATAAAAATAGAGTTAAATCGTTCAAAAATTTTTTATAGAGGTTTTCGATACTTACAAATCAATTGCGTTTATTTTCGAATTTGTAAAATTATTGAAAAACCTATTCAGATATTTCACAGGAATAAAGAATATAGCTATGAAAAAATTTATTTATTTATTAATATTTTTTTTTTTTTCAAAATCCAAGAATGAAAACATTCATTATATGTAAATATATCTATAAATATAAAGAATTCGCTCCCTCCCCCCACCCCGAAAAAAAAAAAAGAAAAAAAAAATAGACGAAATAGTATAATGAAAACATAAATATATGATATTTAAAAAATAAATATGAAAATATGAATTTTCATAATTTAAAACAATGAATGTATTTTAAAAATCAGAATTTATTCCAGCATTTCCAATTAAACAAAAAAAAAAAAAAAAAAAAAAAAAAAAATTGCGAAGTATGTAAAAAAGACAAAATTTAAAAATTTATTATGATTTTTTTACAAAGGCGTTGCTTTTCCCTCTTCCGAGACTCCAATGGTGGTCGAGCGGTTCTGCGCTCAAAACTGAGTGACGGGAAGTGCCTGGGTTCGATGCCAGGTCGCGCTTGTCTACTTAGTCATTCAGAGTTTTCCGTGGTGTTCTCCGAAAATTGCGTGCATACGGACTAGAATCCCTTAGAAAGGCCCCCCACGGAGGGCACTCCCCTTCAGACGTAGGACCTACAGTAGTCAGTCGACCTTATTCCCAAATCCAATAAATCCATAAACCGAAATACAGCACTTTTTCTCTTTTATCAATATTTTTCATTTTTAAATTTGCACTTTAAAGAGATTTTTAATCTGTATTATTTACTACTCATTTAAAGCAAATAATTTATTCAAAAAATAAAATTAACTTATATATATATTTAAATATTCGCGATATAAAAATCAATGTAATGAAAAGCAGAGTCAATCATAATAATTTGAGCATTCCCTTTCAAAAAGCTAAAGAAGCATTTTTTTTTATTAATTATTTTATTTATTTATTTTTGGAACCAAAGCCCATAATACTGTATTGGAAAGTTTTTTTAATTCTGAATATTTTCTTCTAAAGGATTCGAAAACTGCTTTTAGTTCATTCATCTGACTTTACAGCTTAAAATCAATGTTGGTGTTGGAGATTAAAGCCAGCTGACTGCATTAGGGTCCAAGGCCTGGGTGTGCCCACCGTGGCGGTCCTTCTGAAGGGCCTTTGTCCACAATTACGCAAGTTTCAGGAAAGAAAAAAAAAAAAAAAAAAAAAAAAAAAACGGGCAAAAATCCGAAGAGCTAGACCGATAAGCGCGATTTGTGATCGAACCCGACACTTCACGTCCACCAGCATCAAAAAGTCAATTTTTGAAGAACTAGAACAGATTTAATGGTCGAGAAATTTCTGAATGTGCAAATGGAATTATCAAAAATATACTGGATAATGTAATTCTATGAATATCCATCTTTGTAACAAACAGTATGATACCACTGTTTCTTGCATGTAAAATAATATTCTGTTCCTTAACAACATTATAGCTGCCTGGTACTCATTTCTAAAGTATTCTCTCAGCTTTTTAATACAAGTTCCTATAGTAAGATTTTTAATAAAAAAATATTATATTGAAGCTTAGAGAACATTTTTCTCTTTCTAGAATGCATATTTTTTTTTACTTGTGCAATAAGAATTGGGGAAAAAAAAAAAAAAAAAAAAAAAAAAAAACCTGTCATAACAACAGAATTAAAAAGTAATGGTTGGGTTTAAGGCCGACTGCCTGCGCTAAGTTCCTAGGCCAATAGGTGGAATGCCCTCCGTGGGAGTCTTTCAATGGGGTTCTAGCCCGCATTTACGCGAGTTTCTGAGAAAACCACCGAAAACTCCTAACGTCTTGGTCGATGAGCACGACCTATGATCGAACCTGACATTTCTTGAAAGGTAATAAAAATTACTTTAAAAAAATTGATTCAATTTGATTAAAAAAAAAAAAAAACGTAATTTATAATTCAACATGATTTAAATTCGTAAGATTGCAAGCTCGCATGTTTTTTTTTTTTTTCCGCCGAATAATATGAAAAAAGGAATACTGCTAGCACGCAAATTTTAAAATCTTAATGCAAAGTGACCTAAAAATTACATTTTAATTAATTTAAAAAAAAAAAAAATCTATCAAACAGAATTTTACTAAGAACCATACCAATTAAATCAGCCTTTTTTTTTTTTTTTTTTTTATAGTAATAGAATATTTATAAGACAATAATTTTATCAGTCAACAAAACATTAAAATCAATAGCTTACATTAGGTGGACGAAATAAACTTGGGTTCTTTTCACCTATTTCTTTGTTTTTTTTTTTCGAACACTTCGATATCCGGAGGTGCAACCCGGTGCGTAACAATGCGACATTATGAAAAAAATCCAATATTAAAAATAAATTAAAAAGAAAACTGAAAATAAAGATAAAATTTCGTCTGCGCGCAATGCTTTTCTACGGAGGCAGTGGACAGTCAAAGAACAAATACGACCCCTAGCGGCGAACGAATAATAGCGACCATTTCGGGTCCATTTTTGAGGGAAGGCTGCCGTTGGGGAAAACTGTCCTTCTTCTCTAAGTCCGTGGGCAGACCCATAGAATAATAATAATCTATTATTATTCTATGGGCGTCCGGCCCACCGCTTTAACTAACGTAGTTCCATAACGAGTTAATCTTAAAAGTAATTTCTTTTGATGCATATTTCTCAGAGACAGTATTCTTGCAGAAGAAGGATTTTCCGTGAAATTACCGTATAGGCAGGTTTTTGAATTTATATAGCCATTACGGATCTAAAGTTAAAAAAGGTAACTATAAGAAGTATGTCAATAACATTTTTGTAGAATTTTTTTATATTTTTTTAAGCTTTAATAACAAACTTGCTAAAATTATTGTACATGAGATGCAAGTTTTCGGAGATTTTCTGTAAAAAAAAAAAAAAAAAAACTAAATATATCACGTTCATATTAAATTAAGTAATTTGAAAGGAAAATGTAAATGCATATTGAATCACTCATACAGATGAAAAAGCATACGTGTCTATATTATGTCCTAAAGAATGATCGAAAATGGAATATCTAAATATAAATCTATGCACTCTCATCAGAGAAATGTGTTGGCCATATGTGTGTGAAGTATGTTCTAGAGCATATTCTTGAAATGATCAACTGATTTCACATCTACTCATTCACCCAGAAAAAAGCATTACGTATGCGAAAAAGATTTATCTCTAAAGGGATAAACAGACATCTACGCCTACACACAGGAAAAAAGCCTTACCTGAGTGAAATGTGTTCAAAAGGATTCTCTGAGAAAAATGATCAAAATACACATTCACGCACTCACACAAGCGAAAAGCCATATGTTTGTAACATCTGTTCTAGAGGGTTTTCTGTAAGGCGAACCCTGAATTACCATTTACGAAATCATACTGCAGAGAAGCCACACGTGTGTAAAATATGCTCTAGAGGGTTTTTAGAAAAAAGCAATCTCTATAAACATTTACGAACTCATACAGGAGAAAAGCCATATGTGTGTGAAGTGTGTTCTAAAGGGTTTTCAGAAAGAAGCACTCTGTATAAACATTTACGAATTCATACAGGAGAAAAGCCAAATAAGTGTGAAATGTGTTCTAAAGATTTTTCTCAAAAGGGACATCTAAATACACACTTGCGCATTCACACAGCAGAAAAGCCGTATATGTGTGAAATATGTTCCAGAAGGTTTTCCATATGGAGCAATCTGAATAGACATTTACGCAACCATGCAGGTGAAAAGCCATTTGTGTGTAAAATATGTTTTAAAGAATTTTTTAAAAAGGAAAATTTAAACAGACATTTACACACTCATACAGGAGAGAAGCCATACATTTGTGAAGTTTGTTCCAGAGGATTTTCTGACAAAAGTAGCCTAACTAAGCATTTGCGCATGCACACGGGAGAAAAGCCATACGTTTGTGAAGTTTGTTCTAGAAGATTTTCCGATAGAAGTACCCTAACTAAGCATTTGCGCATACACTCAGGAGAAAAGCCATACGTGTGCGAAATATGTTCTAGAGGTTTTTCTGTAAGGGACAGTTTGAATAAACATTTAGTGATACATGCAAGAGGGGAAAAGCCTTAGCTTCATGATGATTGTTGAAAAGAATTCTGTAATAAAAGTTATCTAAATATATATTCACGTTCTTATACAGGAGAAATGCCTTACGTATGGTAATGTGTTTCAATGAGTTCTATCAGAAAGGATATTTAAATAGACATGTGCATTCACACAAGAAATGTATGCATGTGAATTCTGTTGTAGAGGATTGTCTAATGAACATGGTTTAAATACACATTTACGCATTCACAGTAAACAGAAGTCATATATGGATTCGTTTATTATAAAAGTGAATTTATCTCTTTGGTTGATTTTCAAATAACGAGCTCTTTTCAATTTTATCAAATTCAAGATTCAGTAAGTGTTACCGATTTTTGTGTTTAATACAAATCATAGTTATTTGAATTTATCAAATATATTGAAAGTAATGTATGAAATTCATTTTTATAATGAATATTTAGAAGTTTTAGTTTTCTGAGAAAGAAATGTAATGCCATTTATGGGATTTTAATGCAATTATTGGAGTTTTTCCCTTTTTTTTTTTTAATGAAAGATGTGACAAAATGGGATTCAATTAGGCAAAAATATATATTTTTTAAAAATATGGAGTTACACCACTTTTACAATGAGCCGTCCATATATGTGACATTTGTTATCTAAAGATTTGTCTCCAAAGGGTCATCTAAATACACAGTTGTGCATTCACACAGAAGGAAAGACATACAGTGCGTGTCGAAATGATAGGTCCACCAGTAAAGACGAAAGTTATGTTGGTAAAAAAGGTTTTATTGTGTACAAAGTACTATTTTATAAACTACATTACTTCATTCAATGCAAAATAATACATGAATAATATACAAATAATAGGAATAATAAGGAAAACAAAAATTACATGAAAAAGCTGTTTCAAAAAGATAGGTCCAGTGAACCAAGCATCAAATTAATGTTGAATTAATAAGAAATTTTTCCACCTTATTTCAGAATAAGCTCATAAATCCTATTCGGCATGGATTCTACAAGATTTTGTGAACACTTTTTCTCGATTTTTGACCATTCGGAGGAAATAGACTTTTTCAAGTCTGCAGTACTGTTGTACTACCTTCCGCCTGCATACACCACTCTTGCGAGTATACCCCACATGTTTTCTACCGAATTCAGGTCGGGGCTGCAAGGTGGCCAATCGATAACATGTACACCATTATCCAGAAACCATTCGAAATTGGACTTTGCAGTATGCACAGGAGCATTGTCCTGTTGGAACATGAAGAATGGGCTCCCAATGTGCTCTGCTTGTGGAAGAAAATATTGTTCAAGCAGCTGTTGATAGCTTGCAGCATTCAAACGATTGTCTACAAATGCTATATCAGTTTTTCCTGCAGCTCCGAATCCGGCCCATACCATAACGGAACCACCACCAGCTTGCCTCTTCGAGAATATATGTCTATCGTTACGCAGATCGTACCAGTAGTACTGCCAGCCATCTGGACCATCCAGGATGAATTTCTTTTCATCACTGAATATCACACGATGCCAATCTTGTTTCCAGGACATCACTTCATGTGCGAATTTCAATCTCTTTTCTTTGTGCTTTTTAGTCGATTTCGGAGCTGCTTTCCTCTTCACGTAAACTATATTGCCGAACTTCTTTACCACTCTATGGATTGTAGATTTTGATATTGGAGGGTTTTGTTGTCTGGCCACAGTGGATAAGCTCATATTTCCGGATTTTAACTCCTTTACGATAGTCCTTCTTTGTCGGGGTGTCACTTTTGATGGGCGACCAGATGATTTTTTATTGCCATAAGCATTTCTAAGTCGCAAATAATTGTTTACAACATTATGTGATCTGTTTAAAAGTTTACCTATTTCTCTATTCGATTTTCCACACGTTTTAAATGCATCAATTTTCCCCTGTTCAACCAGCGGAAGACTGCAACGGCGACCCATTTCGTTTGATTACAACGTGATGTTCAAATCTGCTTAAATACCTCCACAGCAGCCAGCATAATCCCGCAGCAAGACTAAGCAACGATATTTATGCAAATTTTTTGGAAATAAACGTGATTGGTGGAAAATTTTTGAAGGCGGACCTATCTTTTCGAAACGGTCTGAAAATGAAAATTTGCATAAAATAAAAAGGAATTATTTATTTTTAAGAAATGTCTGCATAAATAGTTATAATAATTACTGATTAATTATCTCTACCAAAAAAAGTTATTCTTATTCTCAATTAAGCGTCGAATTTTTGAAAAATGCGGGTGGACCTATCATTTCGATACGCACTGTATGTGTGTGAAATCTGTTATAGATCTACTCTAAAGCAGATTCTGATTTACCATTCAGAACTGATAGTACAGAACAGCTGTTTGTGTATAACGTATGACTTGAAGGATATTCATTGAAGATTGATCTAAATAGACATTTATGGACTCACACAGGAAAAGCCATACTTAGGTGAAGTGTGTTCTAAAAGTTTTTCTCGTAAGAGTAATCTAAATACACATTTTCGCATTCACACAGGAGAAAAGCTCTAAAGAATTCTGTAATAAAAGTGATCTAAATATACATTCAACCCCTAAATCAGAAGAATTACCATATGTGTGTGGGAATTTGTTCTAAATATTTAAAAAAAAATCTAATAACCAGTTATGTATTCACGCACAAAAAATTCATTTGCGTGAAATGTATTTTATATGATAATTTTGGAAACATATTTAATACTGACGCAGTGACCTTATCTGTGAATTATGTTTTAAAAGTCTTCTGAAATGCTGTAAATAATGCTTACCTGAAGATTAAAGATGGATCACTTGATTCGAAAGTTGGGAGAAGATGAGCCTAATCTCTGCAATATATAGGGAAGTGGATAGAGTGATACAGACAGAATCCCCACTGTACAAAAGCCCTAACAGGACAAACACCCTGCCTACACCAGACATAATCACCGCAGACAAAAGCCCCATTTAGCCTGGACAAAGGCCCTAAGTATCAAACATGATTTTTTGAAAAAATTAACATTTCAAAATTAATTAATCTCGTGATGAAATAAATTATGCAATAAAATTGTTACTTGTTCTACTAGAAACTCGGTGGGATTGTTCATATGTTATTAAAGCTGTTAACTGTTAATTGCTTTCATATCTGTACTAAAGTCTTCCAGGGTTATTAATTCAGTTACCAATTTTTTTTTTTTTTTTTTTTTTTTTTTTTGGTTAATGTGGATTTTGGTGGCATTTAATCATTTGTTATTCTTAATTTTACTATGTTTTTATGGTCTTTAAATCGAACGAGGTTATTTTCGAATGTGTACAATTATTAGTTCAAGCGGAAAGGGGAGCGAACGGGCAAAAACATAATAATACCGTTAGACTATTCAAAATATGTATATATATAGATTTTAGGGCCTACAAATAGAATGAGGCTATTTTCGAAAGTGTAAAATTAGGAGGGGGGGGGGCGAAGGAGCAAAAAAGTAAAAATACCGTTAGACTGTTTAAAATTGGTATATATAGGTATTTGAGGCCTACAAATGGAAAGAGGATATTTTCGAAAGTTTAAAATTATTAGAACGGATGGAAAGGGAGGGAGCGAAAGCCCCCCCCCCCCCCAAAAAAAAAAAAAAAAAATATATATATATATATAGCTAGATCGTTCAAAAGTAGTATATAAGGGTTTGGAGGTCTACAAATCGAATGATGATATTGATATTTTTGAAAATGTAAAATTATTAGGTGCAGTGGGAAGGAGCGGAGGGAGGCAAAGGGCCAAAAAAATAAAAATACCTTTAGACCATTTAAAATTGGTACATATAGGTATTTGGGGTGCCTACAAATTGAATGAGTATAATTTCGAAAGTGTAAAATTATTGTGAAGAGTGGGAAGGGGGTGTGAAGAGTCACACAAACACACACACAAAAGACCATTCAAAATTTGTACGTATAGGATTTTAGAAAAATAGAATAAGGATATTTTCGAAAATTAAAAATTATTAGGAAGGGTGGGAAAAGGGGCGGGCGAAATAGTAGAAAACTAGATATACCGTTCAAAATTTGTTAGGTTTTATCTAGGTTTGCGGGGCCTACAAGTTGAATGAGAATATTTTTGAAAGTATAAAATTATTAGGAAGGGTATGGCAAAAAAATAAAAATACCTTTAGACCGTTTAAAATTGGTACATATAGATATTTGGGGGCCTACAAATAAATCGACGGTATTTTTGAAAGTTTAAAATTATTAAAAAAGGGGGGTTAAGGGGAAAGAAATAGAATTAGACAGTTAAAAAATGGTTAATAAGTGTATTTGGGGCCTACAAGTCGAAGGAAGAGATTTTCGAAAGTGAAAAATACTCAGGAGGAGCAGAAAACTAGCCGTATAGTAAGACCGATCAAAATTGTTACTTGTAGCATTTTGGGCCTACAAATCGAATCAGGATATTATTGAAATTGTAAAATTATTAGGAGGGATGGGAAGGAAGGAGGGGAATGGGGCACAAAAAAATACAAATAGAGTGTTCAAATTTGGTTCATATAGGTTTTTGGAACCTACAAATCGAATACAGATATTTTTGAAAGTGTAAAATTATTAGGAAGGACGAGAAGGGGCAAAATAGTTCAAATAGAGTTAGACCTTTTCATAGACTTAGACCATATTATTAGGTCTTAAGTCCCGATAAATCGATTGCGTATATTTTCGAAAGTAGAATTATTAGGAAGGGTGATTAAAGGAATACGAGCGCGTATTCCCGATTGCGTAGGCTGTGGGGGCACGGACCAATGATTCCACGGATGAGACAAAAAAATTCTGTATTTTATTTGTTTCTAGATGTATGTTAATATTAATAATGATGATGATAATAATAATGAAGCCAAGAGGAAGCTGTATATAAGGCATATTTAATAATTGTATTTGTAGAAACAAATCTATATTCGAAATCATTTTAATAATTTATTGTGTTAGCATCTGATTTTTTTTTTTTTTTTTTTTTAATTTTTTTAAATAAAGATATATACCTTTTGTACGCACACTAAAAATGTTTCTTTATGTAAATTTTTTACTTAATTTTTTTTTAATTACTGTCTTAGAATTATGTATATATTTTTATTATACCCGTGCAATAAAACTTATTAATAATTATCATACTGATATTTCTTGAAAATTTTTTGAAAAGAATAACAATAATAATAATAATATATATATATATATATATATATATATATATATATATATATATATATATTGTGAAAAAAAGTTTAAATGTTACCTGCTAATTAATTCTTTATTTTTTCCTATTTTTTGCTCTACTTGAGGTCGAAAGGTTTTGCTCACCAAGTTTAAGTAGCCATCACCAAGCCAAGTAAGTAGAAGGCAGATGACGGGTCCAAAGCCGTGATGCGATCATCAATCCAACCATTCTGCTCTCTTTGCGATTTTTTCTAAAACTTGCATGAACTGATGCAAAATAAATGTATATATTATCGCTAGTGTCTAAAACAATTTGTTTTTTAATAATATCTACACTTTGTATTAACACCGAAAAATTCCTTTAAAAAAATTATAACAATAATTCTATTAAAATTTCTTGAAATTTTCTAAATATATAGGAAATAAAATTCAGTACATATTTTAAATTATTAAAAAAATAAAATAAATAAATAAATAAAGTAACCCTTGACAACTAATTTTTTATTTTTTCCATCACTTTTTTGGCTTTAAGAGCAGCCAAAGAAATGTTGCTCTTTAAGCTGGTACTGGGAAGGTGTCGGATTGAAATCCATGTCGCACTTGTCGGTCTAACCGTTTCGGTTTCCCCATGCCTTTTACATAACTCGGAAAAATACAGACTAGAACAATTCATATTCAATATTTAACATCTTAATATCTGAAATGTTTTGTTTCTTATTAATATCTGCGTTTTGTACATACTCTAAATAATTTTAATAATTTTAATTTTTAGGCATTAAAACTTTTTAAAATTCTTTTTTTAGTTACTGTCTTACAATTATATATATATATATAAATTTCATTCCATATATATTTACATATATATTATCAACACTGTGACTTGTTCGGTTGCTTCAGTTCGGTGCTTCTCTGTGTGGTTTCCATTGCTGCAGCAGCGATGAGGCAACACCACCTGTAATAATGCCTCTGAGCTGAGCTCAACGTCACGGAAGATCGGCCGATTTCATCCAATCCCTACGATCCAACATGTATCATAGGAAGTGTTGATTGGATAAAATCGGCCGATCTTCCATAACGTAGAGCTCAGCTCGGAGGCATTATTACAGGAGGTGTTGGATGAGGCAAACGACCTTGACGACTGATGATGAAACGTGACGCAATTATTAAGTCGGAAAGACGTCACCACTCAGGGCCTACCTCTGCTGCGTGCGTATTCTCCTGCTCGAATATTCGAGCAAGTGGGAGAAGCAACTCATGTTATTTAGGCTGGGATTGCGGTGCCTCGCTCAGGACTATCTTACACACAAACTCTGTCTTAAGATGTAAACAAAACGCAAGTCGTATTGCAATGCCTCACTATTTTACGACGACCTCAGAGCTAGAGCCCCTAAATAAAATAATAGGCCGGCGCATCACCGCCATTTTTATGCCTCCGAAGAGGACAGCATTCCCGCTTGGCGTCCTTATCGCTTCCCTAATGATTTTAAGAAATATTGATCTGAAGCTAATCCGGTCAAGATAAGAGCAATAAGCAACAATAATATTCCTAAAAACACTTTTTTTTTCACAGTACATTCTCAAGATGTCATTTTATTCTGGGGATATCCCATGAATGTACTGGGGTAAGATGTGTTGTTAGGGCGGTTTCTGTTTCTTTTACAAACTGTCGCCAAAACTCAAATACACAAAAATAGAAGGTCTGTGAACACTTTATATTCACTTTTTGAATGATTATACCAGTTTCTCGCTAAACAAACTTCCATATCATAGTTTACTTAGCTAAAATTATGAAATATAATAAAACAAGTTACTCAAAAGTAACGTAAGACGATAAAAAAAATATGTTTATCAGAGAAACGCGCTGGTTACATGTGGTAACCATAAGGCAACAAAATGCCTGATGCGCCAGCTCGTATATAGCCACGGAGTAATATTAATAGGAGTTGAAGGTCCAATGGGAGAAAGCTACGAAACTGTGATCTAAATTTTTGGTAAATATTGAGGGCGCCACTTGTCATTCCTCCCTACCTCGGCGCGGATATACTGTTGTTTTCAATAGAATATTGCTGGAGTACATTTAAAATTTTTTATTTTAAGTAATTTAATTTCTTTGTAAGTTCTTAAAACTGCATAATTCAGATGTTTCAAATAAATGTTTTGTTCCTAGTTGTAAAACAGGCTATGATAGTGATAAGAAAAACAAAAAAAAAGCCCTAGGAGAAAAATAAAGTCCGAGTTCGTGTTTTCTGCACCTAAAGTAAGTTTATTTTTTTTCTTTACAAAATTTCATCCATTCTCCTTCCTTCCAATTATCTGTTTTAGCTAGCTTCGGTTCATAAGAATCGTCATTTTTTAAAAGCTTTCTTTCAAAGTAAAATTAGTATAAAATGGCTCTTAAAAAAAACATGTTGGTTAAAATACTCTATTTAATGAAATTTGCTTTCAATCGAAATTTTTTCAGCTTGATATTATTTTTAAAAAATTAATTAAAACGAGACATTTCCCCATTGAATAACATTGCGGAAGCTGGAGAGAAGGAAGGATTGCACGCTGGCGCCATCTGTAAACATTAGAAAACAACATCACAAAATTTCAGCGTTACCTTCTTCTCCTGTCTTTTTACTCCGTGTATATAGCCTTACTCAGAGCTATCTTAAGTCGAATCGTAACTGGATGCGCGCGCAACCACAACATAGCTCGCTCTGCGTCTCCCATTGGCTGGCTGGCTTTCTCTTTCGAGGACTTACCCTTGAGGCACCGCAATATCAAGTTAAGATCGTTCTTAACCACGCCTTTCTACGAAAGTTCGTAAGATTTAAGATCAGACTTAAGAACGAGGCACCGCAATCCCAGCCTTAGACCTAGGACGAGGCAGTGTTGAAGACAGATGGAATTTGTTTGTTTTTTCGACGATTGCAGGACTTCAGTTCTGCTACTTATTTCCAGTGGCGGCTCGTGTACCAAAAATAGGTGAAGAGGCACACTGTATTCATTTATAGAATATAAATTTACATTTAAATAAGTATTTTTAGTAATTTTAGTTAAGACCCTGTTTAATAAAAATTATGCATTACAAATACTTCAGTATTATTTTTGAGCTCTTCACCTATTTTCGGTTCACGAGCCGCCACTGCTCATTTCTCGACGTACGACAGACAGTCGTCATAAAAGATGTTCTTAGAAGTAACTCTTTAATTTTGACGAATACCAATCATTGTTTTTATAAACTCAGATTGGTTTGTTTTATAATGACTATTCTATGCTATTATGAACTGGCTTTAATTTAAACGGATGTTGATTCCTGCTTTTATCTTGAATATGTTGTAAATAAATTAACAAATTTACTTTTCATTAAATTTAAATAGCTAATATCAAGACTTGGATTAATTAATTATAAACGCTCACTCAGTCCACCCCCCCACACACACACACACAAATAAAATATCAGTAGTGGGGCGGGCCAGCCTATGATTAAAAACTGTGTTGAAGTTTTTCTGCAAATTTGATACAATTTGAATTCGGAGGATTAATTCGACGAATATGAGGGAAATTGTTCAACCAAAATTAAAGTGATGGGTATGATCTATTAAAACAACAAAGCATCAAGATTTTCTGTTCTTCCAAGGTACGTTATTTTTGTTATTTCTGCATGATGATTTCATTACGGGATGGGTGATCAAAATTCTCTTTAAAAATTAAAGTTAATTAATGAAAATTTTACACTAAATGAACTGATAGTTATTAGTAATTTATTAAATGTGTCTTTTGATGGCACAAAAGAAGAAACTAGTGACAGATTCCTGTCGACATTATGTAATATTGAATCACTAATACAGGAAAAAAAAATTCTGAAAATGAAACTGAAACAGAAAGTGATGATAGTGTAGCAACTAAAATTGATTCCTCAGTGCAATGCCATAATGATAATGATAACTGTACTGATAACTGTGTTGATATTAAGAGTGTTGGAACACATGGTGCAACTATTTTTTAATGACTTTGAGAATAGTATTAGTAAATTTAGCGGTGAGGCGCATGAAAACGTAATTGCGTGGTTTACTGAATTCGAAGAAATTTCGGAGATGTTTAAATTAACGGACTGCAGAAAATTATATTTTGTAAAATATCTTTGAGAGGAATGCTTTATTGTTTATGAGATTATTGTTCAGAGAAAGCGCTGCTTACGTATAAAAAATTAAAAAAAGCGCTTATTGAAGAATTTAAGACTGAAGTCAACTCAACTACTTTGCATGAGACACTAATTAAAAGGAAAATGCGCGAAATTGAAAGTGTTAGTGAATATTTTTTCATAGTCTAAGAATTGTGTAAAAATGGGCATATTGATGATGCAGCCATAATGCACTATGATAATGACCAAGGCATTAATAATAAGAACGAAAACAAAATTTTACTTTATGATGCGAAAATTTGTCTGAGTTTAAACAAAAATTAAAAACTTATGAAGAATCCAAAAGAACAAATGACAAAATTAAATATAGATTTGAAAAAAAGTAAAATTTAAGGTAAATCTAAGACCGTAAGAAGTTGCCGAAAAATTTAATCCTAAAATTGAATTGAAAAAAAATTTTGTTATCATTGGGGGGAGGGGGGAATCATTTATCTAGAAATTGGCCCCATAAAGCTAAAGGGTTGAAATGTTTTAATTGTAAATATTTTGGACACAAGAGTTCAGAATACCCGGGTTCGAAACTCAAAATGAATCCCTGTGCATTAGTTTAAATCGAAACCTGAATAAAACGGTACAAATAAATAACGTGAATATTACTGGTAGGTATTACTGATACTGGGAGTGAGGCCACATTGCTTCGTAAAAGTGGTTTCAGTAAATTGAATGTTAGTAAAATAAATACAGTAAACTCCACTTTGAAAGGGATCGGGACAAATTTCATTGAACCTTTAGGATATTTTGAAGCAGTTGTAAAAATTGATGATCTTGAATGTAAATATAATATTTTTGTTGTAAATAATGATGTCATTCCTCACGACGTAATTATTGGTTTGAAAGAATTAATGTTGGATGAAACAATAATAAACCAGAATGGCGTTATTGTGAAAAATATATCCAACCCTATAGAAATTAATCTTTTAACAGTACTTCCAGTAAATGTATGCGAAAACGAAGTTGATATTGATGTTGCAAATGACGCCCCCGTTAACCCCAAACAGCAAATAATTATTGGCAGAACTTCGGCCGAATGTCCACGTTTGACTATTTTTCGTTCAAACGACCTCATTTCCTAACGTCGGCAGGATGTACTATATGTCCACCCGGTAAACCACCGATCGATCATCGGACTCTGAGCATTTTTAAAACAACTCTGATGCTTTTTCTCCCTCTTTTCGACCATATGATTGTCTACTGATTACTTATCGACGTTATATGATGTCATGTGGATTATCTTACGATACCATTTCAAGTGTTTTACAATGTATTTTTCTTCCTTATTTTTAACCAAATGGTTGCCTGCCGATTATTTATTGACGTTATATGATGTCATGTGGATTATCCTGCAATATCATATTTGTTTCGACGTTATATGATATCGTGTGGTTTACTTAGTGATGTTATTTGTAAATGTTTTAATCAAATTTTCATGTACATTCATTGGATTTCAAACCTTTTAAAATGTCGTAGCACGTATGAAATATGAGTTTGCTTCTGTTACAAGTTCTTAAACAAGTTCTTTCTGTTCACAAGTTCTTAAACTTCCTAATAAAATTACACAAAAATCTATTCGGTGTTTAAGACTTATTTTAGCTTTTTTGAAAAATTATTAGTTTAACATTAATCAATTACAAAAAACCTGCACAATTATTAATGCAGAAAAAAGTTCAATAATTTTTCACGACTCGTAAGATAAATTAAATTTTACTTATTAAAAATAAATTAAAATATTAAAATTATTTGAATTATTTTTGATAATTTACTCATTAATTTTTTCGCCTTTTTTTTTTCTTTCTTTTCTTATTTGCATTTTGATTTTAAAACTTTTATCTGTCTGCTATTAAAAATTATTTCATGTGGAAATTCTATTTTAGCGTTTAAAATTTTTAAAACTAATATTATTAATTACCAAAAAAAAAAAAAAAAAAAGGATAATTAAAAAGCGAAAAATCAATGTTATTTCCTTAACATAACTTGGTTTAGAATTTACATATTAACATAAAATTTGAATCAGAATTTTGCAAATATTTCAATTAAAAAAAAAATAAGAAAAGAAAAAGAAAAGAAAAAGAAAAATTATATTATATGTATATATATATATATATATATATATATATATATATAAGAAATTTTTAATACGTCAATAATTGAAAGCAATGAAATTATTAAATTATCTTAAAGATTAAAATTTTCATTTTTAGAAAGAAAGAAAAAAATGCGTTATTTTCATTAAAATGCAAATTATGTGTTAGAACATGAAAATTTAGCACATGAAAATTATAAATTACTATACGAATTTTGAAATAACATTGAAAATTTTCTTTCTTTCTTTTCTTTTTTTCTTTAAATTTTGCTATTTTTCATTATAACTAATTAAGTGTATTATTTTTAATTTTTACAAAACCTTATATAATCTTTAAATACCACATAGTTTTTTGTATAATTTTAAGAAGAATTAAAAAAAAAAAAAAAAAAAAAAAAAAATGTAAATAACACAAAAAAATATATGAAAGTTTTTATTAATTAATCATTAAAAGTAATGAAGTGATTTAATTATCCTAAAGATTTTAATTCATTCTTAATATTTAAACCCTAAATTAAATTATTATATGATCGAGAAATGGCATTGAAGATATTTTCAACATTAATTAACTACGTATTTTTTAAATTAATTAAAAGTATCAAATTTATGATTTTTCAAAAGTTTAAATAATTCTTAAACATTATACATTTTTTGTGTAATTTTAATAAGAATAAAAAGAAATTGGGATCAGCAGAAACAAACTCACAATTCATACATGCTATGATATTTTAAAAGAAATGAAAAATCACAATGAATTGAAAACAAAAGGTTTTATACCTTAATTATATTCATATCCAATAAAT
Organism: Salticus scenicus; assembly: GCA_963930645.1. NCBI lineage: Eukaryota > Metazoa > Arthropoda > Arachnida > Araneae > Salticidae > Salticus > Salticus scenicus. The sequence goes on along the minus strand of OZ005660.1, from coordinate 199,466,479 downwards.
CTCCAATAATATCCAATTTAAAATAATATATGTGCGTCCATTAAACCTTAAAAAAAAAAAAAAAAAAAAAAAAAAATGCCATAAACCGTTACTTTAGAATTTCTTATTTTCTAAAGGAAATAAACAAAATATTGCTGCATAGCTTTGTGGGGGACTGAGATTCAAACTTTCAATGTCAAGTTAAAGAGGAGTGTAAAAAAAATAATGACCTTGGCACAATAATAGTACGCCAAATTCATTCAAAACTATCCATTTCCTGTTTGGTATTCGAGACAGGGGTCATCTTTACGATTCAATCTGTGTTTTTGTGGTAAATAGTATAAAAATGTGCATGAAAACTATCAAGATTTTTTTTCCTTATTTCGAATAGCATTTTATGAACGCAATATATTCACAACCATATTATTAATATATATTTTATTCCGAAATACATTATTACATAAAGTTAATAAAGAATTTGGACATTAAATATATATATAATTATTATTTAAAAAGATTAATACACACACACACACATATATATATATCTTTTATTATGTTATCATATTGATAATAAAAATAAAAATCTATTTACTCTGTTTTAAAGCGAAATTATTACTGATTCCTATTTATGTCTAGTTATTTCAAATAAAACTTGTACACCACTTTATCCTAATTTATTTAGTTTTAGTTGAATAAGGACTGCAAAAGATTCTTGACAAACATTGATATATTTCTTGTATGTGTTTTAAGTGCTGAAATTCACGTTATTATACTTTCGCATAAAGAAAAAAAGCAATTATCTCTCGTTCAGCTGTTCTTTTTATATTATTATTATTATTATTATTAATTCTCATCAGATGAAAACCCTTGAAAAGACACTACAAATATTCATGCTTGAACGGGTTTTAAACCCGGAACATGGCGCTTTAAACATTCGCATAGCAAATAGCTATGCAATATAAAAAGAAATAAGTTGTAAAATGCAAGGAAACAGATGATGAAATGTCAATATAATCCGCAAGAACCTGTAGTCTTGCGGATTATTCGATATATGAATACTAGCAGGTGTATATATATATTTAGTATAGACATATAGCGCTGCTCGGGTTAAAGTAATGCTTAAAAAATTTTTGAATTAAAGAAAAAATAAAGCAAAGAAAGTATCAGAGGAAATTAAATTAACACCTTTTAGCTTTACAATATTACGAATTTCGTTATTTCTTTTACCGTTCAGTTTTAGTATTAAAATTACTTAACGGCCCTCTTCACTTACCGTCGCCGGAATCTCGAGCCAATGTTATTCTATGTGGAAATTTTCTTTACAAATAACGTATTGACTAATACATATTTTTAAATTCTGTTTTCACATTTAGAAAATTCTCAACTGTTAAATTGACGCACCTTTTCCAAAAATGTATTTTTTAAATTTTTAATATTTTATCTTGAAATTGCAAAATGAAAAAATTTCACATATTGAAAATTCGTATTTTGCAGCTTCAAAATAAAATATTAAAAATTAAAAAAATATTAAAAAAAAAAAAAAAAAAAAGTTCCGTCAATTTAACAGCTGAGAATTTTCAGAATGTGAAAACAGAATTTAAAAATATGTATTAGTAAATAAGTTATTTGTAAAGAAAAAATTCCCATAGAATAACATTAGCTTCGGCTTCCGGCGGCGGTGAATGAAGCGGGCCCTTAAACGTTAAAATTGAGAGAAATATTGAATGGAATAAAATAAAAGCAGTAGAATGAATCCCTACATGTACTATCTCAATAAAATCATAATTATAACAATTCGAATTCATTGTGAAAATTAATTAAAAAAAAAAAAAAGAACTACACATAAACAATTAATTTAAATAAAAATACAAAAAATGTTTGCACGTTCATTTCTTTTCTTTTCTTTTCTTTTTTTTTTTTTTTTTTTTTTTTCCGACATACAAAGTCGACATAAGATTATTCACTTATTTATTTATTTTTGGCATCAATTTATTTTTCTTTTTAATAATTTTAAAGTTAAAGTGGAGTTTTTATTTAATATCTTTTCAACTAATTATCTGATTGAACTAAAAAATACTATGTTAGCTAGATTTTTGTCCTTATTAATAAATGTGCCATTTTTCATAGTTATCAGTTGAATGATTTAGCTTTGTATAGCAAACTAAAAATCGGTGCAGACTGATAAATTTTCAGCTTTATATATATAAATATCGCATAATGAACGGCATGAATGTACCGCGCATTCACCATTACGTAATAGCTTAAGAATAAAAAAAGTAAGTAATAATTTTCGTCAAGAAATTAAATTTTGAGTGCAATAAAAAATTTTATGTTCAGAATTCGCTTTCATTACCAAATGTATAGAGTATTTGATGTATATATTTCTATTCATTACCAAATATATAGAGTTCTGTTTTAGAATAAGACAACGATTCATCATATCATTATTTTAAACCAAAAGGATTTTCTGAAATAATATGATAGATCGGTTTTCTACGATAGGGATCTAGATTAAGAGGAATGTCTGAGGAGGAGGTCTTTCTAAGGCGTCTTAACCCCTTACATATTTTTTGCTTTTAAAATATTGATGTCGCCGGTTTAAGATTTCCTGCACTGACATATTGTGGAAAATTCTACGGAGAAAAAAATATCCTCTATTTTAATGGATTTTTTGAGTTAGCGTGTAGGTACTTAAGATTCAGGCAGATTATGTATGAGAAGGACGTAGCCCTGAATAAAAAGCCATAAGTGGAAGTCTTTCTAAGGAATCCTAGTTCTCATTCACGCAAGTTTCAAAGAAAATAAAAAAAACTCCGGTAGGCCGACGAGCACGACTTTGGATGGATCCCAGGAACTCTCTTCTATCAGTTTGGAGAGCATAACATCTCGGCCACTGTTTATAAAATAAATCCAAATTGCTTCCTTTGAAGATAAATCTTTTGTTTGTATTTATACCTTTGTATACTCTTGGCATTTTAAATTGAATATTAGAAAATGAAATAATGTTGTACGATCATTGTATGATCAGATTTTTCGTTTTTAAATTTATCTCACTCATTAAGTTGTATATGTGTGTACAAATACAAATTTTAACGTGTGTAATCGCATAATGTTGCCGCCCAGGCGGTATAGTGGTTAGCAGCACTGACTTCTATACAGTTGGGCCCGGGTTCAAATCCCGGGTAAGGCATGGATGTATTGTCCTTGTTTATGTGTTTCATGTATCTGTTCTTGTTATAATAAAAACTTATAAACCCTTGTGGTGTGGATTTTTCGAGATATAAGCGGCCTTAGAGGCAAGCAATAAATCTCAGTACTCATCAAACCAAACCAAACCAAACCAAGCATAATGTTTAGTAAATATTGTAAAATAAAAAAGTAATAAATGTGTGCAAATGGGAACATAGATATTATATATATATATATATATATATACATAAATATATAGAAAATAAATACATCATTTAATATAATCTTATTTTTTTAATATTTTATTATATATATATAACAATAAAAAAGAGGTTAGATAAATATTTATATCCTTATTCAGCTTTAAAGATCCATATGATCAGACTTAATATCAAACTTATATTACATTTCTTATTGCAAATATTTGACCCTATAAATATTTCTTTATAATAGTAATAAAACATAAAGAAAAATATATAAAAATAATTATTTTTAAGGAGATTTCATTCGAAATAAATCATGTAAATATATTAATCGTAATTGAAGCCTCGAACTATTTTTAAATTGCTGTAGACTATTGTTAACCCCCAATAGGAGTTTCAAATGGCTAAAAGCAAACAGCAATTATATCTTTCCCTGTAACCTTAATAGCCTCCAATTTCTTACGATGTTTCCAATAATCTGTTACTTATCACTTTTGCTATTTTGCCAAGACATGTAAATTATCGCCGAAGGGAAAGCGAGGGTGACATTTGTCCGGAAGTGTAGCAATACAGAAATACAGGGTGGCCATAATTAAACTGCAAGTGTTCAAGGGGTGCTGGAGAGAAAACTACTGAGAATATTCCAGTGAAATTGCGTATCTACAGGTTTCAGAACATGCGCAAGTCAAATATGAAAAACAAAATCGTCATTTTCACCCGATAGATGACGCTGTGCCGTGTTTCAATGCTTATTGACGGCATATATGCAAATTTTAAGCCAGTATAAAAACAAGACCGCATTGAGTAATGGTCAATCATGACTCTAAATAAGAAGGAATCTGCATTATTAGTGAAGATATTCTATGAGAATAGTAGCAATTATTCGGCTACTCTGAAAGAATACCGGCGTATGAAACGATTAAGAAAGAGGTACAATGAGTGTCAATGGATTGAAAAATATGATTTCAAAATATGAAGAAACAGGAAAATTGGGCGTTATTCCAGGCACAAGAGGGCGTCGTCCCGTAAACCCGTAAACAGTGCAGCAAATTGATGACGCTATTGCTATTACGAGTAGCAGTTCAGGAGCCAGTATACTGCTACAAGTGAGCGCAAGAAGTGTGGCTCGGACATTATCTCTTCCCTGGTCATCTGTGCATAAAGTGTTGCGCCACATTCTTCGGCGTTATCCATATAAAATTAAAATGCTTCAAGAATTGAAACCTCATGATGACACCCAAAGAATTGATTTTGCAAACTTTGTCCTGTCGAAAATCAGTGGGGATGACACTTGGATACAGAGGATCATGTGGGCGGATGAGGCGCATTTTACACTATCAGGTAGTGTAAATGCGCATAACTGCAGGATATGGGGAGCGAGCAACCAATACGTTAAACGTGAAAAACCCCTCCATTCCGATTATGTAATTGTATGGCTTGGAATGACTTGTGATTTTCTTTTGGGCCCATATTTCTTTGAGACCCCAACTCCAAGTGGTCTGAAATGCTGTAGTGTTACAGGGATTAGCTACGCTGCGATGTTGAGAGAACAATTGATTCCAGTATTGCAAGAGAGATACTGATTAGAAACCACGATATTTATGCAGGACCTTAGCACCCCCTCACATCGCTAAACCTGTTAAAAAATTGCTACCTTTGGCGCGGACCGAGTCATAGGCAGAGGTTTCGAAAACTCTTGGCCCCCACGTTCACCGGGCCTTAATCTTTGCGATTTTTATCTGTGGGGACATCTGAAAGATATGATTTATAGAGAACGACATGCTTCTGTTGCTGAATTGAAATCTAGCATAACGAGTCACGCGAGGTGTGTTACAACAGAGATTTTAAATGCGACGGTGGACCACGCTGTTTTACGTTTTCAGCATGTAGTTGCATCTGGTGATTCGAATATTGAGCACATCATGTGATAATTTCATTGAATAAATATTGGTTTAATTGTTTTCCAAAGCGTCTTTATGGATTGTTTAATTTGTGGTCTTAATTTGCCTTAATGTTTGATTACATGATACTGTAAAAATTTATTTACTGAAGCGAATTGTGTAAAATTTTGATAAACTATAAAGGATGTTTTATATTGTTTAAATGTCTCTTAGAATGTCACTATGCTCTGTCTATCGTTTTTGGAAATTGTATATGCCACCAGTGAGTGTTGAAATACGGTACAGCGCCATCTATCGAGTGAAAATGGCGAATTTTTTTTCTTATTTGATTTAGGCATGTTCTGAAACGTGTAGATACCAAATTTCACTGGAATATTCCCAGTAGTTTTCTCCCCAGCACCCCTTGAACACTTGTAGTTTAATTATGGCCACCCTGTATATTAATACAATTTTTCGACCATTAGTTAATTCCGGTATTGTCTTGCCTTATTTATTATTTGCTTTATATTTGTCTGACCCTATAATATTAGCATCCTCCTACGAAGAAGCTGTTGATCATTTGAAACAGACCCTAAGTCTCGCCAGTAAATATGGCTTAGAAATTAATTTTAAGAAGTCTCATTAAAAAAAAAAAAGATTGAATTCTTGGGCTACGTAATTGAAGAAGGCGAAAATTTTCCCTCTCCTTCTAAGACACAAGCCGTCATGAAATTTCCGGAGCTAGTCAACATAAAACAAGTCCAAAGTTTTCTTGGTCTAACTGGATACTTTCGAAAGTTTATTCCAAATTATTCCATTGCTAGACCATTGAGTGATATGTCAAAAAAAGATCGCAAGTTTAAGTTTGGTGATGAAAAGAGAAATTCCTTTAATTGCTTAAAATCTATCATAGCCAATAAACCAGTTTCGGCCTTATGTAACCCTAATTATGAAACAGAATTGCATACTGATGCTAGTATAGAAGGGTATCGTGCAATTTTAATGCAGAAATCCCCAAACAACAATAGTTTTCCTCCAACATATTATATGAGTCAAACTACAGATGCCGAAAAGAAATATTCAAGTTACAAACTAGAAGTATTGCCAATAATTGAAGCTCTAAAAAAGTTCCGTATGTAGCTACTTGCTACGGATTTCATTTAAAATAGTCACTGACTGTTCAGCTTTTCAAAAAACAATGGAAAAGAAAGATTTAGCCACTAGAGTAGCACGTTGGGCTCTTTTGTTACAGGAATTTAATTATATGATTGAACACCGCGCTGGAAATAAAATGCCCCATGTTGACGCGCTGAGTAGTGTACTTTGTACTTTAGTGTACCAACTAATGTACTTTGCGTATCCATACAAAATGTTATACCACAAATTAAAAATGCTCAAGATAATGACCAACTTATAAAAACCATTAAAGAAGTAAAAACATTCTAGTTATGATGATTAGTGTATTAGAAACGAAATTTTATATAAATTTGTAAATGGGAAAGAATTAATTGCAATACCAGATAGCATGCAAATTGAAATTATTAAGGAAGCTCACGAGAAGGACACACAGGAATTAATTATACTGAGAAACACATTGAAGAATTTTATTACATTCCCAGACTTCGAGAAAAAATTCAAAACGTCATTGCCAACTGTATACATTGTATACTTGTAAATCGTAAAAGTGGAAAGAAGAGGGACTGCTACACCCACTATACAAACAAGATGTACTATTTCATACCCACCATATAGACCCTTTCGGGCCATTAGAAAGTACACATAAAAAATATAAGCATCTTTTACTCATAGTTGACTCATTCACTAAGTTTGTTTGGATATATCCTACCAAAAATACGACGACTGCAGAAGTGTTAGCTAAACTAGGAATTCGGAAAACAGTTTTTGGCAACATATCACAAATAATTACTGACCGCGGCACTGTATTTACTTCCAAAGAATATGTTGATTATTGTTCAAATGAAGGCATTAAACACAATTTAATTACTACCGGTTTGCCAAGGGCCAATGGCCAGGTTGAAAGAATCAACAGAATCATCATATCAGTACTTTCAAAATTATCACTAAAAAATCCAGTCGAATTGTATAAGTACACTAATGAACTGCAAAGAACGCTTAATGCTACATACCAGAGAAGTATCGACATGACGCCTTTTGAACTGTTGCTAGGCACCAAAATGAACACCAAAGGAAATGACAAAATGAAAGAAATACTTGAGTTCGAACACCAGACTGATTTTAAGGCTCAAAGAGAAGATTTGCACAAACATGCAAAAAGACAAATTTTTAAAGTTCAAGAAGAAAATAGAAAAACCTATAAATTGCGAAGGAAACAACCCAAATCTTACGAAGTAGGCGACTTAATTGCCATCAAACGTACACAATTCGGTCTCAACCTGAAATTGAAGTCAAAATACTTCAACCCTTACAAAATTGTAAAAATAAAAGGTGGAAACACATATGTTGTGATTAAAGAGGGATGCCACGAAGGTCCCCTTTGCACATCTACCCATGCTGAATTTCGTAAAAAATGGATAATTTGAGAAATAACACTTAAAAAAAAAAGAAACTGTACATATGTAAATATGCTTGTTATTATTTTGTGTTGCTTTTGTGTTTGTTTTCTTTTGTATTTTTTCAGTATGGCCGCCTGGAGGACCAGACATGGAAGGATGGCCGTGTCTATAGTATCAACACTGTGACTTGTTCGGTTGCTTCAGTTCAGTGCCTTCTCTGTGTGGGCTCCATTGCTGCAGCAGGGATGAGGCAAACGACCTTGACGGCTGATGATGAAACGTGACACAACTATTAAGCCCTACCTCTCCTGCGCGAATATTCGAGCAAGTGAGAGAAGGACGTTATTTAGACCTTGAACGAGGCAGTGTTGGAGACAGACGGAATTTGTTTTTTTTTCGACAATTGCAGGACTTCAGTTCTGCTACTCATTTCTCGACGTACGACAGACAGTCGTAATAAAAGATGTTCTGAGAAGTCACTCTTTAATTTTGACGAATACCAATCGCTGTTTTATAAACTGTGACTGTTTTGTTTTATAATGACTATTATATGACATTGTGAACTGGCTTTAATATAAACGGATGTTGATCTCTGCTTTCATCTTGTATATGTTGTAAATAAATTAACATATTTACTTTTCATTAAACTTAAATAGCTAATATCAAGACTTGGATTAATTAATTATAAACGCTCACTCAGTCCCATATATATATATATATATATATATATATATATGCGTGTGTGCAATGAATTATTATTATATATAATAATTCTATTAAGATTTCTTGAAAAATATTTGGAACACACAAAAAAATTAAATTAAAATTCAATATTTCGATTTTTTAAAATTAATAATTCCTGATATTTAATTTTTTTTAAATGTCCAGTCTTGTTCGGGTTTACTACTGGCCGAGAAGTTCTGCTCTCTATGCTGATAGAGGGAAGGTGGGAAGTTGAAACCCAGGTGCAGCTTTTTGATTTAGCCGGGATTTCTTCGTTTTCTTCTCGAAAACTTGATTTATTGAAACGAAAATGTTTTATTCCATTTAGAAAATTTTGGAACAAAGGAAAAAAGTTAAAAAACAGTTATTAAAAATTAATAAAAAAAAAGAATTTCAAAGAACTTAATATTGATTTTTTTCTATATTTTTTTATTTTCTAGTAAGTAGTTTTCAAGAAATTTCAATAAAAGAATTATTATTATATTTCAATGCACACACATACACACATATATATATATATGTATATGTATATATAATTGTAAGACAAATTAAAAAAAAATCTAATGCAGGCTCCACAAAGCTTCAAAAATTTTGTATATGATTTTCGTTTGAAAAAACTGAATTTGTGTTGCTTGAGCCTATGATACTGCATTTGATAGGCCATTTGAAAGTACGAAATTTTAAAATCAACAAAATGCTTTCCTTTCGATATACACTCATATCCATAAATTAAGGATAATGCTAGCTGAGGCAAATAAAGGTTCAGAGGCAAATTAAACATGACCTATTCATAAAGTCCATTTATTAAACAAAAGACCAAGAACAAAAAAAGGTGATTTATGTAGGATACCATTTATAAAAACTACGATTTTTGCTCCCTGAAGCAATTACAAAAAATATTTCTCTTACAAAAACTTAACATTACTTGGTTGGTATGATGGTTAATACATTGTATGTCTCTCAGATGATGAAATACAGTCCTTACAACGCCTAGGAATGCTGAGTATTAAATTATTGATCTCATCTTGGGGAAGGTTACTCTAATTCAGTAAGCAATGCTCTCCGAAGTTCGGGTACACTTGTAGGAGGTGGTTGACGGACTACAACTCGTCGGAAAAGCATGTCCTACACATGCTCTATTGGATTCTAGTCAGGTGAGAATGCTGGCCATTCCATGCGAGTGATAGCTTCAGATTGTAGGCATCCATGTCCAACGTTTGCACGGTAAGGACGCGCATTGTCATCCATAAACACAAATTCTGGGCTCATGGCACCCCTAAATAAACGTATATGTTGTTCCCGAATGATGTCCCGATAAATTTGACCTATCAATCTTCCGATTTGAACATGCAGATGTGTTCTGGTGTCCAATATGACAGCCCCCCCCCCAAAACGAGCACTCCTGTCCCACACTGAGTCGTTCAATGACTTTCTCTTGGTGGTAACGGGTACCTGACGTTCTACATATGAAAGTCTGGCGTGAATCACACTGCAAGCTAAACCTGGACTCGTCAGAAAACATCACACAAGCTCACTGTGCCGCTGTCCACATTGCATGTTCTCTACTCCAAGTTAGCCGCTGGCACAGTGCATTGCCGTGAGTGGAACACATCTAACAGGCCTGCGAGCATATAGACCGATATCTCCCAAACGCCTATCCACGGTTTGTCTTAAAAATTTGGCATTCGTGGCTGCAGACAGCTGACGAGACAGGACTGATGCTGTGCTTTATCTGCTTATTTTGACAGTTACTGCCAAATACCGGTGGTCATTCGGAATTGTAACTCATCGCCGATCAGTAGTGTAACGTTGACTGGCATTTCCATCATTTTTGAATCGTTGCCAAAGACTAGAGATGACACTTGGGGCGATTCAAAGTTCCCCCGATACTTCTATCTAAGTACGCCCACATTCTAGTCGGCCAATAATTCTACCACGTAAAAAATTATCTGCATGCGTCCTCTGTGTTGTAACTATTCGGTTGTGGCACTGAGCGGCACACAGAACGCTTGTGAACAATTTTCCTTCTTTGTTCCCATTCCTTATCTACCCCCTTCTTACACTTTCGTCATTGTAACATCATATCGGCGTCATCTGATGGCTTCCTATAATTTGCATATTATTCTTAAAGATGTGTGTGGTATTTCTACATGTGAAATTTTTGCAATGAAGTTCGATTTCAGTGTGAATCTGAATTATCCTTAATTTATGGACATGAGTGTATATTGGTATGTCCATACTTTTGAAACACGCTATATAAATGAAACTGAAATAATAATAAGAAGCAACAAAGCCCACCATGGATTATGACGGGTGAAGAGAATTAAACAAGTTTTACGTGAGTCCAATTTTTTTCCAAATCCTTTGCAATACCATAAAAAGAAAATATAAGAAAATCTTTTGAAAAGTGAAGCTTTTTATTCGATTATTAGGTGGAAAAAAAAAAAAAAAACGTCGAAATGTAATATTTTATAATTATTCATAGATTGAAAACCACATTTATATCAACTAAATAAATTATATATATTGTGATTTAAAATAATTATTGATATTATTTAATTTTATTTAAACTATATCAATCATATATACTATATTTTAAAATATTACCTACTTTATAGAGCTATACTTGTCTCATTTCGCTCTATCAGCGAAATGAGTTAAGTATAGCGCTCACAGCGCTCATTTCGCTCTATCACCGACCGTTTTTCAGAGGCAGGGGGGGGGGGGATTTGCCACTGAAAGTATGTATTATATTTCTTATATATTTTTAATATATTATTAATGTTATTTATTTAACATTATAATTTTTTGTTTTTAGGTGTTAAATTAATTCTTTTTTATTTTCCAAATCAAATTCATGGTCATAAAATTACCGTACAGTGATAAAAATTGAGAGAGGGGGTGGTGCCCCTAGAAAACGGTCGGTGACAGAGGGAAATGGGAGTCATATTTGGATTAAGGAGGTCATTTTACGTAAGAATCAGCACGAGTGGTATCAGAGATCGAAAAAAAAATTTTTTCTTGCAACGCAGTGTAATTATAGAACATTTCATTAAAGTTTGTAAAAAAAAAAAAAAAAAAAAAAAAAAAAAAAACTCATATGCTCCTTCTCTCTGTTGAAGTTTGCCTTAGAAACTAAATTTTTCTTTTTCTTTGATCCCTAAATCCCTCCCTTTCCGATGTATGTAACTCTTAGTATATTTCTTAGAACTCTAAGTGATAATTAAAGAAAGTTTCACTGAAATATGTAAAATATTATAAGAAGAAAAAATTATATTTTTTCTCTATACTCACTCTTGTCCCCCTCAAACCTTGAGCTCAGGTATATTTCACCTTCAGTGTGTTGTTCTTTAATTTATAGTTTTATAAATTACGTAAGTAGGGTTTTCGTTCAGCGTTAAGTTGCCTTGAACCTCTGGCTTCAGCAGAGCTTCAACTGCGGTCTCTATTAATTAGTATTTCTTTGATGTGGTATTTGAGTTTACGCTCGCTGGAATCGTCGCTCACAAACCTCCTACTGCGATAATTGTATCGAGAACTTGGGTCTCTTTTGTAAAAGAGCAATAAAATGTAATGTCCTTCATTGTAAACGTGTGCAAAATTTAAAGGGTCACTTTCGGACAATGGATAATTTATGACTTTGACGCTCTACTTATGTTGCCAGAGTTTTAAGGCAGCTTTAGTGAGGTTATTATCCGGTATAGCCGAGACTTTTGCACGGGACTCAAAGAAAGATGGGTCCTTCTCTGTTTTTGCCTCCTTTTGGGAATGGGAATGAAAAGTATTAGTGGACGAGCTTCGTTTATTCTTTTCTGAACATCTAAATAGGATTTTGCTTCTGTTCAAGAAAACTTTTTTTCCCCCTTCCTGTGTGTGTGTATCACACTAATAAGATAAGTTCTAATAATTGTATATTTTAATAAAATGCATTTTCTTTCATAATACAAAAAAAAAAAAAATAACTTTAGCATTTTATTTTAAAAAACACAGAACATAGTCTTTTAAAGGAATATTATATGTATTAATTTAAATAAAAAATACCATGTCTAATGTTTGTCTGACGATAACTGTACGTTGCAATTATATGCATTTAATAGCCTACATTAATTTTTTTACGCATTTTCTTTTTTCTTTCTTTCTTTCTTTCTTTTTTTTTTTTTTTTTGGCAGCGGTTGGTTGGGTTTTACGTCGCACAAGTGCTGCGCAATGGGTAATTGGCGACGGTTTGGGACTCACCCCTAGTACACTATGTATTAGGTGCTGCAAGCCTAGTGGTGCTACTATCGTTCCAGTTCGTGTTGTAGCTTCACAGTACGATGGGTACTTTCCATGCCTATGTAATAAAATTGAATGCCCTTTTAATAGTTAACGATATAATCTATAAAAATGGATAAATTAAACAAATAATAAAAATAAGTGTTTTCAGCATACATATTTACAACTTTAAAAGAGAATTACAACGGAAAAAAATCATTACATCTAAAAATATAACTATAAAATAATTTAAATTATTTTATTGAATTTTAAAAAGTGAATGGGAAATTGCAGAAAATTCATATACAGTCGATAACAAAAGTGTCCGAACACTAGCAAAAATTTCTATTTAAAAAATGTACACTTCATACGGTTATGTTAAATAAATCCTTACCGAATCGTGTTCTTACACTGACTAATTAGTCAGTGTAAGAACACGATTCGGTACATTTTTGTACCCCACATTTACACACCTTAAAAAAAAAAAAAAAAAATCGGTTTGTAAATGTTAACTAAATTTTGCAGTGATTACTACAAATGTAACATTTTTCATAGCGATCGGTTGAACATAATAGCTTTGTACACGAACCAAGAAATAAAGGCAAATCCTTTTATACATATATAATTTAATATTTTTTATATAATATTTTTGGTTATTAGTACAAAAATATTTTCAAATTAGTATGATAAAAATTTTTACTTATTCAGTATATAATTGTAACAAAATTTTTATTACTGGAATCAAAAGATTCCACCGGAGATGCGATATAAATCTATCATTGTAAGTAAAACACATTTAAAAATATTTTAATTTAGTAAGCTAATTAATTTAAAAAGAAAAGAATGAAAAATAAAATAAATAAATAAAAATAAAATAGGAGAAATATATCGAATTTAATTTACTTATGTTATTAATCTATAAAATATTTTTTTAAACATTCATATTCTAATGTAAAATTTGTTCGTTACTTTATTCATTTTTCCTTTTTATCCTTAAAAATCCCCATTTTTCATCTTATTATTTATTCTGCTTCAGAATGAGCAGAATAAATAATGAGCATAGACAAAATAATAGGCATTGCATCAAAATGATTAAATTAAAATTTTCCCTTATTAGTATAAAGATAATCTCTAATTAGCTTGTCAAATATTTCTACATGTTTCGATATTCTGCCATAATTTTTCGTTTCTATCAAGAAAATTAATTATAAGTATTTTGTGCGATATATTTTATAAAGAACAGAATGCTATTTTAATTAATATTAATGAAGTAAATATGAATGATTGATACAAAATCATATTCTGCTTCAAGTCAATTCTTAGATACATCGTTCATAAAAGAATTCTACTTGTCATTTACTTTGCAGTTTTGAAAAGCCGTTTTTTTAGGTTGATGATATGTCTTGGGAAATTTCATTGTGCAAATATCATGGTTAATACTTTTGATTAACTTTTTCGTTTGAAATCTTATTTAAATAATAACAGTAACATATAATAACGTTAACAGGAGTTCTTTAATAATTAGTAACATAATATTGAAGCTTAAAATTTAAGAAAAATGTTTTGTTTCTATATCTATCTATATTTTGTTTTTTTTCTATTTCAGATAGAAAATGAATATCACAGACTCTCTCATTGTAAAAGAGACAGGTTATTTTCTTAGAAAGAAATTACACTGTTTTATATGTGTGTGCTTGTTTAAAAATTTTTTGCGAAGGATGTTGCACTTTTCCTCATTATATTTTTGATAGTGACAGAAATTCTTTGATAAAAAAATATAAACACACTATATTAATACATACAAAAATAAATGTAAGTAAAAATTATTTAATTAATAAAAAAAGTAAGTCTAAAAGTAGCTTTGACATAGAATAAATGCACGTACTAACTACCAGTGATTTATCATCTTAGAATTTTTTTTTCCCATTCACATATCAAAACTCAATATTTCTGGGGAAAACAAACAAAAAAAAAAAAAAAAAAAAAAAAAGAAGAAGAAGAATTTGAATGCTTGCTTTAAACAATTACTATATAATATACTCTCAGCATATTAAAATCATCACTGTATAAAGTATGCTGTTGAGTACTTTCTTAAACAGAAAGTTTAACTGTTTGCATTTGTGATGATACAAAGCGTAAATAAACATTACTTTTTCATGTATATTAAGAATTTCTTTCTGACCACGTAAATGCCATAGATAATACACATGTGGTAGAAACACTGTGTGCTTGTAACAGGAATATGGAGGATTTATATGGATTTAATATCGAAAAAAGTTTATGAATTTATGCAACCTATACAAAATGATTATGAGAAGTAATTTCTTCTGATATTCAATTCAAAGAGTTGATAAGACAAAAGCCAATTTGTATTATTAAGAAAGCTTTATTTCTGCAACTCTGCTTTTTAAAATTTATCCTTCAGAAATAACTTTAGAATAAACATTATCAATCTTGCATAATGAAGAAATATTTTTTTTATTGTGTTTTGATGAATTTAGGAAAGTTATTATAGTTAAAAAGTATGTTTTAGCAATTCTTTCTTTTTTATAAAATAACAAACAAAAAAAAAAAAAAAAACATTTATATGTGCATTTCTTGAAAAAACCTTTTATTTATAACTTATTTTTAGACATTCATTGTATGAAAAATATGAATACACATATAGTCAGTCATACAGATGAAAATCCATATTTGTGTGAGATGTGTTTTAAAGAATTTTCTAAAAAGCATAACCTAAATCTACATCTACGTATCCATACAAAGGAGAAGCCGTATAAGTGTGAAATATGTACTAAAGGATTTTCTCGGAAAGGGTATCTAAATAAACATTCACGCTCTCATACCGGTGAAAGGCCATTCAGATGTGATAATTGTTCGAAACAATTTTTTGCAAAGGAAAGTCTAAATAGACATATACGATCCCATACAGGTGAAAAGCCACATGTGTGCGAGGTGTGTTCTTCAGGATTTTCTGAAAAAAACAATCTAAAGAAACATTTACTCACTCATACAGGTGAAAAGCCATACGTGTGTGAAATATGTACTCAAACATTTTCTAGAAAATTTGATCTAATTAGACATGTACGCTATCATACCGGTGAAAAGCCATACGAGTGTCAAGAATGTTTAAAAAAATTTTCTAGAAAAGGAACTCTAAATGCACATATGCGCTCTCATACCGGAGAAAAACCGTACATGTGTAAAGTTTGTTTTAAAAACTTTTCTTTACAGCAAAATTTAATTAGACATCTACGGTCTCATACAGATGAAAAGCCATAGATCTGTAATGTGTGTTCTGAAAGAATTTATGAAAAAGAGCAAACTGAATAAACATTTACACACTCGTAAAGGGAGAAACCATACGCGTATGAAAATTATGTCAAAAGATTTTCTTGAAAAGTGGGTTTAAATAGACGTGAACTAACTCATACAAGGGAAGAGCCATACATGTGTGAATTATTTTATAAACGATTTTCTAGAACAAAGGGTGCAAATGCACATTTATGCACTTACACAAGAAAAAAGTTATGTTTTTGCATCATGTTCAAAAAGATACTCTTCCAAATTTGATCTGCACTGTAAAAAAAAAAAAAAACCTATTACCAGCTGCAATCTGTGATTTATTTTATCCAATGACAGAGAATTTCTTGCAGCTGCAATCTGTGATTTATTTTATCCATTGACAGAGAATTTCTTGCAAGAAATTCTCTGTGATTGGATAAAATAAATCACAGATTGCAGCTGGTAATAGGTTTTTTTACAGTGTAGGGCCGCGGTAGCCCAGTCGGTACAGTGCCGGCCTCGCAATTGGAAAACTGCGGGTTCGGTACTCGAGCCGGTTAAAGACCGTCGTGTACAGTCACCTGTAAAAAGAATTTGGTGCCAGGACCCTCGTAGAAATTTTTAAAGTTTATTAATAATCAATATTGCCTCGGAAATATTGCATCATTGCTAACCCCCATGATTCATCCAACAGTTGCTTCATGGTTGAATGAGATTGGACTGGAAAGCGACAGCTGCGTGACCCCAATGAGTCATACTATTGTTTTCCCCTTTTTGAAAGGGGTTGAACAATGCTTCATTGTCTGGCTTGCCAATGAGTCATCACGGGGATGGTCCCTTTTGAAAGGCCCCATTCATCCAAACCATCTGCTTCAGGGTTGAATGAGATTGGAGCGACAGCTGTTGCTTGCGTGACCCCAATGCTGCTTCATTGTTAAAACTCAAACTATTGAAACCAACTGACAAACCGAAGCTGATCAAACAATTTTTATTTTCCAATTTCAAAAAACTTTATTTGGAGAACTCGCCGAAGCTGATCAAAAAATTTTTATTTTCCAATTTCAAAAAACTTTATTCGGAGTGGGGCGACTCGAGATCTCTCCAACGGTATCAAGATTATGAAGATCGGCCCATTAGGTTCCGAGATATGAGCGAAAAACCATAAAAACTGGAAGTTGTGGCGCCAAATTTTGGTACCAATAAAATTCTGAATAGAACTTGAAGAATGCGTGAAAAAGAAGTCCTAGGCGTAAAAAGCAAGTAAAAATTGGGATTAGACCCACCAGTAAGTTAAAATGTCACTATTAAAATTGGTTCCAGTGGGCGCCAAAATTGCCAAAAATGAAAAAATGCTATTGCGTTACTCTAGTTAAGTGAAAATACAGAAAAAGTAACAACCAACGCGAAATTCCTAGGGTCATTTTGAAAGATAGTGAAAAATTGGAATAGGAAAAGCGCCCTCTGGCGGTGAAAAAAGTGAGGGAGCCTACAGGGTGGGGCGACTCGAGATCTCTCCAACGGTATCAAGATTATGAGGATCGGCCTATTAGGGCCCGAGATATAAGCGAAAAACCATAAAAACTCAAAGTTGTCAATAAAACGGCGCCAAATTTTGGTACAAATAAAATTCTGAATAGAACTTGAAGAATGCGTGAAAAAGAAGTCCTGGGCGTAAAAAGCAAGTAAAAATTGGGATTAGACCCACCAGTAAGTTAAAATGGGTTATGTTCACTATTAAAATTGGCTCCACTGGTCACCAAAAGAGCCAAAAATGAAAAAATGCTATGGCGTTACTCTAGTTGAGTGAAAATGCAGAAAAGGTAAGAACAAACGCGAAAATCCTAGGGTCATTTAGAAAGATAGTGAAAAATTGGAATAGGAAAGGCGCCCTCTTGCGGTCAAAAAAGTGAGGGAGCCTACAGGGTGGGGCGACTCGAGATCTCTCCAACGGTATCAAGATTATGAGGATCGGCCTATTAGGGCCCGAGATATAAGCGAAAAACCATAAAAACTCAAAGTTGTCAATAAAACGGCGCCAAATTTTGGTACAAATAAAATTCTGAATAGAACTTGAAGAATGCGTGAAAAAGAAGTCCTGGGCGTAAAAAGCAAGTAAAAATTGGGATTAGACCCACCAGTAAGTTAAAATGGGTTATGTTCACTATTAAAATTGGCTCCACTGGTCACCAAAAGAGCCAAAAATGAAAAAATGCTATGGCGTTACTCTAGTTGAGTGAAAATACAGAAAAGGTAAGAACAAACGCGAAAATCCTAGGGTAATTTAGAAAGATAGTGAAAAATTGGAATAGGAAAAGCGCCCTCTGGCGGTGAAAAAAGTGAGGGAGCCTACAGGGTGGGCCGACTCGAGATCTCTCCAACGGTATCCAGATTATGAAGATCGGCCTATTAGGACCCGAGATATAAGCGAAAAACCATAAAAACTCAAAGTTGTCAATAAAACGGCGCCAAATTTTGGTACAAATAAAATTCTGAATAGAACTTGAAGAATGCGTGAAAAAGAAGTCCTAGGCGTAAAAAGCAAGTAAAAATTGGGATTAGACCCACCAGTAAGTTAAAATGGGTCATGTTCACTATTAAAATTGGCTCCACTGGTCACCAAAAGAGCCAAAAATGAAAAAATGCTATGGCGTTACTCTAGTTGAGTGAAAATACAGAAAAGGTAAGAACAAACGCGAAAATCCTAGGGTCATTTAGAAAGATAGTGAAAAATTGGAATAGGAAAAGCGCCCTCTGGCGGTGAAAAAAGTGAGGGAGCCTGCAGGGTGGGCCGACTCGAGATCTCTCCAACGGTATCCAGATTATGAAGATCGGCCTATTAGGACCCGAGATATAAGCGAAAAACCATAAAAACTGGAAGTTGTGGCGCCAAATTTTGGTACCAATAAAATTCTGAATAGAACTTGAAGAATGAAAAAATGTGTAACACCAGTCTTTTCTAAGATCTGTTTTTAAATACCAGTAACATTTATATATTAGTTGTTTTATTGTCTTAATTTAAATGGATGGAATCCACTCTTGATAAAGTTTATTAATAATCAATATGCCTTGGAAATATTACATCATTGCTAAAGAGAGGTTGGGACTTGAAAGCGGGCATCTGCCGCTTGCGTGAGTCATCAACGATCCCCCCCCCCTGAGATAGGCTGACGCCGCCATTGTTAAACATGCACCTGGTTCCCTCTTTGAAAGGGATTGAACAATGCTTCATTGTCTGGGAGGAAGAGAGCAGTTGCTTGCCAATGAGTCATACATCTCCCCCATCACGGGGTGATTAGGATCTGGTGGGAAAGAACCGTTATGCTGGTTCCCATCCAAACCAAAGACCTCCCTCATCCCTTTTGAACAATGCTTCATTGTCAGGCGATTGGGAAGGCAGCTGCTTACCCATGAGTCATCCCTCACGGGATTCCATCCACCTGGTCCCTTTTGAGGCCGCTGTCTCATCGCCCCCTGAGACAGGCCTCCCTTTTTGAATCGATAATGCTTCATTGTCCGTTCTATTCTACTTGACAGCTGCTGCACCGCCATTGTGTTAAAACCCTTTTTGAAAGCACAATGCTTCATCCATTATACTTGAAAGCCCCCATCGTGCACCTGGTCCCTTTTTGAAAGGGGAATCAATATTGCCTCGGAAATATTGCATCATTGTTAAAGAGACCACCCCAATCCAACAGCTACTTCATGGTTGAATGAAAGTTGATCTCAAATAAAATCCCCAGTGAAGATATAATAATAATAATAATAATAATAATGATAAATATATAATTTTTATTAATAACTGAATAAAAAGTTGATCTCAAATAAAATCCCCAGTGAAGATTCAATCATTTTTTATTCATATCTGAATTGTCCCATCCACTCGCTCCCATTGGTTCCTCCCGACACGCGGAGGCGGGGCCTCGCGAACGTCTAGAGCGGCTTTCCGTTTACCGAGTCAGTCGAGATGGAGTGCTCCATTTGTTACGAGTCTCTCTCTTCTTGGAATGGGTTTACCCTTCGCTGCGGACACATGTTCGACACGACGTGTGTCCGGCGCCTACTCCATCATGCGCGGAGCTATTCGGAAGCCCAATGCCCCCTCTGCCGGTTCGAATTCTACTATGCAGGACTGGAGGGGCAGTTGAACATTCCTGAACAAATACAGTTGTCGTCGGACACCTCCCGCTCCAGCAGTCCGGATTTGCCGAGCGTGGAGGAACTGCTGCGCTCCAGCGAAGGGTCCTCTGCCGCTCCCTCTGCTGTTTCCTCTGCTGTTTCCTCTGCCGCTCCCTCTGCCGCTTCCTCTGCTGTTTCCACCGCCTCTTCCTCTGCTGGCCCCCAGTTTATTTCTCTACGGGAACTTCGGGCTACGCGCTTTGAGCCCGAATTTTGGAACTGTTTACGAGCCGCGGCCGCCCTCTCATCCACCGCCTCTGCCACCGCCTCATCAGTCTCTGCAACCGCCACCTCCTCTTCAGTCTCTGCCACCGCCACCACCTCTGGTCCCTCATCATCCACCGCCTCTGTCACCGCCACCGCCTCTGGTCCCTCCTCATCAGTCTCTGTCACCGCCTCCTCATCAGCCGCTACCGTCACCAGCTCCTCGGTTCCCGCAGCCATTTCCCCTAGTCCTTCCTCTGTGGCCGCCTCACCAGTTCCCGGCCCCTCCAGGAGAAGAAGAGGAAGAAAATCCGTAAGTGCCCTGAAATTTCCATTAGTTAAAAAATTATCTTTAAAACTTAAAAAAAAATTACGAAAATCATTTAAAAAATTCAACCAATCAGCTAAACATATCAAAGACTTAAAAAATTTAAATTACTCCATAGATTTTAATTTTAAATTAAATAGATTGCATACACAATATTTACAATTGAAAAAAGAACACACACTCTTTATGAGAGAAGTAATGAAAGCCCTCCCCTCTTCTTCTTCTCCTGTATAAAAAATGTTGTATATAAAAAATGTTGTATATAAAAAATGTTGTATATAAAAAAATGTAAATAATTGTATATAAATAAAAATATTTTATTGTTATTACAGTTTGTTTGTTTTTTTTTTAAGTTGTTTGTTTTTTTAAAGTAAAAAAATGGGACTGGACAAGGTATTGTGGGGGTAACCCCCACAATACCTTGTCCAGTCCCATTTTTTTACATTCAATTACTTACCAATATTGGATATTCAAAATAAAAAACATATTCCTTAAAGTTTATCGGATATAATCAAGAGTGAATTAAATTAAGACAACTAATATATAAATGTTACTGAATCTTAGGGTGATCTGTGTTACACTTTTATTTTATTTTATATATGTCACTTAGTATCGAATAGCTATATAATAATAATAATAACAATAATTAATATATATATATATATATATATATATATATATATATAATTTATATATAATATAAATAATTTCAAAACTTTTGTGAGCAAAATGAAATGGTAATATTTTCAATATAGTATCAGAAAATGAAAACACCTCACAGAAATTATACTCACCTTTAATCCAACAAAATATAAATGATGTGATACCACCATTTTGGATTCTCAGTATATAATCGATAGAATTCAAATAAAATGGTATCAGAAAATGAAAACAATTACTTCAAATCTTAAAAGGAAAGAGTCGGTGACTGAGAGAGAATAAAAAAATCTTTCACCGACGCTGACAAACTATTCAACAATTTTTTTTTTCAATTTCAAATTTTTTTTGAATGTGTTGGTCAACCTTGAAAGCTTTGGTGAGTTGATAAAAAATTTTTCTTTCGCTAGGTCTCCGAATAAAATTTTTTTGAAATTGAAAAAAAAATTTTTTTGAATGCTTTGTCATCAATCTTGAAAGCTTCGGCGAGTCAGTCATGACAACGCATTCAAAATTTTTTTTTTCCAATTTCAAAAAATTTTTATCCGACTCACCAAAGCTTTCAAGATTGACCACAACGCATTCAAAATTTTTTTTTCAATTTCAAAAAAATTTTATCCGACTCACCAAAGCTTTCAAGATTGACCACAACGCATTCAAAATTTTTTTTTCAATTTCAAAAAAATTTTATCCGACTCGCCAAAGCTTTCAAGATTGACCACAACACATTCCGACTCACCAAAGCTTTCAAGATTGACCACAAGGCATTCAAAACAATTTTTTTCCCAACAATTTTATTCGGAGATCTAGCAAGAGAAAAGTTTTTCACCGACTTGCCAAAGCTTTAAAAAAAAAAAAAAAAAAAAAAAAAAAAAAAAAAAAAAAAAAAAAATTTTTTTTTTTTTTTTTTTAACCTACTTTAAAAAAAAAAAAAAAAAAAAAAAAAAAATTTTTTTTTTTTTTTTTTTTTTTTTTTTTTAACCTACTTAAAAAAAAAAAAAAAAAAAAAAAAAAAACTTTTTTTTTTTTTTTTTTTTTTTAAAGTAGGTTTAAAAAAAAAAAAAAAAAAAAAAAAAATTTTTTTTTTTTTTTTTTTTTTTTTTTTTTTTTTTTTTTTTTAAACCAGGTCCAAAAAAAAAAAAAAAAAAAAAAAAAAAAAAAAAAAAAAATTTTTTTTTTTTTTTTTTTTTTTTTTTAAAACCAGGTCAAAAAAAAAAAAAAAAAAAAAAAAAAAAAAAAATTTTTTTTTTTTTTTTTTTTTTTTTTTTTTTTTTTTAAACCAGGTCAAAAAAAAAAAAAAAAAAAAAAAAAAAAAAAATTTTTTTTTTTTTTTTTTTTTTTTTTTTTTTAAAGTTTTGGCGAGTCGGTGAAAAACTTTTCTCTTGCCGGATAAAATTGTTGGAAAAAAAAACTTTTTGAATGCCTTGTGGTCAATCTTGAAAGCTCGGATAAATTTTTTTTTGCAATTGAAAAAAAAAATTTTTGAATACGTTGTGGTCAATCTTGAAAGCTCGGATAAAATTTTTTTGAAATTGAAAAAAAAAATTTTAGATTGGCATTGGTTATGGTATCATGGAATGGACTATACAAACACGTCAACTCACAAAAACTATTCCCATGAAGCACATCGATCCAAGTCAAGCATTTACCCGATATACGACCCTCTAAAAATTTTCGACCGTCCCACGGACTGGTGGGAATTTTCGATGTTCTCTAAGACAAATTATTATCTATTTCATCCTGTCGTGCGTGTTTGAATTGTGCAAAACCACTAAAGGAAAATGAAAGTTAAAAATTTTTTTAAACACAATTGTGGTATGCGGCGCGGCCCCGGGCCATCGGCCCGAGGCCTCCCTCCACCACCCGCCACATACACGTGACACCCTTCAACACTCTGTGGCGCGGCCCCGGGCCATCGGCCCGAGGCCTCCCTCCACCACCCGCCACATACACGTGACACCCTTCATTTTCAGTGGGACCCGGGGCGCCCCAACACAGGGGGGGGGGCGTCGCCTCAAACCATTATTTGAGTGTCACACCATTGTTTTTTAAAACCATTTTTAAAAGACACACACCATTGTTTTTTAACACCATTGTCACACCATTGTTTTTAAAACCATTGTTTTTAAAACACACCATTGTCACCCCATTGTCACACCATTGTTTTTAAAACACACCATTGTTTTTAAAACACACCATTGTTTTTAAAACCACACATTTGTTTTTGAAAACCACACATTTGTTTTTAAAATCATTTGACACTATTGTTTTTAAAACCACACATTTGTCATTTTGAAAACCACACATTTGTTTTTAAAACCATTTCACACTATTGTTTTTTAAAACCACACATTTGTCATTTTGAAAACCACACATTTGTTTTTAAAACCATTTCACACTATTGTTTTTTAAAACCACACATTTGTCATTTTGAAAACCACACATTTGTTTTTAAAATCATTTCACACTATTGTTTTTAAAACCACACATTTGTTTTGAAAAGCACACAATCATTTGTTTTGAAAACCATTTGTCCATACAGTTATGCACAACAACAATGAATGGACTTACCTTTTCTCCTTCTATGATCGCTTCTTGCGCCGCGCTCTCTCTCCCCCCAGGGTCGGCCTCTTAGGTACTGCACGAGACTGCCACTTAGGTAGGAGCCAACGATGGGCTTCAGTGAAAGGGACTGCTCGCACAGAGTGAAAGGGCGTTCCCCCGGGGGCCTCTAAAAACTAAAACACTAAAAACTAAAACACTAAAAACTAAACACTCGCGCTTAACTAAACACTAAAAGCTAAACACTAAAAACTAATCTTACATCACTAAGAGGGTGTTTGTGTTGGTGTGAATAAATGAGACAGAGACACTTTTTCACTTTTTAATGTCCAAACAAAAAAACAAAAAATAGAGGTGTCAGATGGCAGCCTGATCCTCGGCTCCACCGCCCGATGTACTTACTCACTAGATGTACTATCACTAAACACTAAACCTAACCTAACACTGGCAGGTCGCGCTCTCTCGCACCCCGGGATCAGCCTCTTAGGTACTGCACGAGACTGCCGCTTAGGTAGGAGCCAACGATGGGCTTCAGTGAAAGGGACTGCTCGCACAGAGTGAAAGGGCGTTCCCCCGGGGCCACTAAAACACTAATACTAAAACTAATGTGGGGTGTTTGTGTCGGTGTGAATAAATGAGACAGAGACACTTTTTCAATCTTTAATGTCCAAACAAAAAAAGAAAAAAGAAGTGTTAGATGGCAGCTGCGGGTCTACGGGCATAACAACGTAGACCATCCATGTCGACAGCTCCACCGCCCGGTGTATCTTATAAATTAAAAAACTAACCTAAAGCTGGCAGAAGGGTCCGAGTGGAGTGTGTGTGAATGTGGGGAGGGGGGAGGGGGGGACTTTCGGGAGGGGGAGGGGGGGGGAAGCAGAGTACATGTTCCCAAACGTAGCCACTAGAAATGACCACCAGGAAGCCTTCCACGACTCTGCAGTCCCCGGGGGGGCTGGGCTGTGTAGGTGGATGCCTCGGGGGGCAGAGCACGTGTTCCCAGAAGTAGCCACTAGAAATGACCACCGAGAATCCTTCCTCGACTCTGCCGCCTCCGACATGCACATTGGGACCCTCTCCGCCAAGTGCTGAAGTGCGGGTCGCTGATATAGACGAAAAAAAAAAAAAAAAAAAAAAAATTTCGAAAAAAAAAAAAAAAAAAAAAAAAAAAAAAAAAAATTTTTTTTTTTACATATATATATGTACACACTGTATGGACGGATAGAGACAGACCGTGAGAGGAATGGACATTTACAAGACATTTGGAACAGGTATTTCAAATCACATTTATTTGAACAGGGAGCTGTGAGCATCGGAGGTATGAGAAAAAATTTTAATATAGTTATAAAACATTAATACACTTTTCAAACTGACATTTTAAGGATTTTTTTAAATGGTTCGCCCATTTGGTGGGGTGTGGTGTGAACCCTTTCAAACTATAGTTGTTATTCAAAGGGTAACAAATGTTTTGTTTATTCAGTTGAAAGCTTTCAAACTCATTATTGAAAACATAATATATTTTAAGGACATCATTTTATCCTTTCA
The DNA here is from genome assembly GCA_963930645.1 of Salticus scenicus. Lineage (NCBI taxonomy): Eukaryota > Metazoa > Arthropoda > Arachnida > Araneae > Salticidae > Salticus > Salticus scenicus. The sequence continues at coordinate 199,440,957 of OZ005660.1, read as the reverse complement.
AACTATCATTTTAAGATAAACACATATAATTTTTTTAAAATGGCCTTTCAAACTATAGTTTCAAATTTTTCAAAATCATATCCAACTATAGTTAAAACATAATCCCTTTCAACCATTATTCACAACCTTTTAAGGATGGTGTACAACATAATGCAAATGAGAATAGACCCATTTTGAAAAATTCATCAAGAACATATTTGATTTAAATCTTTCTGATCCCACAGTTGAACCATACATTTCAAACTTTTGTGTTATTACAATAAGTATATAACAATTGTTTTCAAAAATGCCAGGGAAATTGAAAAATTTTTATTTCCCATATTATTATTTTACAGTTTTCAAAAAGTTTAATCAAACAATTTACTTGTAATCGCCCCCAGTTGGGGTTTTGTTTATTCAGTTGAAAGCGGTCAAACTATAAAAACATTATATATTTTAAGGACCAATCCTTTCAAACTATAGTCATATAATTTTTTAAAATGGATGGGGAGCACATAATAAGAACATAAAATTGACCAATATTTTTTAAACCTTTCAAACTATAGTTTAAACATAATCCCTTTCAACCATTATTCACAACATTTTAAGGATGGTGTACAACATAATACAAATGAGAATAGACCCATTTTGAAAAATTCATCAAGAACATATTTGATTTAAATCTTTCTGGTCCCACAGTTGAACCATACATTTCAAACTTTTGTGTTATGTCTTATTACAATAAGTATATAACAATTATTTTCAAAAATGCCAGCCCATATTATTATTTTACAGTTTCCAAAAGTTTAATCAAACAATTTAACTTGTAATCGGGGGTTTTGTTTATTCAGTTGAAAGCGGTCAAACTATAAAAACACCTTTCAAACTATAGTCATATAATTTTTTAAAATGGATGGGGAGCACATAATAAGAACATAAAATTGACCAATATTTTTTTAAACCTTTCAAACTATAGTTTAAACATAATCCCTTTCAACCATTATTCACAACCTTTTAAGGATGGTGTACAACATAATACAAATGAGAATAGACCCATTTTGAAAAATTCATCAAGAACATATTTGATTTAAATCTTTCTGGTCCCATAGTTGAACCATACATTTCAAACTTTTGTGTTATGTCTTATTACAATAAGTATATAACAATTATTTTCAAAAATGCCAGCCCATATTATTATTTTACAGTTTCCAAAAGTTTAATCAAACAATTTAACTTGTAATCGGGGATTTTGTTTATTCAGTTGAAAGCGGTCAAACTATAAAAACACCTTTCAAACTATAGTCATATAATTTTTTAAAATGGATGGGGAGCACATAATAAGAACATAAAATTGACCAATATTTTTTAAACCACTATAGTTTAAACATTTTCTTATTAAAAACATTTTAAAGACCATAAAAACATTCACCACATAAAGACAAAAAGACACTTACCTTCAATGGCTGCCGGGAGCGCAATGAACGGTCGACAGGGAACGCCAAGCCAGCCTCACGAGGTCGGTGACGTCACAAGCGATGCGATTGGCCAGGCGCGCCCTGCAAAGTAGGTCATCCGTTTAGAGAAATCGTTTTGCAAAGCAATCCTGTTCAACGTCTTTGGAAAGTAGGTCAGCCACTGCTAGTGAGAGAAGGCCTTGCAAAACCCATCACCTGGCCTGGCCTTGCAATGTAGGTCATCCATTGTTCCCATCCACGCCTGACCTGTTCACAATCGTTTGAAATAAAATGATGTTGAGCCTTTGCAAAGCAATCCTGTTCAACGAACCGGGTCTTTGGAAAGTAGATCAGCCACTGCTAGTGAGAGAAGGCCTTGCAAAACCCATCACCTGGCCTGGCCTGAATCTTTGCAATGTAGGTCATCCATTGTAAACGCATCGACGAACACCTGGCCTGACCTGAATCGCTGTTCACAATCGTTTGAAATAAAATGATGTTGAGCCTTTGCAAAGCAATCCTGTTCAACGGCCTGGAAAGTAGGTCAGCTACTCTTAGTTAGAGAAGGCCTTGCAAAACCCATCACCTGGCCTGGCCTGAATCTTTGCAATGTAGGTCATCCATTGTAAACGCATCGACGAACACCTGGCCTGACCTGAATCGCTGTTCACAATCGTTTGAAATAAAATGATGTTGAGCCTTTGCAAAGCAATCCTGTTCAACGGCCTGGAAAGTAGGTCAGCTACTCTTAGTTAGAGAAGGCCTTGCAAAACCCATTACCTGGCCTGGCCTGAATGTTTGCAATGTAGGTCATCCATTGTAAACGCATCGACGAACACCTGGCCTGACCTGAATGTAGGTCATCCATTGTGTCCCCATCAACGAACACCTGGCCTGACCCTTTGGCCTGACCCATCTTTGTAATGTAGGTCATCCATCTGTTTCAGTTCCCTTGTGTGAAACATATATGCAGTGGAGCAAAATGTAATCATAGGATTAATATTAAAAGAATAGAATACAAAGTATACGAGATGTTTACAGAGAAAGTTTTATGTAGATTTTTATTAAGTCTTGTCCAATCTAAGCGACGAGGTTTTTGGACGGTTTGGGGTCCCAGTGTTTACGATTTTTGGCTCATATCTCCCCTCCTAATGGGCCGATCTTCATAATCTTGACACCGTTGGATAGATCTCGAGTCACCCCACCCTGTAGGCTACCTCACTTTGTTCACCGCCAGAGGGCGCCTTTCTTATTCCAATTTTTCCGTATCTTTCAAAATGACCCTAGCATTTTCGCGTTGGTTGTTACTTTTTCTGTCTTTTCACTCAACTAGAGTAACGCAATAGCATTTTTTCATTTTTGGCAGTTTTGGCGACCACTGGAGCCAATTTTAATAGTGAACATGACACATTTTAACTTACTGGTGGGTCTAATCTCAATTTTTATTTGCTTTGTACGTCTAGGACTTCTTTTTCACGCATTCTTCAAGTTCTATTCAGAATTTTATTGGTACCAAAATTTGGCGCCGTTTTATTGACAACTTCCAGTTTTTATGGTTTTTCGCTTATATCTCCCCTCCTAATGGGCCGATCTTCATAATCTGGATACCGTTGGAGAGATCTCGAGTCGGCCCACCCTGTAGGCTACCTCACTTTGTTCACCGCCAGAGGGCGCCTTTCCTATTTCAATATTTCAGTATCTTTCAAAATGACCCTAGGATTTTCGCGTTGGTTGTTACTTTTTCTGTATTTTCATTCAACTAGAGTAACGCAATAGCATTTTTTCATTTTTGGCAGTTTTGGCGACCACTGGAGCCAATTTTAATAGTGAACATGACACATTTTAACTTACTGGTGGGTCTAATCTCAATTTTTATTTGCTTTGTACGTCTAGGACTTCTTTTTCACGCATTCTTCAAGTTCTATTCAGAATTTTATTGGTACCAAAATTTGGCGCCGTTTTATTGACAACTTCCAGTTTTTATGGTTTTTCGCTTATATCTCCCCTCCTAATGGGCCGATCTTCATAATCTGGATACCGTTGGAGAGATCTCGAGTCGGCCCACCCTGTAGGCTACCTCACTTTGTTCACCGCCAGAGGGCGCCTTTCCTATTTCAATATTTCAGTATCTTTCAAAATGACCCTAGGATTTTCGCGTTGGTTGTTACTTTTTCTGTATTTTCATTCAACTAGAGTAACGCAATAGCATTTTTTCATTTTTGGCTCTTTTGGCGCCCACTGGAGCTAATTTTAATAGTGAACATGACACATTTTAACTTACTGGTGGGTCTAATCTCAATTTTTATTTGCTTTGTATGTCTAGGACTTCTTTTTCACGCATTCTTCAAGTTCTATTCAGAATTTTATTGGTACCAAAATTTGGCGCCGTTTTATTGACAACTTCCAGTTTTTATGGTTTTTCGCTTATATCTCGGGGTCTAATGGGCCGATCTTCATAATCTGGACACCGTTGGAAAGATCTCGAGTCGGCCCACCCTGTAGGCTACCTCACTTTTTTCACCGCCAGAGGGCGCCTTTCCTATTCCAATATTTCCCTATCTTTCAAAATGACCCTAGCATTTTCGCGTTGGTTGTTACTTTTTCTGTCTTTTCACTCAACTAGAGTAACGCAATAGCATTTTTTCATTTTTGGCAGTTTTGGCGACCACTGGAGCTAATTTTAATAGTGAACATGACACATTTTAACTTACTGGTGGGTCTAATCTCAATTTTTATTTGCTTTGTATGTCTAGGACTTCTTTTTCACGCATTCTTCAAGTTCTATTCAGAATTTTATTGGTACCAAAATTTGGCGCCGTTTTATTGACAACTTCCAGTTTTTATGGTTTTTCGCTTATATCTCCCCTCCTAATGGGCCGATCTTCATAATCTTGATACCGTTGGAAAGATCTCGAGTCGGCCCACCCTGTAGGCTACCTCACTTTTTTCACCGCCAGAGGGCGCCTTTCCTATTTCAATATTTCAGTATCTTTCAAAATTATCCTAGCATTTTCGCGTGGGTTGTTACTTTTTCTGTATTTTCATTCAACTAGAGTAACGCAATAGCATTTTTTCATTTTTGGCTCTTTTGGCGCCCACTGGAGCTAATTTTAATAGTGAACATGACACATTTTAACTTACTGGTGGGTCTAATCTCAATTTTTATTTGCTTTGTATGTCTAGGTTCACGCATTCTTCAAGTTCTATTCAGAATTTTATTGGTACCAAAATTTGGCGCCACAACTTCCAGTTTTTATGGTTTTTCGCTTATATCTCGGAGTCTAATGGGTCGATCTTCATAATCTGGATACCGTTGGAAAGATCTCGAGTCACCCCACCCCCTCACTTTTTTCACCGCCCTATTCCAATTTTTCCCTATCTTTCAAAATGACCCTCGCGTTGGTCAACTAGAGTAACGCAATAGCATGTACCAAAAATTTGGCGCCACAGTTTTTATGGTCATTACCCAATCTTCATAATCTGTTGGATAGGTCAGAGATCTCAAGATTTTTAATCCCAATTAAAAAAAAAAAAAAAAAAAAAAAAAAAAGTTTGGGATAAAAATAAAATATTCGAGAATCATAATAAACAACAATAGAATATTTTTTAGGCTGTTGGATCACCTCCAACTACCCACTTATTTATTTTTCATCTACACAAGATTACAAAAGACTCACCCATGGATAGGTTTACACATGCTGAGGTCAAGAGGAGCTTCTTTCGACTGGACGCCGTGGCATATCGGCGGCGGCGGATAATGAGTATTCCAATGTTTCAGTTCCGTCAGGCTCTGGTAAAATTTGACCTGTTCTACTGAAGCCGGAGGGCTCACAACCCCTCCAGTGGGGGGCACTGCGACGGAGACGATCCATTCGTCCCACCACGTCGCCTTCTCTAAATCCTCGAAGGACACACTGTTCACAAAGTCCGCCAAGGGGTCGGGCATCACTAAGGGAGCAGGGGGCGGTGGCATCACCCCAGAGTCACTGGCAGGGGGTGGCACGACGAAAGGGGAGAGCACCCCAGAGTCACTGGCAGGGGGGTCACTGGCAGGAAGCACAGGGTCACTTGCAGGAGGTAGCACGACAGAGTCACTTGCAGGAGGCGGCACGTTCGGTACCAGAAAGGGAGACGGCACAACAGGTTCTGGACTGCTGATGTCCTCATAGTCCACATCCGAAGCAGGCCTTTGGTCCTCGTCCGGCTGCGGGTCGTACACATAGGGAGTGGGCGGTGGATGGTAGGATCTTTTGCCCGAGGATGTCGAAGGTTCGTCCAAAGAAGGTTGCGGGTCGTACACATAAGGAGTGGGCGGCGGATGGTCCTCTTCGTCCGAGTGCAGGTCGTACACGTAGGGTGTCTGCGGTGGATCGTAGCTGATCTTGGGCTTTTTGCGGGTCGAGTCGTCCTCCGACGTGCGACGGCGCTTTCGGGAAGCGGTGGCTTCTGTTTTTCGGGGATCCAGCCATCCTTGCTTCGTGAGCCACTCTTCGTCTTGGGCAGGCACGACCGTCACTCGGAACAGTGTTTTCTGGATGGTGTAGAGCACGTACTCGAGTCCGGAAGCACAGTAATAGGTTTGGTTCGGTTGCAGTCTCCGAGCACTGTAGTCGTACTCCCGCTTCGCATGAAAGTGTTTCTCTTGGATGCCGAGGGGAGACTTGCTGCGCACGAAATGGAACATGATCGGGGCCACATGGGTCTGAAGAACGTGGCCCGTGGCCGGCTTGACGGTGCGGTGGCCAAAGGTGAAGGCACTCTTCACCAGAAAGGTGCGGCCCATCACAAAGCCCGTCCGAACGTCTGTGTTGCGTTTCAGGGACTGGTCGGGCACCCGCTTCAACTTGTTGTCGGCATACGTCCAAGGCTTGACGCGGGCACCTTGGTTGCAGAGGGCGCCTTTCACCGTGTCGGCGAAATGCTTCAGATAGTGCTGACTATACTTCTGAACATAATAATAGACTTTGTCGGCACTGGTCATGGCGATGATGAAGGGCGTCAAATCCGAGTCCTCGTGCAGATTGTTGTAGTTGGGAGTGGAGAGCGGCGTGAGAGCCGCCGACACCTCCGAAACCGTCTGCGGGAAGATATCCACGACTCTTTCCATGGTGAGAATGAGAGAGAAGGCTTCGTCGGAAGCGACTTTTGAAGACCAGTTGACCTCCTTTCCTGCCACCCTGCTATTGGCTGACAACCTCCTTCCCAACCATTGGTGACCTCCTTTCCTGCCATTGGTTGAATCCTTCCCAATCATTGGTTGACCTCCTTTCCTGCCGTTGGCTCCACCCCCCCCCTGAGTTAGAAGAGAACGCTTTCCTTCTCACCACCAGATGCAGTCATGTCGCTCTCTTACACAGGTTATCCGCCTCTCGACTGCACTTTCCTGATGCTTCGTACCCGAGACGGTCGACTGTTTCTGCGGGCCGCGGACGTCGCCCGGGCTTGCGCCCGCAGTCGGACGCTGCTGTACGTGGGCACGCTGGAGAGGGATTTCGTCAGCGTGCAGAGGGACAGCCCGACCCTCGAAAAGACGGTCTACGGATTCGCCACGCTGACCACGCGAGACGTTCTCGGATGGCAATGGCCCACGGGCCGAGGACGCGTGGAGCACGAACTGTGGTTCGACCTGGAACACGCCAGACTCTTTTTGCCGAGGGAGATCTCGGACGCCCTGTTTCCTGAGGAGGGTGCAAAAACATTTTGTGAAAACATTTTGGATGAAAACATTTTGTGTGAATAAACATTTTAGATGTGACATTTTAGATGTGTGCAAAAACATTTTGGATGTGTTCAAAAAAACATTTTAGATGTATGCAAAAAAAACATTTTAGACAAAAACATTTTGGATGTGTTAAAAAAACATTTTGGATGTCATTTTGGATGCTGTCAATAAATACTTTTTTCGACGAGTCCTGTGTTTATCTTTAAGGTCACAGAAAATTTTTTTTAGAACCAGATCGCAATCATCATGAGCGTTGTTTTCGATACACTTTAAGGGTGAGTCCATCAAAAAATATTTTATATTGTAATATATATATATATATATATATATATATATATATATATATATATAATTTATATATTTTAAAATTTCTTTAAACGTATTCTTTAAAAATTTCTTTAAACATTTAATATTTTAAAATTTCTGTGTGAAGCCGATAATAACGATATTCCACGTCAGACAGAAGATTTGAAGTAATTATGTGATTCATTGTTTTCATTTTCTGATACTGACATATTGAAAATATTAACACATTTTCTACTTTTTATCTATGATGGGTAAAAAAATAATACACTGGTTCACATTTAAAATGTTTTCTAATTTTGGATGACTTATATTTTAGCATTTCTCTAAATGTTGAAGGTTTGGAGTATAATTTCTATGTGGATTCCATATCAGATGTGTTCAGGGCAATGTCCATTTGAGTTTTGAAGCAATCATGTGACTCATTGTTTTCATTTTCTAATACCAATTCGGTAATTAATAAATAAATAAATAAATAAATAAGGGATTTTGAGTATAATTTCTATGTGGATCAGATGTATTCAGGGCAATGTCCATTTGAGATTTGAAGCAATCGTGTGACTCATTGTTTTCATTTCCGATTTGATAATAAATAAATAAATAAATAAATAAATAAGGGATTTTGAGTATAATTTCTATGTGGATCAGATGTATTCAGGGCAATGTCCATTTGAGATTTGAAGCAATCGTGTGACTCATTGTTTTCATTTACTAATACCGATTCGGTAATAAATAAATAAATAAATAAATAATAAATAATATAATAAACATTGAAGGTAATAGTGTGGGATAATTTCTGTGTGGATTCAGGGTAATGTCCATTTGAAAAGAGATGACTCATTGGCCCTTTCAAAAGGGACCAGGTGCATGGAACCACCTGGCCATCGCACGGGCATTGTTCAACGGCCCTTTGAAAAGGGCATTGAGTTTGTGCATTCAACCATGAAGCCTTTCAAAAGCCTCTCTCCAAAGGAAACCAGGTCGATGAGGCATTGAGTTTGTGCATTCAATCATGATAAATGGGTCACCCTGGGATGACAAGGAAGCATTGTTCAAGGGAGGGATTGGGGTCACGCAAGCGGTCAACCATGAAGCCCTTTCAAAAGGAACTAGGTCCCCGTGATGACTCATTGGGGTCACGCAAGCAGCAGCTGTCGCTTTCCAGGCCAATCTCATTCAACCATGAAATGGGGTCACGCAAACAGCAACTGTCGCTTTGGATGAGGTGATGCAATATTTCCGAGACACACCGTAATATAGACTTTAAAAAATTCTACGAGTGTCCCGGCGCTAAATTCTTTTTACCAGCGACTGTATGATTTGCAGTACAACCAGTGCAAAAAATGCCAGTGCCCTGAAATTTGCAGTACCACGCGGGTTGTATCAAAAGGGTATTTGAGTGATAGATTCAATCCCGATTTGGGGGATCAGAAAAAAACGCCGACCTCCCACGGCCCCGCTCGCACGGCAACCCGCTGACCTCGGTCACTCCCGGTCTGCTGGGAGACCGTGAGGCGGCGAAGCCCTGTTACTAAATAACATTTTTGTATCAACACATCCACATAAAAAAATTTTTATTATAAATTTATCTCCGTCATCAGCAGGGTGTCATTAGAACATAATAATTCTTCATCTGCCCAGGTGACTGCAACTGATGTCCCTTATATGTAAAATCTAGGAGAGTTGTGAAAATTTTCCACAGTTTTTACAAAACTATTTTTGATCAATTTTAAAAGTCCTTTTATTTGTGAACAGGAGGCACCATCGTCGTAGGGGTAAATGGTTATTCATGCATTAAAAAAAAAAAAAAAAAAAAAAAAAAAAAAATTTTTTTTTTTTTTTTTTTTTTTTTTTTTTTAACGTCTTTGTGCTGGTATTGCGTCCATTTCTGGAAGCGGTTCTGAATCGGGTCGCAAAACAGGGGGTTCTTCTTCTTTTGGTTCTTCTTCTTGAATCATATTTTCTTTCTCCCCCCTCCTAGAATTTGTTAAATACATTCGATTGCAAAAATCTAGATAAAAACCGGTGGGGCTACATTTCATCTCCAACTGTGTTCCGGGGGGTAGTTTACGGGTTGTTAAGAAACAGTCAATAACACCTGACAGTTCGGCGTATCGTCTGTATCGATTCGATTCCCCTTCCAATTGTTCGAGAGACATGTCTCTCATTTTTTGATAGAAGGTTTCATTATCATCCAATATACTTAATTCTGTAACAACCTGTTTATTAACCATGACTACTTGTTTTATGAAAAGAAAAAAACACAATATTGTTTTTACATCATTTTATTTCACACTCAAAAAGTACATTTATCTTCTCGTCCTCTTCTGCTGAGCTCCCCACCAAATTATCCATGCTTCCCGAGTCACAACTGCTCTCGGATTCCCTACTGCTCTCGGATTCACTACTGCTCTCGGATTCACTACTGCTCTCGGATTCACTACTGCTCTCCGCAAAATCGTCCATAGTTAACTTCAGCTCCTTTACCAGAAATTCAAATAGGCTGTCCCCAACTATTTCAAAAAGATTCTTCTCCACGAGTTTCATGCATTCGTATAGAAACTTTCCGGCATAGATCAGATAATGGACAGAGTCGTTTTTAGGGTCAATCTCTTTCAATCCAGAGAGGAGTTGTGATTCGACATCTTTCGTGTCCTTAATAGAATCGAGTTCCGGATAAGTTGGAAACTGTTGTACCATCCGATCTAGGATGTTCTTTTTGAGGACGTGCTCTTGGGTGCTCAGTTTCGAACTCCTCTTACGGTGATCCTTTAAGAAGAAACAACGCCTCTTCCCCTTACTGGCTAAGGCGAGAGAATCTTGCAAGAGAGAATGAACGACAAAGTTAAAGTTGTCAGTAGCCATCTTACTCTGCCCGTTCATACAAAATTGACTCCTCTATATATTTAAAAAAAAAAAAAAAAAAAAAAAAAAAAAAAAAAATATATATTTTTTTTTTTTTTTTTTTTTTTTTTTTTTAAACCACACCCACTTCAAAAAAAAAAAAAAAAAAAAAAAAAAAAAAAAAAATAATTTTTTTTTTTTTTTTTTTTTTTGAGTGGTTCATTCTGTATGGTTTCAAGTAAAGATGAACACGGAACGCTATAATCCACATTTAGATAATCATACTCGAACCAACAAGCTACCTCCACTGACTTATGAAAGTAAGGAAAATTATGCATCTATTGACTTCCCTAGGGATGGTCACATTTTAAATAGCCCTCACGCCTCTTGGGGATCCAGGAATAACCGACTTTTCTTTGCAGAATTAAATAATAAGTCAAAAAAGAAATAGGGTGGGACCATCCACGTTTGGAAAGCCGCACCGACCCCTCTACCGCAAAACGTGCCGTGACACTCCAGAACGACCTCTGGGTCCTGAACCTCGGGGGACCGATGGCACTGTTTCATTTGGCTCTCAACCTGGGAATGGCTTCTTCGACCGTGGAGGGGGGGGGGATTTTCAAAATACACTTTCAACTTTTTAAAGATGGTAAAAAAATGAAACAAATAATAATATTTAAAACATTTTATTGTTACAATTATGATTACATCTACCTACAATAGGCTTGGGACAGAGTTCTATGCTATTTGAGCACAACAAATAAAATGATGACAATCTTGAATTACAAATACACTCTACCTACAATAGGCTTGGGACAGAGTTCTATGCTATTTGAGCACAACAAATAAAATGATGACAATCTTAAATTACAAATACACTTCAATTCTACCTACAATAGGCTTTCGACACATGGGACAGAGTTCTATGTTATTTGAGCACACTTCACAACAAATAAAATGATGACAATCTTGAAAAACAATTTTTCTTTCTCTGTCAAAACAAATTATACAATCCTTGTTAGTCACAACACATGATTTGTTATCCATTTTAAAGGGTTTGCTAAAGGATCTTTCAAAACCACATTCTGAATCATGATGCTTTGGGTTATCCTTGGGATCCACTCTCACTGCACACATATAACATATAATTTTGTTTTCTTCTTTACAAAAGAAAAATCCGTCATCGGCCAATTCTTCAGTTTTAACATTCGTATATCGCCAGGAGCGAAGTCTCTTGTTCCGATAGCAATATGAGGGAAATTTCGGCTTATAGTAGAAAGACATCTCTCGTGCAATGCTAGTGCATACCCAGCTGCAACTGGCTGGTGGAAACGGTCGCTGTGACTGGCTCGAAGGATGTCTTAAATACTTCCCTTAAAAAAAAAAAAAAAAAAAAAAAAAAAAAAAATTTTTTTTTTTTTTTTTTTTTTTTTTTTTAAAGCCACGCCCACTTGAAGGAAAAAAAAAAAAAAAAAAAAAAAAATTTTTTTTTTTTTTTTTTTTTTTTACAAATTTTTTACAACATATATTAACCAACCAAGAAATAATATAATTGCTACATGAATGATAGAAAAACGATAGAAAAACTCATCATTGGATGTGGGTGGAGAATTATAAATTATGATTGAAAACTCATTGTCAATTTTTCCATATTTCCCAAACGCATTTGTAATTAAATTCATATGATTGATCCATTTGAATATATTCCCTTCTTTAAAAAACTTCATTAATATATCCACCATGCAAATGTATATTTCTTTATCCTTTTCAGGATAGGTTTTCATGCAATGAGCCATCCATTTTCCTGTAAAAATGAGAGACTCTAAGACGATTTTGTGATAGGGTAACGACATGTCCCCAATTATCACTTTAGATCTTCGTTCTTTCGATCGTTCAGAAATATTATTCAGTTGCTCCTGCAAAATTTCATAAATATCTCCATCCTCTACCTTCATTACAGTTGGATATTGTTTCAAAAATTGTTTTATCATCCCATGGATCGAATTGTACATAACTAATTCTCTTTCATTAAAATTTACAGTAAGATGGTCAATAAATTCAGGATGAAGATAATGAACAATAAAATTTAGAATTTTTTGGAATACCAATTCTACGTTTGCATCGAGATTAGAATAACTGGACAAATAGTCACCATGATAACAGCAGGGGAAATTGACAATTCCACCTTCCATGTTTTTTTGAATCTAAACTCAATGAAACTCAATTTATAATTTAAAAAAAAAAAAAAAAAAAAAAAAAAAATTTTTTTTTTTTTTTTTTTTTTTTTAATCAAAGGAATTATCATCTACAAACAACCACAACGAATTTGGCATCTGTGCAATGGAATACTGGATGATGGGTGAATGTATGATGCAAGAGAACAATACTGTTCCTTCCTTTTGTAAGTAATACTTTTTTCCCTCGATCGCTATCCAATAGGGGGTGCGATAAGCGCACGGTTTTAAATCACTTACTAACACCATCGGTTTATTAAATTTGCAAGAGTGTAACTCATATTGTCGTCTTAGAGTAAAGGTAGAAAATGTCGTTTGACAGAGAATACAAAAAAAACGACCATGATTACCCATGTGTTGGAATAATTCAGTCAAATTATCAACTGTTTCCAGACAATAGTCACAAGGAATGCTACTATCCTCCTCTTCCATGATTGGGGTATCCTGTGGCAACACCCATAAATAATTGAAAAAAAAAAAAAAAAAAAAAAAAAAAAAAAAAAAAAAAAATTTTTTTTTTTTTTTTTTCAACTATATATATTACCCAGTGGGCAGGGACATTCTCAGACATGGCTGTGTGTAGCGTCTGCTCCACGCCTGTGGAAGCATGGGACTCCTTCACTCTACTGAAGTGTCGACACAAGTTTCATCCCCAGTGTCTCTCGACCACGATCCAGGCGTGTCCAACCTGTCACTCGTTCGTGGAATACTCGGACCAAGAGCGTTTGCGCGAAACGTTGGATTGGAAAAATATTCGCAAGGAAACCGAAAAGACTTTTTTGGGTCGTGATCTGGAGTTGGTCAAACTTTACTCGCTCATGAACAGTTGGATGTACTTCTCTTCCCTCCGGGAACCCGACGATAGCTGGTACGGACAAAGTGTACCGCCGTTCGAAGACGGCAACCTCCATCTGGCGGCCAAGTGTGTGCGCAAGTTTTCCGAAACTACCCACAAATGGTATCATATTAGTGTTTTATTCGAGCAGTATTTCAGTTTTCGTAACCTGATGTATCACACCAAAGGAGTGTACACGTTACCTTTCTGGTGCTGGTGTGACGGTGCCAAAGAGAAAAAATGGCACCGACACATGATTCTAGTGACTGCTTCCAGCGACTTTAAATTTGTGGGGATGAAAATACGTTCCCTCCACACGGCCCAGGACCTCATCGAGGCGATCGGCTCCGTCAGTCGACCCAGTACTTGCACCTTCAACACCCGACTGGGCAATTTCTATATCAATCGAACTCTTCGGCTGACTTTCCAGTGGATTCTATCCTTTGCTTACGAGGGTGGTTTTTTTCGGCAGGTCACCGATCACTATCATTATCATCTCAGTGTCCAAGAAAAATTTGTGCGGGCCCACCAACAAGACAAAGTGTGGTTAGTCCAGGGCACCCGCTTGACCGATACCCTGCCGATTGAGGAAGAGTTTGTGTTACCCATCGCCAAACCCTTCAAACTCGTCCCTCATCCGACACCCCATTTTCTCTATGCGGACACCCAACTCTATTTCGAAGAAGACAAGACTTTGCTCGCCCTCGAGCCGAAGGTGTGGAAGAGGCTTCAGGTGGAATCCGGTAATGTGATGCAACAGTTTTTAAAAACGTTGTGGATACGCCCGTTTTGTTGGGATGAAACCTTCGACCTCCTCCAAACGTACCAAGAACAGAATCAGGAATACCAGAAAAAATATGAGGACCTTATCCAGGAATTGAAACGTTTGATACCGTAAATGACTCTAGAATAATTTTTTAGATCAGTGTCTATATAATAATTATTGTAACTAGAATAATTTTTTATGTGATTGTCATTATTGTTTTTAGATTTTTTTATTGTTTAGATCGTCATTATTGTAGACTATCATATTTTTTATTGTAAATAAAAATGATTGTGTTTTTAGATTTTTTTATTGTTTAGATCGTCATTATTGTAGACTATCATATTTTTTATTGTAAATAAAAATGATTGTGTTATATTTTAGATCTTTTTTTTTTTTTTTTTTTTTTTTTTTTTTTTTTCCTACAAAATAATGGCTACAATTTGTTCCCTCTTTCGGACTCGGCTGAGGGCCGTGTACACCAAATTCAAATTGGATCGGATGCCTCCGAAATGAATGACCACTCGGTCTGTGTCAATGGTTTCGCCTTGAAATTTGTGAATGGTGGAGGCAAACCCCAACTCGAGGGGATACTGGTCTCGGGAATTTTTGCCCACTTTGACCACCCTCTGCTGAGGGTTCACACAGATCACGCGATTCTTGCGCACCTCTCGAAAGACGAGTTCGGTGCCATTGGGGACGGGCGAACAGTTATTCTCGGTCACCACCACGCGACAGCCCCCCTTCAACCTCAACGCCCCGTCGTTCAGGGTCACTTCGGGTCCCGGCACCATGTGGCGAATGTACCACTCGTTCAGTTTGTGGACCCAATCGCGGGTCGCCGCCATGGCCCGCTGCGCCTGGGACAGGAGGGGACCGTCCAGGTCGTCCACGACCGGAAAGTGGTCGCAGACGAAAGCAAAGAAGGGCGTCTCCTCGCCGCGATCGACCAAGGCACAGAGCCGACGGATCAAGTCGTGGTACTCGGGCACGAACCGCTGGCTCTCGCTCAACGTGAGGTAGTGCACGGGCCAGGGCGGCCGCTCGAACGTCACGTCGAACAGGTTGAAGGGAGAGTGGACCGGACTCAGTTGGTAGGGGTCGCCCAGACACACCACCAGCAGGGGGTGGTCCGCGCGATCCAGGAAGTAGCGAATCACCCAGTAGAGGAACCAGGCGGGGATCATGGAGATTTCGTCGACGACCACGAGGTGGGGGTCGCGTTCACAATGAAATTCGTCGACGAGGGCCCGACTCTTCTGGATCGTGGCGAGGAGGTGCGTTTCGTCCTGGAGCTCCTGTTCGAGCGCCTGGTAGACGGGGTTGCGGTAATAGAGTTTCATCGCCGAATGGAGGGTCTGGCCACCGATCGCCTGAGCGCTCTTGGCCGTGAAGCTCATCTTCAGCAGGTCCACGTCCCGGACGTGCTCCAGGGTGGTGCGGACCACATAACTCTTGCCCGTGCCGGGTCCGCCCGACACGATCACCAGCCTCTTGCAGGGTCGCTCGCACCACTGCTGCACGAGCCGGACAAAAGCGCTCTGACCCAGAGTAAAGGAATGTTTGTCGAGCCCGGACAGATCCAGTTGAAGTGGGGAGGCTTCACGCTGCATGGCTGTCCCTTTTGTACCATGAAACCAATCACCCTCGTGATGACGACGGCCCAAAGCCGCTGCGAATACACGCTGCTGGGCTGCGAGCGCCTGCCCCCCTCGTACCTGGTCGACTTGTACGCGCTGTATGTGGGCAGGGCCACGCCTCAACCCCCTGCCGTCGTCTCGTCGATGGTCTCGCTGGTCGTCGAGAAGGTGGTGCCACCCAGCCAGTGGCTCGACTGTATCCTGTGGTCGCGCTACCGACGCGAAGGCAAGACCGAGTGCTTGGAACTGTTTGTGCGACGCGGTGGCTCGCAATCCGAACACTTGTATGCGGTGGGAAAAAGTGGCACCCTCTTGATGGGCAAAGGAGAACCCCTCGAAATACACCGAGAGACGGTGCAGCTGCTGATGGGCGAGTCCAAGACGGGATGCTCGAATCCCAAAGTGATTTGGATCGATGAACCGAAATGCGAAACCCTTTAATTAAAAAAAAAAAAAAAAAAAAAAAAAAAAAATTTTTTTTTTTTTTTTTTTTTTTAGGGACCCCCTTCTTCCACTTCTTTATCCCTGTTTACAGCAGCTTCTTCCCAATCAGGAATGTAACGTTTGCATAGCTTACACCTAAAGATTTTATCTCGCTGCACCCGGTAGAAAAAATCGTCCACGTTAGCAAAATCTTCCTCGCACGTACAAATGTCAGGTTGTGCTTTTCCGGGTATACTTTTGATGCAGGACGACATGTGCCATCCGTGTTCCGTATTGTATACCAGTTTAATGTTCAGTTCGGGTCTTTGAAGGGTAGCCAGATGAAATTTGTACAATGTGTAGAGTTTCTTAAATCTTTCAAATTCCGGCTGCTGCGCAAAGACCTTATCGTTGGGTAGAATTTGTAATTTTTTGTAAAAAGTCAAATCATCATCGGAAAGAGAGAGCTGGATTAAATCTGCCATCATTACTTTATTCTTATAGGAAAAAAAATTACATTGAAGGATTTTCATATTTAGATAATCGTCTTTTCAATTCAGATAATCTTCTTTTCAATTCAGCAATTTCGGTTTCTCTTAAATGTTCGATTTTCTTCTGAAGTGTGTCAATCTTCTCTTCCGCAGTTTTCTGAAGTATATCATTTTTCTCTTCCAGTGTGACATTTTTCTCTTCCGTCATTTTCAATCTCTGTTTCAATTCTCTGATTTCTTCTTCGCGTCTCTGTTCATATTTATTTTGTAATTCTTCGAACTTGTTCTTCAAATCCCTGTTTTCTTTTTCCAATTCTTCACACCGGTCCATGAACGGTTTCGCGCAGTTCAAACAATCGCGTTGCCTGGGATACGTTTCCCACCAATCGTCTCCCACGACTCGATAAAACAACGCGTAATCCTCTATATCTTTTTTCAACTTCTTATAGTGTCGTTTTTCGATAAAATA
The DNA here is from genome assembly GCA_963930645.1 of Salticus scenicus. Lineage (NCBI taxonomy): Eukaryota > Metazoa > Arthropoda > Arachnida > Araneae > Salticidae > Salticus > Salticus scenicus. The sequence continues at coordinate 199,423,800 of OZ005660.1, read as the reverse complement.
AATCTTTTTTCCTTCGTTCAGATACAAATAGTGATTCGTGATCTCTTTGGAGACTTTAAATTGCTCCTTTACCGGTAACACGAGATTCATCGTTATCTCGGGTAAATTTTTGACTTGAATTTTCCATTTCGAACCGATCCTTTCAATCGGTACGCAGAGCAATTTTTTCGGATCGCAATGTTTATATTTCTGTCCGATCAACTGCATGATGCCGCCGTTCCACAGGGTCGCCAATACCAGTCTGTAATCCGCCGGTAAAGTTTCCGAGATGCAAAAATGATTTTTACTCCTTCTCTTTTTTTTGATTCTGTCGAGAAAGTCCACCTCCTCTTCGCCAAAGCTAAAATTGCAACCCGAATGGCGCTGACTCAGGTAACCCATCGCGTTCACCAAATGCAGTTCGCACTCGATCCGTTTGTATATCTTACATCTGAATCCAGGATAAGGTTTGGCGGCTCCTTTCGGTAGGACGACCTTTCGCCACATGCGTCTGAAGTCCTCCATGGACCGCGACACCACGATCAGGTGTCGGTGTTGTCTGAAGCAAGGCTCCGATTCTTTTCCGCCGTCGCACCAACAAGAGAAGGGCAGGGTGCCTCCGTCCAAAGAGGCCATCTCTCGGACAAAACTCTCATAGACCACGGCTCGCACCATCACGTGTAACCACACGTAACCCCCTCTCACGTATTTCTGGACACAGGCGGCCGCCACGTTCAGAGTGTCGTCTTTGAAAGGCACCGATAAGCACTCATCGTTGAGGTCCAGAGGGGAAACGGGTTCAGTGTAGTACGCCTCGTCGGAGAAAATTTTGCGGTGACCGAAAAACTTGAATTTCTCACACATGGGCTTGAAATTGAAAAATTGCAATTTCGTGATTTTTTTCGGAGAGCCACCCTGTGGTTGTTCAACTTTTCGTTTTAACGTCGTCGTCATGCGAATTTTAAATTTCCCATAACATTCCAAAAGATGCTTCGCTCCATCGTTTTTCCTCTCGAAGGTCACATCTCCCAAACACCAAACACAGCATCGTTTAAAATTCACTCCGTGCATTGTTTTGCAATGCTTTTCGTATTGATTCGAAGCGATCCGTATTCCACAATTCGAATACGGGCACGCAAACGAAAACACATTCCTCCTCACGGTATCAAAATAATACTTTAAATTTCTGTTCTGAACCATGATGAAAACGTATAAAAATCCAATGTTTTCTTCAACAAAGGTCCAAAACAATGATGAATAATAGAAAATATTTTAAGAATCACACAATTTTTTCAGATAGAAAAAGAATGCAACCGAAAACTCAATTATTGTGCTGTTAAATATTACTACTTTTTTAAATATATATAAAGGTAAGAAATTAGTTTTCTAAAAACAGTACAACTGTTTCTAAAAATACAATGTGAAAAAATCTGAGTTTTAGAAATCAAGCAACTGATATATATATTAACACACACAAAAAAAAAAAAAAAAAAAAAATTTTTTTTTTTTTTTTTTTTTTTTTTTTTTTTTTTTTTTAATGTAAGTGTGACTTAAAAAAAAAAAAAAAAAAAAAAAAAAATTTTTTTTTTTTTTTTTTTTTTTTCTCACACTTACATGAAAAAAAAAAAAAAAAAAAAAAAATTTTTTTTTTTTTTTTTTTTTTTTTAATGAATAGGGTGTTATCGAATATGTTTTGACCTATAATATTGTATTGTGGTCGTGCTATGATTGAAGACAAAGATTTAAAGCGTTATTCTAATACTGTGCGGAGGGGTGCGTTTCCGTTTGCATGTCCGTATTCGAACTGCAAAATACGTATCGCTTCAAATCAATACGAAAAACATTGTAAAATTAAACACGGAGTGAATTTTAAACGATGTTGTGTTTGGTGTTTAGGAGAAGTGACATTCGAAAGAAAAAAAGATGGGGCGAAGCATCTTTTTGAATGTTATAAGAAATTTAAAATTCGCACCACTTCTAAACGAAAAATTAAAAACCCGGTTGATCCTGATCCACCCCTCGATACTATGACATTTTTCGATTTCACGCCAATGTGTGAAAAACGAAACTTTTTCAATCACGAACCCATTTTATCAAAGAAATGTTATGAACACATTTGGCTAATCGACTTAAAACCGGTTCCGGTAACCTTTAAAGATGACAGTCTAAATTTAGCGACTTCCTGCGTGCGAAAATATCTCGAAGCCGATGACACGCTCTGGATTCACGTCATGGTGCGAGCTTTCGTATTTGAGAATTTTTTAAAGATTATCGATTCTTACCATGGTCAAATAAAAACTCTTCCTTTTTCTTGCTGGTGTGACGGAGGAACCGAATTGGAAACGCGTCATCGACAACACAGACACTTGATCGTCGTTTTCCCGACCCAGAAACTTTTCAACCATTACAAACAGCAAAAAATTAAACCAAAAGACGACATACCTTACAGAAGTTTCAAATGTGTAATACACAATCCCATCAAGTCAGCATTACATTTAGTCAATACTTTGGGTTACGTGAGCCAACGTACATCCAGCTGTAATTTTACTATTGAAGGCGGGATAAAAATACATGGAAAGGCTAATCATTTTTATATATTGGAAACCCTACCGAAAGATTACAGATTAGCATTGGTCCTACAATGGGATGGGGGTATCATGGAATGGATACATCAACTATACAAACACGTCGACCCACAAAAACTATTGCAGGTTCCCATGGAACACATCGATGGGAAATGGCGTATTCAAGTCAAACATTTACCCGATATACGACTCGATTTAACACTTCCAGTTTCTGAAAATTTTCAACCGTCTAAGAAACCCACGGATTTATTCTTTCACCTCACCGGTGGGAAAAAAATATATTTTCGACGTTCTTATTATACTAACAAGACAAATTATTATCTATTTCATCATGTCGTGCGTGATGAATGGTGGACTCCGTGCTTTTTGCAACAATCGTGTTTGAATTGTGCAAAACCCTTTATGGCAGTATGTGATGAATTACTAAAGGAAAATGATTGTTTGAAAAGAAAAAATGAATTGGAAATAGAAGCCGCACACACTTAAAAAAAAAAAAAAAAAAAAAAAAAAAAAATTTTTTTTTTTTTTTTTTTTTTTTTTTTTTTTTTTTTTAAAGGTTACCCCCACTTGGAAAAAAAAAAAAAAAAAAAATTTTTTTTTTTTTTTTTTTTTTTTTTTTTTTCACGGGGCGGGTAGGCAGGCAAAGTGGTACCCGGTCCCTTCGGTGGGCTGCTGGCCGCAAAAGATGGCGTCCATGGACGATTCGACGGTGACCCACTGCCCTCGCGTCGGTCCGGTGCTCAGCTGGGAGCAATTGCGTTTCAGCGCCTCGAAGCTCAGTTTTTCGAGGGGGGTGCGGTCTTCGTTTTTGGCCAAGCCGTCTCGGTTCATGGGGGAGAGGGTGCCCCGCCGAAACATGTATTTCAGGAGGACGACGATCGCTTTCTCGTAGGGGGAGTCTTCGTTCCGAAACAGTTGTCGCTTCACAATCTCGAGCAGCGTGTAAAAGCTACTGGAGACGCCGCATTTCTTGTAGACGTTGCGCACGTCCGAGAAGCCCACGACGTACCGGAGGGGGATCTGTCTCAGCAGTTGATAGAGGTCTTTGAGGGATCGGTAGAGCACTTTCAAGGAACCGCGGTCCTCGACCACCAGGAACTGAAACGCGCTCAAGTAAGCGTAGCGGCCGTCGTGCGTCAGACCCTTATTATAGAGGTCGCCCCGTTTCAAGAGACCGGCCGTCGGCAATTTGCCAAAGAGCTCTGCCAGGGGCAGGTCGTCGGAGAGGAAGACGGTGGCATAGCGGTGGCGGTTGGCCAATTCAAAGATTTGAATCTGGGTGGAGAAGAGGGCCAATTCCTCCACAATATCCTTTTCGCAGTTGAACGCGTAACACTGCGTTTCGGACAGCGACTGCAAGTGTTTGCTGTCCAGGGTGCCTTGGGTTTCGGATTTGGTGGCGCGACAGGTCAGTTGGATGCCGAAAGCGTCGCCGGGCGTGGGAAAGGTCATGTGTTTCACCACCGTCCACACAAATTCGGGGATGGCGTCGCCGTGTTCGTTGAAAAGGTTCAAATTCCGGACTCGGCGCAAGTGACCGTCCAACACGCGCAGGACCGACTCCAGGCTGTAGGGACGGATCCGTCGGAGGAGGGCAGCGTAGAGATCGGGTCGCTGCTCTTGAACCACTCGCAAGAGCTGGGCCGTGACAAAACTCATGATCAAGAATGTTGACGTTGAAAGAGTTGTCGATCCTCTACCACCGCGTTCAAATCCAGAAGGAAACCGACGCCACGTGTCTGTTGGTCTACTTGCTGATGACCACCCCGCTCAAGATGCGGGATCTTTTAGGGTGGTTCAACACCGATCGGAGGAGAAGGCGAGACTTTTTAGGCGAGGCCCTGCCCGACTATCAATCGATCCCGAAACTTTTTGTCAAAAAACACCAAACGTATTTGATTCGATGGAAAAAAGCGTGTAAAGCTTGGCTAGGCAAAGAGGGAACCTTTGAACAGTTGAGACGGGCCTGTCGAGTGGCACGAGCGAAAGGAGTGTCTTTTTCATTGTAAAAAAAAAAAAAAAAAAAAAAAAAAAAAAAAAATTTTTTTTTTTTTTTTTTTTTTTTTAGTGTGTGTGTGGCTTAAAAAAAAAAAAAAAAAAAAAAAATTTTTTTTTTTTTTTTTTTTTTTTTTTTTAGTGTGTGTGTGTGGCTTAAAAAAAAAAAAAAAAAAAAAAAAAAAAAAAATTTTTTTTTTTTTTTTTTTTTTTTTTAAGTGTGTGTGTGGCTTAAAAAAAAAAAAAAAAAAAAAAAAAAATTTTTTTTTTTTTTTTTTTTTTTTTTTTTAAGTAATGCGTTAACAAATGGCTCCAAATCGACTATGGAGAACCCAGGTGCATGGGATAAAAAAAATGTCGTCCGTATAGATTATATTTTGGAAAATGTTTTTGCATATTTATTGAAAAGGTATTATACATTGGATGCTGTTGATGCCTGGAGTCTAAGAGAAAAAGAGGTGTTGAACATTGTCACAAATAGCTTAGATGACTTGAGAGAGAGTTATGGGATACAAATAAAAAAAACTGTAATGCAAATTGATCGATACGACGAGGATACAGCAGGTACTCTTATAGCAGGATTAGCACATGAACTTTTTAGTGAAGGTAAAACTTGGAGCCGAATTGTAGCATTTTTCTGTTTTATCGGAGAATATACCACTGCAGGTATTCGTCACAATGCACCGAGAATATTTATAGATGTTATGTATGAAACTTTTTCACGAACAGTAAAAGAGGAATTAGAAGGATGGATAGAAGACCACCATGGTTGGGAAGGAATGGCAAATTGTGTGACTCAACGGACTACGTCTAGGACTGCCTGGTTTAGGACTTCTGCCTAATTTGAAAAAAAAAAAAAAAAAAAAAAAAAAAAAAAAAAAATTTTTTTTTTTTTTTTTTTTTTTTTTTTTTTTTTTCAATGTATATATATATATAGAGAGAGAGCGAGCGGAGAGATCATTTCAACCATGTCAGCGATCTGTTCTTGGTGTAATCAACCTTTGCAGGGAGATTCCTGCACCTTTCCCGACTGCGAGCATGCCTTTCATTCTCAGTGTTCTCCTTTCTCCCGTACTCAGTGGTGTCCTCTGTGTCCCTCCGGCCGCATCCCGTTCGTCGTTCGCCAGATCATGACCAACACGTCCGATGTGGATTACATGGTGACCATGGAAGTGGTCGAGACTCAAGAGCAGCGAGTTTTGGCCAACACACCTCCCATCCCCATGAGTCGACTGCAAACTTTGCTTCTGGAAGATTGTCTTCCCGAGAAATGTGTCACGGTGCGATTTTTAGCCAAGCCTGAAGACGAGGTGGTAATCACGCTCTACCGAGCCAAGCCTGCCCGAGTGCTGGAATTTAAAAAGTACCGAGTCACCCGCATGCGGATCTACGATTTCATTCGACGAGAAGAAAAAGACACCCAACACTTTGTGTTCGGAGACCGATCCCTCGTCTGCAACGCCACCATCACACCCGAGAGCGTCGTCATCCGAGACTACTTCAAGCGGGAGCCCCTCACGGTGACGGCTCGCATCAAAGACCCAGACTATTTCAAATCTGTAACTATTTATTAAATAAAAAAATGACTATTTATTATTATTTGTGTGTTTTATTTTTCGAAAGAGGAAAAAACACCCTATCAGGAGTACAGCGGCCGCCAGGATCCACCCGGTTGAAAAGAGGGTGGCATGCAGGAGCGGCGCTGAGGCAGGAGGGGGGATCACCCTTGTCACTTGGTTGGTTTTTCGGTCTCGATACGCATAGTTGTGGGGGAGGCTGTAAATGGGCAGCTCTCGGTGGGTCAAAAAATCTCGCTCTTCGTTTGCGTCTCGAATTAATTTACCCAGGATATCCGCTTCGGTGAGGTCGGAGGGGGTCTTGTCCGGATCGATGTGAGGCGCATCCTCTTTCTGCATCAAGATCACCTTGCCATCGTTCGTGACCGCATACCGATCGAGCATCGTGTCCGGCAGATAATATTCATTGTTGAAACAGTCTTTGGGATAGTAAAAATCGTAAGTCTCCCCCTCCTTCATCGCATACTGGTGGTTGAGAAGGATCTCGGTCCCGGAAGGGGTTCGGGGATAGATTTCGCCGGTCGCGTCCACCGCATAGCGATCCGGTAGGGTGTGGGGTTTTTCAAAGTCGGGCGGCGTGATATAAAACTCGGACCCCGCTTCGTCTCGGGGAAAGACGGTCTCGCCTTCTTTTGTCGTGGCATAATAATAGGATCCATCCGGCATTCGGGCAAACGCGCCCGGTGGATAATATTCGTCGTTTCGACGATTCACGGCATACTGCTCTTTCCCATCTCGCCGCCTCCCGATCCAATAGCGACCGTCCACCCCCCTCTCGTAGACCTCGTTACCTTGGGCATCTTTCCGATACTTGACGTTGCCCCGCTCGTCCAGAGGGTAGAGGATTCGGCCCCGTTTCGTGGTGAGCAGGGGAAACCCTTCGGGAACGTATTCGTTGCCAAAGAGATCCGTCGGATAGGCCTTGGATCCGTCCGGTAACGTACGATAATGGGTGGCAATTTCATAAGACATCCTTAAATAAAAAGAGTCATGTGGACCGTCTATACGCTCCTTTTCTTTACCCTCTATCTCGTGCAGTGTCATCTGGCCCGCAACCTGCTCTCCTATTATACGGCCAAGTCGTATCCCTTGAACCTTTTTCGCTGGAACCAAGATGTGGTTGGATTGGTTTGAGCGATTGATCTTCGGGGGAGGGGCCCTGGAGCCTCCTCCTCCCGAAGTACTCCCTTTCATTCTTCGGATGGAAGCCGAACGGATTCCGTGGCTCGACTTGATGGAACACGGAGGACTGACCGCTTTCCCTCACCAAGTGTACGGCGACCTGAACCTGCTGATCGACTCTCTGAACGCGGAGCCCCGCCGTCCTTTCAAAACACGGGTCGTGTCCCGATTTTGGGACGAGCTGGAGCGGTGGCTGGCCCAACCGAAAGATCCCCCTTGCCCCCTTCTCCCCCCTCCGCCCACCCAAGACGACGCCATTTTAAAGGAGCTGCTGGAAGAGGGGGGGACGACCTATGCGTACCAGTCGGCCGCGTTCTGGGGGGAGGTGGCCCGGCGCTGCCTCAATCTCCGTCGACCGGTCCACCCTTCGCCTTTGCCCGAGATCTCGAGCGAGCAGAAGCAACGCGCCCTGCGCCTCTACGACATGACGTGCCAAGCGCGAGGTCACACGGTCGATCCGCTCCACATGTTTTTGGTGCCGCGGGCCGAGTATGTGAATGCGGCCCACTGGCTGACGGACCAGACCTTGAAGGCGTTTCTCCGCCAACAGCCCCTGCATCCTCTGAGCGTGTCGGTGAGGGCCTTGCTGCAACACACCCTCCACCAGGTGTTGCAGGGAGAGAAACCCGAGGAGCTGGAGGACGAGTGTCCTCAACTGGACGCCCTGTTGCATAACGTGCGCGTCATTCACGAGAGCGTGCAGCAAGTGCCCCACGACAACGCGCCTCCGAAACTCATCGACGTGTTGCAGCGACTGTTGGCCCTCAGTCATCGAGACGGTCTGTGGGAAAAGGAGATCCCCTCCTCCCTGCCCACGACCCCCGAAAGTTCGCTGAGCCTCTTCTATCTCACCGAACAATTGCGTCGGACGGAACGCCTCCTCTGGATCCTCTTACATGATCCAGAATCTGCTTCAAAGCCACCCGAGCACACTTGCTCCCGGTATCTCTATGCCAGGGACAAGTGTCGGGGGCCGTGTTCCGGAGAGCGGGCACCCCCCACCTTTCCACGTTGAGCCGATGAGGGATGCCGGCGTCGATCAGCACTTGCGGTTGATAACTGTCTCCTTTGTAGCCAAACACGACCGTGTGGTCGGCGGACTGCTGAAGCGATCGGTAGCGTGCTTGCAAAAAAGCCAACACCTCGACGTAACGAGCGCCTTCGTCCACCGTGACCAGGACGTCCGGTCGAGCATGGGGATAGAGTCGACGCATATAGGCATAAGGGATCGGACTCTTGAGGAGGAAATGGCGCTCCAGACCCGTGACGTCGGCATAGGCGAGTTCCAAAGCGAGATAGCGGCGACCTAAAACCACTCCTTGCGTGTGAACGATTGCGTCCACCATAATAAAGATGAAAACGTTGGGATTCACAACTCTCTTGCTTGGTTTTGTTTTGGTGCTCTTGCTAATCAGCGGGGTGTTGATGGGTTGGTCTCTCTACCAAATGGCCAAGGCACCCACCACTACAACCGCTAATACATTTTGGACCGACAATAAAATGCGTCTGATGGCACCCACCGTGATGAACGTGTTGAGTATGTTGCTGTTGGGAAT